>OU015496.1:129976934-130509434 GCA_907164885.2 Dolomedes plantarius
AGAGGGGGCGTATGGTAAGCCTCAGAGAAGCAGGTTGGTCGTACAGGCGTATCGGCCGCCACCTCTGACTGAGCGATATGTTAGTTGCTCGGTGTTGACAACAATGGATCACGAAGGGATAGTCTACCGTCGCGGAGGGTCACGGCTGCCCAGGAACACAAATGCGCGCTAGGATCGCGCAATTATAAGAGTGGCCACGTCCGCACCAACAACGTCGCTAGAATCGGTTCGACGCCATTTACCACCTTCCAGACATCCGGTGGTATCAAAGGAAACCATTCGGAGACGACTGGCCGACGCAGGTATAAGGAGACGACGTCCATTAAGACGCTTACCACTGACCCTACATCATAGGCAGTGTCGATTTGATTTTCGCCGACCTCGGGCAAGCTGGAGTGTGACCGACTGGAGACGTGTGATCTTCAGCGATGAATCCCGATTCAGTCTCAATACTGATGCCCAGCGCATACGCGTGTGGAGGTGGCCAGGACACCGGTCCGATTCGGCATCTGTTGTCGAGAGGCATACGGTGATTACATAAGGTGTGACAGTGTGGGGAGCGAATTGTTGGGACACACGATCACTTCTAGTCGTCCTTCAACGCACGCAGTGACGGCACGCAGTTACGTGGACGAGATTTTAGTGCCAGTTGTACTGCCTATGCTATCAAGTCGCGCAGGTGCCATTTATCAGCAAGACAACGCTTGTCCACATACTGCGCGACTCTCCTAACAATGCCTTCAAGGATATGATGTACTCCCATGCCCAGCCAGGTCACCAGACCTCTCGCCAATAGAGCACGTCTGGAACGTGCGAGGAAGGCAACTGCAGCCGTCCCGGAATACTGGTGAATAAACTGCCCTGTCGCAAAGATTATGGCATCATCTTCCGTATATATATATATATATATATATATATATATATATATATATATATATATACCTCATTGATTCGATGCCACGCCATGTTTCGGCTTGTATAGCTGCGAGAGGTGGATATACTATTTACTGATTTGTAACCTTTTTCATGCCATATCTACTTAATAAAACGGTCTGTTCTTCTGGATTTGTAATCATTTGCTTATCTTCTCATACACTACACACATGTTAAGTTTCGTGATAGTAACTCGTTTCCTTCTGGGTGCATATATTTTTTGTGACAGAGTATATATATATATATATATATATATATATATATATATCTATATATATATATATATATATATATATATATATATATATATATATATATATATATATATAGAGAGAGAGAGAGAGAGAGAGAGAGAGAGAGAGAGAGAGATAGATAGATACAGTGAAATTTTTGTAGTCGGTCATCCCTCTAATCGGACATATGTTGTTCAGAACCGATTAAAGACTTCATGGAGCCAATGATATAGAAGGAATTTCTTTTAGACGCGCTCACCTCCTCAAAGGACCACTGCCTTTCGGAACCATCACTGGCCACTGTAGAGAAGTTTCGCTGTATATATATATATATATATATATATATATATATATATATATATATATATATATATATATATATATATATATATATATATATATATGTATACATATATATATATATATATATATATATATATATATATATATATATATATATATATATGTATATATATATATATATATATATATATATATATATATATATATATATATATATATATATATAATATATATACATATATATATATATATATATATATATATATATATATATATATATATATAAATATATATACATATATATATATATATATATATATATATATATATATATATATATATATATATATATATATATATATATATATATATATATATATAATAGGGATAATATTAGCAATCATGATAATAATAATCAGTGTTATGTCTCTGAAAAGTCCAACCCTTCCCATTTGCAAAGTTGCTATTATTAAATGAATCGGTCATTTTGAAAAGGTGTCATCTCTATTTTTCAAAAAAATGATCTCCACTTTTCTGGCACCCTCCCCCCTTGTTTAAAAAAATATTACAAATCCTAAACGCGTTCTTGTGCATTAAAAATTGCAAAAACCTCAGCAACGTAATGAATCTGTTTCAGCTATTATGATTTTCTTGAAACCTACATTTCGGAACCATTTCTGTTTTGTTTGTTCCTTTCCTGACTATGACCCAGACGCGTTTAACCCGCTCTTATAAACTGTTGGATTTAGTAAATACACTTATTGATTTGGTATTTTCAAGTTTTGTATAAGGAAAAAATATCTGATGTTGAAAACGTTCTTCAGATGGCTGAAAATCACTGATTCCCATTTTCTGGCATTTAAAAGTTGTGTTAGGTGATATAAAAACTGTGGTTTGCAGAAGAATATTCTTTGGATGTGATGTGATCACGAACCTTAGAAAGATTTTTTTTTCCTTTCAGAAACGCTTGATAAAATTCATCAGCCATGTTGACATGATTTAGAGAGTTGTCTATGTTTTTTTTGTTTGTGTTTCTTTCTACAAGTAAGCCATTAGCATCCAATCCTTAAAACTAACCCGGAATCTCTGTCTGATATTCCTGTTACTAAAGTTTCAAACTTTCTAACTCCCATATTGATAGGTTAAATGACCCTCGGCATTTCCCCTTGCGTTTCAATTCTTACCTCACAGAGAAAAAGGTTAAAGATTTGAACCGATTAGATTCCAGTCCTTAAAAATAACCCAGAATCTCTGTCTGATATTGCTATTATTAAAGTTTCCAACTTTCTGACTCCCATATTGATATGTTAAATGACCCTCGGCATTTCCCCCAGCACTTCAATTCTTACCTCACAGAGAAAAAAGGTTAGAGCATTGAAGCGATTAGCGTCCAGTCCTTAAAAATAACCCGGAATCTCTGTCTGATATACATATTACTAAAGTTTCCAAATTTCTAACTCCCATATTGATAGGTAAAAGGACCATCGGCATTTTCCTCCAATTCTTACCTCACAGAGAAAAAGTTAAAAACATTGTAGAAAAATCTTATTTCGTCAATGTATATTCTAAACAAATTTTCAATCAGCTTTTGGGAGTTTCAAAACATTTTCTGAAAATTTCTTAAATAGCCTAAGGCAAAGTGTTAGCATAAATTTTAATGTAGGACCTTGTGCCTCACATGTGGGAAACGGGCCGTTTAAGGTTTTGAAAATGTTCATTACTAAAACTTTCATTGCATTTGGAAGTAGTAGAGCTGCCTGTTTCAAGACATTTCCTGATTTTTATTCATAAGGCTGCTGTGTATTAACCTTATTGGATTCGCTCACCTCAATGTTATCCTATGGAGAAAATTTATTCAAGGATTTAACGACTTTTTAATGAGTAAGGCGGAAATGTGTATATATATCTCCATTTAATAAATAAATAAATATATATACAAATACATTCATACATACATATATATATATATACATATATATATATATATATATATATATATATATATATATATATATATATATATATATATATATATATATATGCCGATGGGGAAATGCCGATGGTCCTTTAACCTATCAATATGGGAGTTAGAAATTTATAAACTTTAGTAATATGTATATCAGACAGAGATTCCGGGTTATTTTTAAGGACTGGACGCTAATCGCTTCAATGCTTTAACCTTTAATCTGTGAGGTAAGAATTGGAGGAAAATGCCGATGGTCCTTTAACCTATCAATATGGGAGTCAGAAAGTTGGAAACTTTAATAATAGCAATATCAGACAGAGATTCTGGGTTGTTTTTAAGGACTGGACGCTAATTGTTTCAAAGCTTTAACCTTTTTCTCTGTGAGGTAACCTCACCTCTGTGAGGTATTCGCTCACCTCAATGTTACTCTATGGAGAAAATTTATTCAAGGATTTAATGACTTTTTAACGGGTAAGGCGGAAATGTGTGTGTATATATATCTCCATTTAATAAATAAATAAATATATATACAAATACATTCATACATATATATATATATTAGATAATTTACAATAGAATGCTCTTTAATTTACGTTAATTATCTTTTATTAAAATTATTTTTTATAATTTTAAAAACACAACTTAATTTCTAGACCTATAAGTAGATACACATGATTATAGTCAGAGAAAAAAATATCCAATATTTGTTACCACATACCTGCTTAACTGTTTTAACATTTCAACTACAGGAAGGGAGCAAGAAAAAGTTTTCTATGGTAGTTTGGCGTAATGAAGTTTTCAGGAGGCTGTTTATACCTTTTTCAATGCTAATAGTCTCAGACTGAGATTCACTTTCTAGCTTACGTTTCACGGTTTGATAACGTGCTGAATCTACTAATGTCACGTTTGCCTAAGTGATAGTGGATAATTAGCCGAATATTTATGTGTTTCAGGGTCCAGGAAGCCGCAACCAGGATGTGAGAGGTGGGGAATAAAGTGTCTCTATTTTTGTTTGTCAGTGTAGAAAATTGAAATCGGACCCGGACGGGTAAAGATGCCCCTGGGTCAACCTAGTAGCACATTGTTGTGCTAAAGCGTTTAAGGGGAAACTATTATGTTATGTCTAACAAATAAAGGGATGAATTTTACGACTATATTCCATCCCATCTTATCAATCTTTCTTTAAAAAAAAAGGAAAGAACATCCTGCCTTTTGAGGGTTTAAGTGACTTTTTTGGAAAAATGAAAGGAAAGCGAAATGTAAACTGACTCTTAAAACGGGTGGATTGATTCTTTAAAGCGAAAATTTTAACATGAAAATAATACATTTGTTTTTGTTTTATCGACATTGATTCTTATAACCACTGATCACTATAAGCGGTGGTTACTGTATATATATATATATATATATATATATATATATATATATATATATATATATATATATATATATATATATATATATATATATATATATATATATATATGTATATATATATATATATATATATATACATATATGCATATATACATATATGTAAAATATAAACAATAGAAATAAACAAAAACTAAAAACCAAGCATAGACTGCTAAATCACTTTAACATAAAACATATCCTGCAAAGAAAACATTTTCAATAGAGGATAGCGCAGAAGCTTCATATCCCCATAATGAAAAAACAAATAAATAATCCAACAGAGATAGATAAAAATAATACAAATATAGACAAGAAACAAACAGAAATCAAGCACTCTGGGCATCCACACACCAACGGCAAGATTCTGTATAAGTGCCGAAAAACTTTTGTGTGCTTGCATGTAAGCCCATAAGTTGAGCCCATACTGTAAGTTGTGTTTGTCTTTTCATTTTCTTTTTGACTTATTGCTTACTTGGGGGACTCGGGGCCTTGGGATGTCTTTTGGGCTTACCTGCATCCTATTCAGAAAGTTCCCCTTGAGGTAACCCACATGGTTAGGCTCCCTGATGAAGAGACCTGTCGATTGCCTTTGTTGTTTTATGGTTCAGTTCCGGCACTTATACAGAATCTTGCCGTTGGTGCGTGGATGCCCAGAGTGCTTGGTTTCTGTTTGTTTCTTGTCTATATTTGTATTATTTTTATCTATCTCTGTTGGATTATTTATATACATATATACATATATATATATATATATATATATATATATATATATACACAATGCATATATATATAATATATATATATATATATTTTTTATTTTTTTTTTCAATGTGATGCAACTGGGATTTTCATGAAAATACCGAGTTTCTCATGTCACGTAGAGAGCTGGTATCCTTTAGAACCTCAAAATTACTGGAGAAGAGATTCAAGGCAATTTTCTACCGGCATTTTTGTATTATCTCTTCGATTCCTCATCTTAGGTACAGACTTTTTAGTTACTGCAGTTAATAGCATTCTCTAAGAATATATTATACGGCATTAATCGTAACTACAACAGTAATGATTTACTAGAGCTTGTCAATGGCTTTTATAATCACATGACATGCGATTTTTATTTCTTTGCGAAATGGCAATTGCATTTTAAAAAGGACAACACACGGAATTTCCTTAATTTCAGGCAAGATCAAATGGCGTTGGTTCAGCTGTTGTATTTCAATGTAATGAATTGAGAAAATAGTGTCTGTATTCGATGGTGACCGTAAAACTGGTGTTTAAAATATTGTGATGCTAATATATTTCTGCTGGAAAAATTGTAAGTGTCCTTATAAGAGGGTTGTCCGTTGGAAAAAGTTTTACTGCGTGTGTTTCCAGAATATTCGACATCAAACTCGAGAAATTGCTTCATGTTAAAAAACGAGGTTACATTTTAATTTTCGAATCGCTTAGTAAAAGAGTGCAACAGTCTGTAAGGACTAGTATTTGAATCCATATTTCATTACGCCAAACTGGTATTCTATAAACTGAACTATTCTGGAAATGTGAAGATCTCAGTTTCATATTTTATTATTCAAGTCCATTTATATTCCTCGATCTCTTTAAAGCCAACTTCATAATTTTTCATCCTACAAAATTTTTTCCATTCTTTTTAATTAATTTACAATTATTTATTCTTCAACAAAGCTGAATTTTCTACCACCACCTACCACCACAAATGTTTATCATAGGTCCGTAACATTTCACTAACATTATTTTCAACGTCCACGCGCCAAAAGCAATGACAACCTTCTTGGATCGGGATTTAAACTCGGTTCTCCTAACCTCGAGTCTGGTGTTGTATTCCCTAAACTGTTCCCATGATTCCAGGAAATCGACCTTTTATTTTTCTGAGCAAGAATTTTCTGGGCAGGCAGATTTTTCCCATTTTTTAAAAATTGATTCCATTTGATTAGTTCTAAAAAAATTAATACCCTGACATAAGAGATTTTTTTCTGTTTAATATCTTTCCTAAGGGTAAAAATAGCAATTATTATTATTTTTTTAAAGTAACTCAACATCAGCAAAGTCTAATGGGGAAAGGAATGGAACTTAACAGCTTCATGACCTTTGACCCAAGATAAAGGTATGTGAACCCCACTGGCGAGAGAGAGTGAAAAAAAGTGGGGAGGAAATAGCTTACAAACTAACTAAAAAATATCTCCTGCAAGCTCAGACGAATCATTAGGCGTAAAACAAACCTTGTCATTCATCAGCAAAAGGAGAGTGACGAGCTGACAGGGGACTGAAGAATTGCTGAACAGAACATCTGTTAAAGTCAGTCGCATAAATAGAATAGCGCTCAGTCCGTTGAACGCTTTTCGCCGTCCTCTGAATAATAATCTGACTCCAGGGAAGAATTATTGAGGAGTTCGAACTCAATAATGACGGGCCATCCCCGAGGCAGAGTTGGGGGGGGGGCAACTGGTCCGACACACGAGAGGATTGATCTTCGATCAGCTCGTGGGAATAATCCAGATGGGCGACGGTAAACACTAATAAAAATCAGAATCAATTGGAAATCTTCGTGCCGAATGAAACCATAGGAGAATGAGACGCTTCATTTAAATGCTGAAATGAAATTGGAGGACAAGTTGCGATGACATATGGGATGTCAGATGTTGATGATAAAATGCAGCTGGGGTTAGGAAGTCCAGAAGGTGAGAAGATTATTGTCACCGAGGGGTGTTTTGTAAAATTTAATATGTAGTTAAACCTCTCGATAACAAAATTAGACGGACTGATAAGAAATGTGAAATTGGAAGGCAAGTATTGGTGACATACGGGATGTCAGATCGTGTACGATAAAATGCAGCTGGGATTATGAAGTCCAGAAGGTGAGAAGATTTTTGTTATTGAGCAGTAAATTTAATACATATAGTTAAACCTATCAATAACAGAATTGTACGGTGGGGGTGATTGTAAACAATATATGAATGATCGAAATATTCTAAATTAAACAAAAATATATATGATTTTGGTTTAAAAATAAAATACCTGTAAATAACAGTTATTTAAACCTCTCTTAATATGTCGCACATAAAAAATTGATAAATATCAATATTAAAGAACAATTAAATAAAATTTATAATTACTCCGACACTATAGGGTAATTGTAAAAAGTGTTTACTTTACGATATAAATAAAATACGGATACAAAAAAGTAGATGACGTTAAATCAGTTAACATTGTTTTGCTTCATGTTGTGTTTCAAAACTTAACCGCATGTTTACAATTACAATTTTAAATTATAAATTACAATGGTGCTGTTAGAGGCGATACTACCAATCATTTCCTGGAACACCATCCTTCAAAGTTGTATTGAGAATGTTTACTTTAACTTATCCAACGACAATATTAACAGTATCATTTGTATCAAAAATTGATAGCAAATTCCATATATATTACAAGGATAACCCATTCCATCTCTAGCTGAAATGCATTTCTCCAACCAAGTCTACTTTCTCCACCCACTTCTTCGGTACGCCTGGCTCACTATCTTCAAGAAGTCTATTTCATCTTGATCCGATAATGCTGTATGACGGCCAGCGCCTAATCTATTAATTTCACTTTTCTGCCTTTTATTCCATAAGAAATAACACTTCTAGGCACCCCATAACTTTCATTTCCTTGTGAGTAAGTGCTGGTTTGATTTCCAACATCCCCGAAGTTTCATATTACACCCTCTTCGGAGTAAGATGGTCCAGATAATCAAAAATCCCATACGGTACTAGATACTGCCTTTTAAAAAAATTAATATTGAATTACATTCTGGTGCAATGACTCTATTTAGTAAATTATTTATTGCATAACAGAATTTACAAAAATCAAATTTACATTCATCCCATTCAAAAAACTCTGTGGGGTAATTGTAAATTAACCGTAGATTGAAATCGGTAATTATGGACAATTTATAGATTCTCCTCATTACATATACATGGAATGTTTAAGTGAAGAAAATGTAAACTATAGGGTGCATTGAACAAATTCTTAAGGCATGCCAAAGAGAAGGAGCATTAAACAAATATATACGAGTACATCTCCAGGTTACATGTAGCCTTAGACCTAGGTTTTGCTCTTATTAATGTGCTCCTAAGCAAGGCATAACGGTGCTTTATAGCAATCCCTAGCTTAACCCCAGCTTGAAATCGGTAATTATGGACAATTTATCAATTATCCTCATTGCATGTACATGGAATGTTCAAGTGAAGGAAATGTAAACTATAGGGTACATTGAACAAATTCATAAGGCGTGCCAAAGAGGAGGAGCATTAAGAAATATATATGAGTACATCTCCAGGTTACATGTAGCCTTGGACCTAGGTTTTGCTCTTATTAATGGCTCCCAAGCAAGGGATAACGATGCTTTATAGCAATTCCTAGCTTAATCCTAGCTTGAAATCTGTAATTATGGACAATTTATCAATTCTCCTCATTGCATATACATGGAATGTTCAAGTGAAGAAAATGCAAACTATAGGATACGTTGAACAAATTCGTAAGGCGTGCCAAATAGGTGGAGCATTAAAGAAAAAATATACGACTACATCTCCAGGTTACAGGTAGCCTTCGACCTAGGTTTTGCTCATGTTAATGTGCTCCTAAGCAAGGCATAACCGATGAGTACGCTGGGGGATGAGAAAATCCTAGCTCGGAATTTCTGTATATTTTTAATCAGGAGTGACAAATTGCTCTCAACCAGCCCAACTCGGTAAGGATTATCGTTTATCCCTAATTTTGGTTCAAAATTTATAGTGCAATTGCTATTCCTTGCTGAGGGACTCATAATAAGGGCGAAACCTAAGTCCAAGGTTACCTATACTCTGAAGGTGTATGTTTATGTTCAATGCTCCGCCTCTTTGACACGCCTTTAGTATTTCGTCAATGTACCCCATGGTTTACATTTCATTCATCTGAACGTTCCATGCAGTTGTACATGAATTTTTGTTCCGTTTTATGAGCAGTAAAATTCCACATAGAACTGCATGTGCTGGCAAAATCAGACTATGGTTGAAATCTTCTGTATGTGCCAGTCTTTAATTCTTTCTCTGCTACCATCCTTTTTTTTTTTCATTGACTATAAATCTCACATTTTGATTGCATGTGTTGTACAGGAAGTTCTACGTTCAGCACAGCTAACACCTCTGACTGCTTCCAGCATCTTCTCAAACCGTCATTTTATAATCTTTTCAGCACTTCGTTTCCACACAGTCAGCTATTTTCAATGTCTATTACCTTTCGATCGTTCGAACATGCGGGACATGAGGTATTGCTAATACCGAAGAAGTGACAGGAAAGGTAACGTAAACAAAAACTTGTCCAGGATGAAAAGAATGGGAGAATAAGGTAGTCTTGATAAAATATAGCAAAGACCTTTCCCTTTTCTCGAGAGAAGATGTCTTTTAAAATTATTTGTAAAAGATATGCTTATACAGTATTTGATTTTTACACAGCATTCCTTCACAATTGAGATTAATTTCATATACTGAAATTCTGAGGCTTAAATATTTTAAACAAACAAAAAATAACATAAATTTAATTATTATAGCTATTTGAAAGTTCTGGAATCACAATATCTTAATCTGCGTCATTTCCGTGCAAACTACGATTTTAATCTATCTTTCTTCCAATAGAATTAAATATGTTAGACCTTATGAGTGAAGTTATTGTATTATCCAGAAACTTAATCATTGAAACGGAATCCATATTATGAGTATGGAATGTTTGGTCTCATACGTCTTGATTTTTGTTAAAAAAGGAAGGACAGTTTTAAAATGTGGGATAATTTTACTGTAATATTACAGAGGGGAAAGAGAATATGCTCTTATACTTTAAAACCCTTCAAAATACCTATTACTATAGTAAAAGAAAGTGTAATTTGCCAATGGGGTGAGTTTGTCAATGAAGACATTTGCACATAAACGAAGATAATCATTTGTTGCTTTCAATGGGTGCACCACGTAGGTAAACCAACACCACCCCCTGGTGCCACCACAGTTTTGACCGAGCACCCGCAGGGAGGACATCTCTGGGATCTTACCTTCTGCCACTCTTTCTGACACCATAGAGGAATTTTCCAGTCTACAAATTTAATGTTCCCGTATCCCATTTAGACACGATAGACACGAAGGAATTCAAGGGAACAAGGGACCTTCAATCTCGTCCTTCTTTAATTTTCAATATTTTACTCTATATACCACATGAGTATAATTAATATTCTTTTCTACTGCATTGAAGACACTTGTAATTCACAAATAAGTATTTTGTGGAAAAATAAGACCTGTTTATCAAAAAATTCTTCAAAAATGCTAGCATTTTTCAAAATGCTCCAAGTGCATTCTTATTCTTCCGATTTCTTCCAAATTTCTTAAGATGATTAATGGAAGTGTTTGTCACAAAACTGTGCATCATTCTTTGAAATCACACATATTTTTCAAATTTATAGACCATGAAATAAAGTAGAAACATAAAAAATAACAGGCAGAATAAAAAAAAATAATTATTTAAGACTTTAGAATCATACAAAATAAAACCCAACGAAATGCACAATTTTATTTATATTTATATGGTAAACTTGTAATAAAAAATTAAGGTTTTTAATTCATATGGGATACGCAGGAAGCATTTTAAAAAAAGTTAGCATTTTTGAAATTGTTTTTGAAAAACGAATTTTTCTGAAAAAATTCCTTATGTTGAATTTTAAGGGTTTTCCATGCAGTAAAAAAGAAAATATATTATTCTCATTTTGTATATAGAATTAAAAGCTGAAATTAAAAAATTCGAGTTTGAAAGACCTTTGTCCCCTTAATGACGTTGTCGGGATTCGAACAGAGCCCCCCCCCCCCCAGTTCCACTTCCAACCCGCGACCACTAGGCTACCTAGGGCCTAATAAAAAAAAAGTCACTAGAGTAATTTTAAGAAAACTAATATTTATATTCTGTGTTTAAAGATTCTTTATACGATATCTGTACTTCTCATATTAATTAAAGAAGAGATCTTTTAAATGAGAAATCACATAAGAATAGAAACAAATTTATTCTTTAAATAAAGGATTTATACATCTGTTTAAACTCTTTCACAGGCCGATTAACATTTATCAGCAAACATATAAACAGAATATACCTTGCTGCAAGCATTTTTTCCCGCCATACATATAGTTGGCAGTTTTAAATGACATGTGTGTGATAATCCATTTTAAAAAAATCATAAATGCAGTTAAAATATTTCGTCTAATTACATTTATCCATGAAACAATGAAGAAAAACATGCAGATCTAAATTAAAATGTTATGACTAGATTTATTTACACTGTTAAATCATAAATTCAAAGTTGTTATGTTATTTGTTGTGAATTTAATGATTATTATAAATTAAAATGAAGTATATCTTTCTGAAAGCACACGTATAGTAAAAGCAATATTTTCTATATACTATTATAAGAACTTATAGCATTACTTTTACACAGTTAAAGTTTAATAGAGAAAAGTTGGGAATTTGCTCTTCATATCCATATGTCAAAATAATTCCAAGAATCAATAACATGTAGTAAAATAGATCTTTTAAGCTAAATTTAAGAAAAAATAAGCAGCATTTGTAATGTCCAGTCACATATTTCGTAAAGGAAATCAAGCATCTTTTCTAACCCTTTTAAGACAGGTATTATAGCATATCTAATGATTACAAATGATGATTTAATTTAGAATTTGAGACATATACAGCTTTTTAAAAGTTTCACAAAATTAATTTGTAAGTGTTGAGGTGCACCTTTAAAAGATATTTTTCGTCCTAAATAACATGTAACATGATTCCCATTCTTTAATAATTCAAAAATTTAAGTACTTTTAATGTACTTTAGCACCTTAATTGATAATTTTAAGAAATAAAGTTCATTATTTGTATTTCTGAAGAAGAAAAACAATGAACTTTATTTATACAGCTATAAATATTTAATTATTTAATTATTTCCTCAATCATTGTATTTATATAATAACACACGTGATATAATTAATGTATTTCATTTAAGTATACTAATAAATCTACTAAAATTTCTAGCAGTGCATGACGAAAATTTAATTGGAATTTCTTCAGATATCCAGTTGATTATTGTTTTATGAAACTCTGGCTGAAATTTTATTACAGCATATATGAGACAAATATCTTCAATTGCCGAACTGGCTATTGAATTTTATTACCGTTTGCAACAACATACGTGTTGCGAACCTGGATTTTCTAAATATGTTAGCACAAAAATTGAAGAACGTGCCAAACTGAACGCAATACCTAATAAATGTTTCCAATTTTCCAATGTCAAATAAATGTTTCAAAGTATCGTGGATACATAGAAGCATTTATATTTTCTGCAGTGATATTATTCTTCATAAATTTTTAACAACAATGGCAGTGATAAAGAAGTAGAGTTTTCTTTATTATAATTTGTCATTCATTTTTTTTAATAAATAAATGAAGAAATTCTCTTTGTGAAATAATTTTTATTTCGATTAATGGCTTGTTAAAATAACGGAGTCGTGAATTGTCCGTAAAACAGAAAGTTTAAGTTCCACAATTTCGGAAAACCGCACAATGGTTCCTTGACAAAATTAGCTTGGAAATTCGCTCAAAAATAATTTCACTTAGCTACTGAGAAGAGATATATTTACCTGCTGATGCACTTTATTTGGCATTATAAATGTTCGCGTATAATAAATTTTAAAACAGAAAAAATTAGGATTTGTTGTTGCCAATGCGGAGGAACTATCCGCAGACATTCGCACAAGTAATCGCGTTAACTTGTTGACAACTTTTTATCCGGGAGCACTATACGTCAACTTTGATCCCTGTAGCCACCTCAATTTTGACCGAGCACCCCCAGGGGTGACGTCTGGTGGGCTCATACTTTGTCCCACCCCCTTACCATATGACAGAACTTTCCGGTCTATGGATTTAAAGGGATCATACCCGGCGTATACACGATGACATACAGTGCCGCTTCTGGGGACTCGATATGAGCTCCTAACTTCCGAAATCCAACGAGTTAACTACTTGGTTTCAGCTGGCGTGAAATTTATAATTTAATTGCAGTAAATGTAATCATAATTATCCTTGCATTATGAAATAGTCAATTTAGATTTATTAACCGCTCATGTCCTGAGAGGAAATTCGACCCCTGATAGAATTAACGAGGAAGATTTTTTAAATTATTAAATTTTATTTTTATTAATTAGTAGAAATAAATGTTACATAGCAAAAAATTCGACACCAAGAATTTTCTTTTTTAATTTCATGTTTGATGCATTTTGTAAAAGATACAAACCCTTTCACTTGCAAGGAATATATATAATTAAAAGTAATAGAAATTAAGAATAGAAAATAATACTATAAATTAATGCAGTTATGAGTTATGTTTAAAGTTCCTTTTCACCCTCAGAGCCAATAAATTGTGAATTTCTGCCATCTTGATTATGAGGAAATTCAGAATATATGTAATAATTTTTTTTTAAGAAACTCATTATGTAATTGCATTTCAAACGCTTTCAAAAAGTTAATTTCATTTTTTCAAATAGGATAATTAAGGTTCAACTGTATTTGAAAACTTTATTTTAAAATCTGCAACTTTCGTTTTTGATATGTGTTAATTTTAAATTGTATTTTCTAAATTTAGCATGACATTTTAATACATATATACATTGTTGATTAATATGATAATTATACATCTTTATTTGACGAACTACGACAAGAGTTATTTACAAACAACATAAACAAAATCACAAAAATACTTCGTTAATATTTAACACATGTAAAAGGTTAAATTTTATCTTTAATAAAGTGCATGATTAAATATTGGACACAAAATTTTAGTTCTGACTCACTAAGAATTAGACAAAACACTGAGAAATATCCTAGATGGATACTTCATGATTTACCTAATTTTACACCATTTATGCATTAAGTAAGGACACCATTTATGTTAAAAGGATGGAATATCATGTTGAGCTAAATATTAAAAATTTCCTCAATACAAATGAGAATGATGGAAAGATCCATTCAACTTTTTTAAAGAATTCATATCCGAAGGGGCAATGCCTGGTGGCTCCATCTGGTGAAAGCTCGGGTAATCGTAACGCCAGAATCTGGAACCATAGCCACGGCAGTAATCTGTGGAGAGAAATAAATTGATTAATTTTCGGGTAAAAGGAAACGATATTTAGCCATTTTAATAATGCAGGCAGTATTATTTTATGTATAACTTTGTTACAAAAATATCATGTTTTATAGAATAAGTACTTTCAGTGACACACTCAGGGTTTTGTCTTGAGGGGAGGAGCCGAGTTGAATGGATAGCAACATTTTTAATGCAAATTCAATAAAATTCATTAGGTGATTATAAAAATTTATTTAAAGAATATTATCTAGTTTAATTTTTTTTTTACAAAGCTCTTGAATTACTCCAGTCGTGGTTGCATTAATCTGTGTGTATATACATAGCAAACAACACTAATAATGTAAATAATTCATTACGAAATAATACGTATGAAGAGAGCATAAACAGCCGACCAAAATAGCAGAAAAACTACCCAGCGTTGAAATATTTTAACTTTTCAATAAAATATTGCGTAATTGCAACAAATCCTCATACTGAAAACAGACAAATATAACTAAAAGTAAATAATTCAGAAAAGCAAGATAATTATTAGCAGGAAGAATGCAGATAAAAATAAACCGAAATCACGCACTTAGGGCCAAACGCACCATAATGAAAGATTCTGTAGCAGTAAAGGAACTAAACCATATAACGAGGCAAATATAACTAAAAGTAAATAATTCAAAAAAGCAAGATAATTATTAGCAGGAAGAATGCAGACAAAAATAAACCGAAATCACGCACTTAGGGCCAAACACACCAAAATGCAAGATTCTGTAGCAGTAAAGGAACTAAACCATATAACGAGGCAAATATAACTAAATGTAAATAATTCAACAAAGCAAGATAATTATTAGCAGGAAGAATGCAGACAAAAATAAACCGAAATCACGAACTTAGGGCCAAACGCACCATAATGCTAGATTCTGTAGCAGTAAAGGAACTAAACCATATAACGAGGCAAATATAACTAAAAGTAAATAATTCAACAAAGCAAGATAATTATTAGCAGGAAGAATGCATACAGAAATAAACCGAAATCACGCACTTAGGGCCAAACACACCAAAATGCAAGATTCTGTAGCAGTAAAGGAACTAAACCATATAACGAGGCAAATATAACTAAATGTAAATAATTCAACAAAGCAAGATAATTATTAGCAGGAAGAATGAAAAAAAACGAATTTTTTTTATACATAGCAAAGTGTGTCTCTGTGTATATATAGTTTAATTTCGTTGCTACCAGAAGCGTTGCAGATATTTTTAAGAAGTTGTAGATCCTAGGCTATATCATCTTGCCACACCTTAAAACTGCATCAATGGTAATTTTGCATGGAGCTACTGCAAACGGCTTGTCAAATTGTTTTTACCACAACTTGATTTTGGGGCTCAAAACTGCTGTACTTGAAGAAGACAAATTATAGTCTTAAAAACATTTTTTTTTCTCTCTCTCTCTCTAGGAGTTGCCTGGGTCCCTTGATCCTCCGATCTGGGTGCGTCACTGAGTTCTTTGGACAAAACCTTCATACTCCGAGCGTTTCGAGAACAAAAGAAAATATTTTACCTGTTCGTAAATGTAATAGATCAGTGGTGATCAATATTTTCATTGTAAATATAATCAAAACAATGTGAAAATTCAACGTGCCACAGTGAAAATATACCGTAGAAAACAACTTGAATATAATATAATATGAAGTACAGAACACAGCAAAAAAATTCTAATTTTTTTATATGTATAAGTAGTTCTTTCAATTTTATCTGGAACACAGATGTAAATATTTGTAATTATTTTTAATCATATTTTAAGCACAGATACCTAAAAAAAGATATGTTTACTAAGATTAAAATGAACCAATATTTTGAATTTTATTTTAGGTTTTATGAACATAAAGTTGTACAAGTTATTGGTTCTAATTTTAATTAATTTTTTTTAATTTCACCTGAAAGTGTGTTGGAAATTTTTGATTATATATTATTGTTAATAATTGTTGCTCATGCATCCCAATTTAATGAAGAACAGCTTTCAAAACTTACCTATATAAAACCTATAATAAAAATTTAAAAAATAGGGTGTTTTTTTTCTCTTTTTTTCCTACGTCGAAAATGAAGGGCGTGCCCCCGTTAACCACCTTTGAAGATGATGAATCATTAAAGGAAAAATCATAGTAAACATAAAATTATTTAAAGATTTGTTTTAAACAGCCGTAAAACTAAGAACTAAATAAATATTTTAAAATATTAAAAACTCATATAATTAACCATAAGTTCTTTATTATAAATGTAACATGTACTTTACATGTGTAATATTAAATTAAATAATTGTCAAAGAATTCGGGATCTACAGTTATTGACGGACAGGTTATAGATAAAATAGACCAAATGTAAATGCTCAAGTGAATGTGTTACCCCGGGCTCCATTTTGAAAATAATTAAGGACAAAAGCTGGAATGGTACTCTGATTAAAATACCAAAATCTCTAAAGACGGCATGAAGTTGCAAGCCTTTATGCTGGAAATTGGGCTAGATTTTTTAGCTAACCAGCTTTTCCGAATAAAAATTCTTCCTAGTCCATACTATATTTTATGCAAGTCTGTGGACGGGATGGATGCTGTACGCATGAAGGAATGCCCAGCATTGTCAAGGAATATCTGTGACATATATACACTGAAGTGCCATAATAACGGGGATATACGATTACTTTCGGAACATGCAGCAATACTCACTATCTCGTAAACCCTTTCCCCGCAAGCAGCTCATAATGAGTGACGAACATTTCCAGATACTTAAAAAATTCATTGAGCATTGAACATGACAGGCGATCCTCATTTTGGGGGAATTTCAACGTGTTATGAGAGTTGGCTCTTTATGTGATGGTTCATGGCATTTAGGATATACAAGTAAAGTATAGATTTTGAACTTCGGCCATATCAAGGGTATACCTCGAATAGAAATATTCCGGTAAAACACCAAACCTACTGCATTTGTGTAGCTGTCAAATGACTCTGGATGATCGTGATATATATATATATATATATATATATATATATATATATATATATGAAGGCCTTATTTGAATAGTGGGCCAACTCCATATTTGTTCATTTTGAGATACAGAGTGTTGAGATACAAAGTCTAAAGAGGGCTAAGAAATGGCTGTTGAAGAATGATTTGTAATGCCCTCTGTTGTTACAAGAAATAAGCTGGAGGTGTGTCTGTTTTAAAATAAGATAGAAATGAATTGTATGGACATGAAAGTTAGGCTAACTCCATTTAATATATATATATATATATATATATATATATATATATATGTATATCGCTCACTTCTTTCGACAACGTCATAGCTCAAAAATCGGCGATGTTTAGTTATCAGAATTCCTGAGTAGTATATTCCTGCCAGACTGTCATATCTCCCCGCTCAATATTTAGCCACAAGAGACCAGGATTACTATTTATTTTTAATACATCTTATTCTAATTTTAACTTTAAAATCAGTCTCCTGAAAATTACGTTTTTTGAGATGTGACGTTGTTGAAAGGAGTGAGCGATATATATATATATGTGTGTGTGTGTGTGTGTGTGTGTAATGTATTTGTGTGTGTATTGTATGTGTGTGTAATGTATTTTGCTTTCCGAATATCAAATCTCGTTATTGTATAAGCCCTATCACCTGCTTATAATATACAATAAACTATTTGTTTATGGCATGTGATTTTTTTTTCCGTTTGAAGAAAGTTACAGTAATTCGAATCAAATAAATAAACTAACTGCTGTTTAATTTCTTAAATAATCTGAAATTGAATTCTAATTTTAATTCTTCTAAGCAGAAAGCCTCTTAGCAGGTAGACTGGATTCAATGCATAAGAGGCTAAATGAAATAGAACAACAATTTTAACAGACAAGTAGGTAAAATCTTTTTGGGATGAAACTTTTAAACATGTGATAAAAATATTTTTTTTTATTATTAGGAAGAACTGCGTATAAAATAAAACTTCTACTAGTGTTTAAAATTTATCATCTAGATCTATTTCATCCAGAGGAGTGCATCACATGTATCTTTTCTTTAGATTCGAGAACATTAAATTTGTTCCGGTTCCTTACCTCAACTACTTCCTATGGTAATGTTCAACTGAATGCCAATATTCCATTCATCGCGGCCAAATGTTCAACTTAATAACATACATTTGCTGCGTTTTATGTATGCGATGATCCAAATTATATCGAAAGAAGAGTAAAACGCAATTTGAAAATAACTAGGAAATATTATTGTGAGTCTAGTTTGCGTCTCGAAATTGCTTTAATTATCTTCTCTAACTAGAAGTCCTTGTCACTCTATTCATCACAGTGACAGTTAGAGGTGATGACAGCTTTGCCATTCCTATGACAATTAGAGCCATTTTGACAGTGGGGCTGGTGAAAATTACTTTCGGCTGTTTCACACGAAGTGTCTTTGACCCGGCGAAATGTGATCGAAACTAAAATAAATTTTTCAAAATCTCCCCATTTCTTTCGAGGATGGGAGAGTAATAAATTCTTTCCTCGTTAGTAATATGAGTCGGTGAAAGGCAAAGTGGTGTAAGTCAGTAAGTCAAGTGGTGTAAGTCAAGAGAGTTTAACTGCAAAAACTACAAAAAATTTCATCATAAATTGAACAAATTATAATTCATTGCAATTATTACAATATTGCAAATAATAACTATTTACAATTCCACTATAAATTGAACATGGAGATTAGATATTTGCCCCCAAATGAAAAAAGTTGAAAATGTGACTTACACCACTCTGCCTTTCAACGCCTCATATAATAACTTCTATCGTGGCACTAAATTATCATTTGTCTATTGAACCCTAAATCGCAAACTCGAGGAATATTAGCGGAGAGCCTATATACTCACTTAATTGCAATATTTCCATTTTTCTTTATATATTCACATACTGCGTGTTCAAGAAAGATCGTTATTATTCTAAACGTTAATAACAAAAATACGAACAAGTCAAATGAAATGCAGTTTTCGGCAAAAGAATGAAGTAATCTCACAGTTTTTTTTTTCTAGCATCAATACTTGGTATAATGTTCCCCGAGCGATGGATAGATCGTAGAGGACCAATACCTTCGCCTCCGCGATAGCTCGACGTAACTCTACTAGATTTCTTTTCGTGGGGTGACGTTAACCTTTAGCTTATGAGGCCCATACTTTCGATTCCCTCTCTAGAACGGGAAATTCCATAACCCCTTTGTAAGAACAGCCATTAAGAGAGTTATATATATATATATGTATATATATATATATATATATATATATATATATATATATATATATATATATATATATATATATATATATATATATATATATACATACATACATACATATACACTGGGCTTTTTTTCTGGGGGTACGTGGGGTTACGGCGTGTCTCCACCATTTTTTTTAAGTATTATTTTGGCTTAACCGAAATTTTAGGAAACTTACGAATTAATTGTTAATATAAAACAAATAGTAATTTTTTAATTGCGAGTATTTTGTTCCCCTGCGACGTGAAGTCAGAAAACACGGTAATAAAAATACGCACGTTTAACACCGTATACCCACCTATTTTAGAAAAAAAACAACTGCAAATATATATATATATATATATATATATATATATATATATATATTCATTCTTAGATCCGTATTCTTGGAATACATACTATATTAGCCTGTAAGGATAAGAGTTTAAAGATATTGTTTATCGAACACTTGTTTCTTATATTTCCGTTCTAAAGGAAAGGATACAGTTCGAATCCTCATAGTTACACCGCGAATTTTAAAAGACACTTGATGGGAAATCAACTACAGACTCAACATTCATCGTGCTATTAACGGAGTTCACTTAGACCTATATTGAAGGTACTGTATAATAATATTAATAATAATAATAATAATATAAATATTAAGAATAATAATACTAATAATAATAATAATAATAATATAAATATTAATAATAATAATAATATAAATATTAATAATAATAATAATATAAATATTAATAATAATAATAATAATAATAATAAATTAGTTAATTAATAAATAAAACTATTAAATGTCATCATCCTATTGCCGCAAACTGCATTTCACTTGACCTGTTCGTACTTTTGTTATTAATCTTTAGATTACAAAAGATCTTTCTCGGACACGCTGTAATTGTATATTAAAATTTTTCGTTATTTTTATGACGGTTGATCATGACAATCTGAAGCAGTTGCTAATTCAAGGAATGAATAAGCTAGCAGTAGAATGATGAGATTTTAGCAAATAGGGATTTTAATAAATAAAATCTATTCATTTCTTTAAAGGATGGGCGAGTAATCATTTTCTTCCTCGTTAGTAATGTAACTTCTGTAGTGGTACTGAATTATCATTCGTCAATAAAAACATAAATCACAAACTCGAGGAATTTTAGAGGAGAGCCTATATACTCACTTAATTTCAATATTGTTATTTTTTTTATATTCAGATAGTTCAATATTTTTCTTTTTCTTTTTTAGACGGGTTGACTACGGCAATCTGAAGCGATTGGTACTCAAGGAATGAAAAAGTTGGCAGTGGAATGACTATATTTTAGTAAATAAGGATTTTAATAAATAAAATCTCCTCATTTGATTACAGGATGGGCGAGTAATCGTTCTCTTCCTAATTAGTAATGTAATAACTTCTGTAGTGGTACTGAATTATCATTCGTCAATTAAAACATAAATCTCAAACTCGAGGGATTTTTGGGGAGAGCCTATGTACTCACTTAATTTCAATATTGTTATTTTTTTATTATTCAGATAGTTCAATATTTTTTACTTTTCAATATTTTTTAAGAGTTGATCGTGGCAATGTGAAGCATTTGGGGCCTCAAGAATGAATTAACTGGCAGTAGCGGACTAGATTTTAGTAAATAGGGATTTTAGTAAAATAAAATAATTCTCATTTGTTTACAAGATGGGAGAGTAATAATTTATTTCCTCGCTACTAATGTAACAACTTCTTCACAAACTCGAGGAATTTTAGCAGAGAGCCTATATACTCATTTAATTTAAATATTTTCATTTTTTTATATTCATATATTTCATTATTTTTATTTTTAATTATTTTTTTGACGGGTTGATCATATCAATCTGAGGCGGTTGGGACCTCAAGGAATGAATAAGCTTGCAGTCGAATGACGAGATTTTAGTAAATAGAAATTTTAATAAAAAGAATCTCCTAATTTGTTTACAGGATGGGCGAGTAATCGGTTTCTTCCTCGTTAGTAATGTCGCACCTCTGCTAGAACAGTGTTACATCTCCGAAATTTTCGATTTTGAGATAATTGCGTCACAATGCTCTATAAGAAGTGCTTCTCATTCTCGAATAATGTTATAAGCCTAGTACCAACATAATCTCCTAGATGGCGCTTTTTACCCTCTTCCACAGCTATGAAGGGGAACTTGCTCATGCGAGAAGAATTAAAATAAGATTTTTGTCAGTGCTTAATGTTGTTGTATTTAAAATGTTCCTGTAATAAAAATTTTCATTAAATTTTATTTGGGAAATAAATTTGTATTTTCTTCTAACCTGCTGTTTATGCTATTAAGGTTTTTTATTTGTACTATAAAAAGTTTAGATAGATTGTGCATTAACATATGACAGTATTCCCTGAAATTTTTCAGTCTATGTTCACAAAATGAGGTTACTGGAAGAGAGTTATATCTTGTAATTAAAAATCATGCTTTAAAAATTTAAAACAACTTTAATAGAATACAGTTTTGCCTTCTGAAAGGATTCGAACAATAAGTTTTCACAAAATTATCATAGGAATTCATGAAACAAGATATGAAATTTCAATATATATCTTCTTTAGCTATTCCTGAAAATATGGCTGTATTGAGATGTAACACTCTTCTATCAAAGGTGTGATGTAACTTCTGTGTGGTACTGAATCACCATTCGTCAACTAAACCATAAATCGTAAACTCGAACAATTTTGGCGGACAGACTATATACTCACTTAATTTCAAAATTTTCATTTTTTTTATATTCACATAATTCAATATTTTAATTTTTCATTATTTTTCTGACGGATTGATCATGGCAATCTGAAGCGGTTGGGACCTCAAGGAATGAATAAGCTGGCAGTTGACTGTCTAGAAATAAGAAAAAAAATGGATAATGGTCTCAAATATGCAACATTTTGTCTTGTGAAATATTTAGAAATAAATACTTATAGTGGCATAATTGTTAAAAGATTTGAATATATAATCCATTATAAAAAGATGAAGTACTTGGCCAAAATAATTTTCTGTATTCGAAAACCATCAATTATAGTTCTTTGCATTGACATAGGCAATAAATTAGAAAATTAAGACTAGATCACTTTGAGAAAAAATGACAAAATTTGCAGTTTTGACATTTGAAAGAAATTTCATCGAAAAAATTGTTAAACTAATAACTTTGCCGACACCCCTCCGAAAAAGAGAATTTGAACAACTGGATGTCTTCAGAAGATGCCATCCAATGGCTGAAAATCCTTGGCTCAAAGAACTTAGGTGGTTTTTAACACATGTTGCTTGCTCTCTTCGTGTAAGGCTTTGACACGAAGCTGTCGCACGTTTTGGTGATCTTTGGTTTTAAAAGATACACATATTGTAAACGAAGTGTTTGGATGTGCCCAAAGAAGTGATTACTAGGTTGAATAGTGTCAAACTGTGAATAGCAGTAATTATAGAATCAACAGATCTGAGTGTTATCCAACAGCACATTGCATATTATTCAAAACTTACCATTAGACAACAGGCTACCCTTGAATTTGAGTTCGGATCTTGGACCTTTGAATTATTGAGACCTATTCTACTATGTTTTGCTAAGTATGTTCGTTTTAACGTCCAGCAATTGTAGCAAATTCAACAGAGCAGCACAATTTTGCAGCCTCCTATGCAAATTGCTTGGTCAAATTTGCCACAAGTTTTCACTTGGTCAAATTTAACACCCGAGAAATTTTTAACAGTAGGGTTACACAGCATATTTTTCTGCATTGCTAGGTATGATGACATTAAAACGAATGATTTTTCCTTTTGTTATTGCCTATTTTTCAAATAAACGATGTTCAAGCTGTGAAAGATTGATCATTATTTTTCCATTACTCTGCGATTATTTCGTATTTTTTGACTTGGTAGTCGCTTCATGGCAAAATGATGCTTACTTCGGGTTAAAGTTACTCGGGTAGTAAAGTGTTTAACTTTTCTTTTCCTCGTGTCTTTCTTGTCAAACGTGTCAATTATATGTAATTTTAGTTTATATAAAAGATAATGGACGAGTTCTTCGTAATTATTTTAAAGTGTCATTTTTTAAAGAATTCTTTTGAAATAATTTTTTAATCAGCAGTTCATAAAAGTATAAATATGGATTCATAAACTTAGCGCAAGTTTGAAAATCTTAGTTTTTTAATGTTCGGATAAAGGATTTCATTAGAAACATCAAAAAAGATAATTTTTCTCAAATGAAGAAGTTAATTGTTGTCCTCACAGTGACTGTTTGCTATAAAGAAAATATTTATAAATTTATAGAGGAAGCAGACTTAGAAGCATTTATAGAGAATTATTTACTAACTTAAGGCTGCTGGGTAGCAGCCATATCGCACATATCTGCTAGAAGAGTTCTCCGTGAGTTCTCCGAAGAGATATCTCCGATATTCTCGATTTTGAGATAATTGCGTCACAATGCTCTATAAGAAGTGCTTCTCATTCTCGAATAATGTTATAAGCCTAGTACCAACACAATCTCCTAGATGGTGCTTATTACCCCCTTCCACAACTAGGAGAGGGAACGTAATCAAGCGCGAATGAAAATAAGATTTTTGTCAGTGCTTAATGTTGTTGCATTAAAATGTTCCTGTAATAAAAATGTTCGTTAAATTTTATTTGGAAAATAAATTTGTATTGTTTTCAACTTGCTGTTCATGTTATCAAGGTTTTTTCTTTGTATTGGAAAATTTTAGATAGATTGTGCATTAGCATAGATATATGATAGTATTCCCTCAAGTTTCTCAGTCCATGTTGACAAAATGAGGAAACTAGAAGAGGGTTATAACTGGTAATTAAAATTCAAAATCATGCTTTAAAAATTGAAAACAAATTTAATATTATATAGTTGTGCCTTTTGAAGCGATTCGAACAATAAGTTTTCCCAAAATTATCATAGGCATTCATAAAATAGAAATGAAATTTCGACATATATCTTCTTTAGCTCTTCCTGAAAATATGGCTATTTTGAGATGTAATACATTTCTAGCAGAGGTGCGATATTTCAATTTTCTCAGTTCGGTGTTAACCTATGGAAAAATTTTTTCGAAAGATTTTGCACTTGGATTTGAAGATTTATAAAAAAATGTATTCAGTTATAGAGAAAGAAATGTTTTTCTCTCGGGAATCTTCTTCATTCTTTAAAAGAAACCCAAATAATATTTTAAAATTTTAATTATTCAGGGAAAAATGTGGTAAACTTGGGTTCGAAACGAAAATAATTTCTTTGGTAGACGAAATTTCTAAAAATGAACAAGATAGCAGAGCTAAAAAAAAAAATTTCCTCTATTACTGAATACATTAAAAAAAAACCTTTAAATTAAAGTCGACAATCATTGGACATTTTTATTTCTCCATAAGTTAAAATTGAGCTGACTGAATTCAATAGGCTTGCTACCGATCGGTCTTAATACAAAGTCATTGAGAAAGGGAAGAGATAATCACCTGCATTAACTGAAGATTGCTTTACCAATGTCCCTTGTCCACTACTTGGGAGAACGGCGTGAGGCTGTAAATGTAGGAAAGATGGCGTGTGTATGACGGAATGGCTGCCAATAGTTGAACCAGTTCCCAAATCTCCTTTCGGATTTGCAAGCTGAACAGCTTTTGGAATGAAAATCAGCAGAAAAACGGTGAGTGCCGTGCAAGTTAATCCAAATGCCTCTGCGGGAGCTTCATACCTGTATAAGAAAATTGAAGCAATCAGAGAAAATCTAGACTCTTTTAAATGGTAAGTAACCGTCTACTGTAACTAAATCCCTGGCTTTCAGTATCAATAATTGGATGAGAGCACATGTGTCATTTTTTGCTAAACGAGGTCTAATTAGACCGGGAATTACAGCTTAAACCCAATTCCAAACGGCTACAAACATCCATGCCAATAGTGGGGCTCGAACCCACAGACTATGGTACCGAATGCGAACACCCTAGGCATTTGGACATTATCTGGCATTCAGTATGAAGGAGAACGTAATGAATCAGAAATTTTAAATTATACTAATACAAAGAAACACTGATATTGATTTTTTTACTGGACCAACAAAAATAAACCGTTTGAATATGCTAATCGAGACATAAAGAACAAACTGTACAGGAGCAGAACAAAATTTAAGCGGGAGATTACGTAAAGAAACTTAAAGAAATTCAGACAAAAACAAAAAACCTCGTTTTACGTCTATATTTAATTATCAAAAATTTCACTTCCTTAATTTGGGTTTTAAAAATAATGAGTACCTTTTGCTAATTTTTTTAAAATTCATAAACAGAACTTTTAATTTCTGACCGGCTTCGAGGATGATTGATTATTTCGAATCATAACTCAGGGGAAAAAAATCAAGCCATTTCAGTCCGGTTAATTTTACAGCTGAATAAAGCGTCTTAAGCACTTTCATGCAGCGATAGTTCTTAAATACCACCGCTTTTATTTATTCGGGAAGTTTGAAGAAGTAATTGAATTCACATATTTTCCAGATTAGCATGAAATGTACACTGATCAATAAACAAAACAGCCTCTCAATTTCTGTCGAAAGTTTCCCCTCGAGGGAGTTTTTTTATTTTTCGCATAGCTCATTGAAAAAAATTCCTAGCATTCTTGAAAATAACTAACTAAATAAATAAATAAATTCCAATCAAAAACTGAATGGATCTCACTTTTCCATCAGCACTGCAACATTAAGGGAATTAATAATATTTTAGACATTTGCCCTCCTTGACATAGCTCTCATAATATTTTATCTGATATTCTGTCTTGAAATCTTCAAAAATACCTTCCTAATCATAAAGTTTCATAAAGTCTTCCTTTAGAATCACCTTAAATTGAACGACATGCGTGACTGTTAAATTTTTAAAACCCTACTCATCCATCCGTTTAAAGTAGTAAATTTATTCAGCAGCATTGTTGAATTTTTAAAACCCTACTCATCCATCCGTCTTAAGTAATAAATTTACTGAACCTAAGCCGAAAAAAGTTCCTAAGGCTTCTACCATTTAAAATGATCCCTGTAAGAAGACGTTAGCAGCACGAACTTGTCAAAACCACTTCGATAAAAATATTTTAATGTTCATGAGGTGTTTTTTAAAGTTTTCTCCCCTTTGTAGCATCGACCGATCCATCTGAATAAAATTTCAACTGCGTTTTGCTGTTTCAAACTCGCCTGCAATATCGAGGCAACGATACCTAAGAGATATGATATGAACTAGCCATGCAAAAGACAAGCTGTTTTACATCTTCAGGTGAGGGATTTTTTATTGTTAGAAAGGGGAAAAAAACGTAGTCACTCTCTGGTCCCTAACAGACATATGGCTTTACCAGGCTCCCCCCATTATTTTTTGAGACAAAACCCTACATTAACCCCCCCGCTCTTATCGTAGCCACACAATTCTAGAGGCCGCCACCTGCCATTTGGCTAGGAAGGATAGAACTCCGAGGTCATGTAATTCTCTGCTTTTTTTTTCTATAAAGCAAGCGTTTTCAAAAACCAAAAGAATGCTTAGCCTTAATCAGTAACGGGAAATTTTGCTAATGTCTTCTCCTAACAAGTGAAGCAAAGATAACGAGTTGGTAGGTAGCCCCGGCATCTATCCGTGACATGGATCTTTTGGGGCTTTTTTTTAAGAAATAGTGTAAAAAAAAAAGAATTCAAAAGGGTGGAGGGGGAGGGTCTTACACATGACAGAATCTTGCTCTAAATGTACCAATGCCATATGCTTGAAAAATCGTGTTACACGGGTACGAAACACAATGAATCTGTGGGAGATTTACGGAAGAAAATTTATCGCAGAAAAAGCTTGAGAACGTAAAATCGTGGTTTCATGGTATCCGCATCCCTTATAAATTTCAAACTGTTATGAGGGTGCTATGGGGAGCATTTTTAAACGTCACGGGTGTATTCATAAACTCCACGTAAATGAAATATCTTGAAATGAGGTAATCAAAGACAGATAAAAATTAGGAACTCAGTAACTCAAGATTACGTATCAGTCCGACCAGGAGGCATAAGAAAAAAAATAGGGATTAGATTTATAAATACAACATAAGTTCTCTCTCGAGTCACGTCGTGGGACAGGCAGGCAGTGTACTGCGCCCTGATTTTAAACCTTTTTTCGAGCTGCATCACTCAACTGCGGGCAGGCATGATTCTGTTGGCAAATCACAGTGATAAACTTAAGTCCCCAGAACAAATTAAATATAAGTACAAGAATCTCTCGCAAACCCAAACATATTGGCATCCGAGATTTTTCTGATTATCGAGTGTTTATGATTATCTGAGATCCTTTTACTCAGTGTATTTTTACATTAATACTTTGATGATAAAAAAATTACCAGGATGTAAACTTAACTGTGATGTTAAAACTAAAAGATTTAGGAATGCAAATGCAAGGGAAAAAGTCTTAAGATTAGAAGAGGGCTGTTCAACAAATCTATGTCAGTAAAATTTAGGATCTCAGTAATGACGAAAGGCCATTGGAAGCACCAGACAAAATACTACACTCTTAGATCTCGGACTAAGAAAAAAATCGCTGAGGCTGATTCAGGTGAAAAGCATAAAACAACAGAGAGTGATTGCAGTCACCATTTACACCGATGACGCGTCTTCATGATTCAGGTAGGAAATGTCTGCTTAGAAGGAAATCAGAAGGATCAAGTAAATGTTGTTTTACTGGTAACTAACACTGGGGCTGCCAATACACTGGATGTAACGCTTTGTTACGTCGAAAAACATGCTAATGTAACACCGACAAATGTAATATTTATGTAGTGCTAGAGAAATATAGTAACATTATCACGAGATAGTAGGTAAGTAATAAAATTGTCAATGTATTTTTACATAAATACGTATTTATATCTTTTTAAAAAGTTTGCATTAAAAAAACTGTTGTTTGCCGATGCGGTGCACTTGCCAATAAAGACATTTGCTCATAATCCGCGAAAACGTTGGTTGCTTTCAATGGGGACACCGTGTAGATGAACCAACACCACTCTCTGGTGCCACCTTAATTTTGACTGAGCACCCCCAGGGGCGATATCTGGGGGACACGTAACTTCTTCTCTGAACTCATAGAAGGGAATTAATGACGTTTGTCGGGGGGTTTGGTTTGGTTTGGAGCGTTACGGTCAATTTCTTTCTACACGAGGGCTAATTAGACCAGGACCTACAGTTTAAAGCCGATTTCAGAAGGGCTACAAACATCCATGCCAACAGTGGGACTCGAACCACAGGATATGAACCGAATGCCAGCACCCTAGCCATTCAACCATCGGGATTCTATCCGAGCACCCTCAAGCCCAACACCGTTTTCAAAAAACTTTTATGATTTATGTTTACATTATGGAGAAAAGATAAATAACGGAAGATGTTTACTATTTCTTATTTTTTGTTTTACTCCATTTTTCTTGTTTTTATTATCGGGAGCGAAATTCCGAAATATAAATTTATGAAAAATAAAAACAATAAACTTTAAATACAGACAATTATCTTTTATAAAGTTTCGCATAATTTTTATCCCTTTTATTCGATGAATGATAAAAAAAACAAAGAAACTAATTCTACAACTTTACTATAAAATATAAGAAAAAAGTATTTGTAGCCCTTGAAAATTGTTAGCATTCATCGAAACTCTCAACCAGGTAAAAATAAATACAATTTGTATTTAATTTAATGCTATCAAAGTTTAACGATGATCCTCGTAGAAAATAATATGTTATTGAACTAGAAAAGATGAACGCGTTCTCATTCTTAAACAGACTAGCTTTAGATGGTTTACTTTGCTTAGGTATATCAAATGTACTGCACAAAGCATTGATTAGATTCTGAAGCGTAAAATCTGTGAGTTACCGAGGTATGAGTGAGCTATGACACTGCTGTAATACTAAATTACACAAATTTTACACAAAATATGAGTAATAGACGCCGATTAATCTTTACTCGTCGCATCCTACCTTCAAGATACCTGTTATGTGACATCATTAGATAGAATAATGCTAGAATGCCGAAATATATACAGTGAAACTGCTCATACATATATATATATATATATATATATATATATATATATATATATATATATATATATATATATATATATATATATTAAATGACGTCACACGGATACTCTTACAAGCAACGTCAACAAGTACAATCATAAGTCTGAACTTTTAAATTTCATTAGGTTAAATGATAGCATACGTTAGGTTAGGATGATAGCATCAATTGAAAATCACTTATGTCCTCTAAAAACCATAAGGTGTAATAATATCTATTTACGTTTCCATGCCTTTTGTTTCAACTCATTGACTTTCATGAGTACGATTGTCAGTAGCGATTGTAAAATAATGCATAGCATGAAAGAAAAATATTACATTTCTTCATTTTTTATCATGAGCGAAGAAAAATCTCAAGTTGTGCTTTTTCTTCACAGAACAATGGATCTTTGTTTTTTATAAAAAATAAATTCTCAAACTCTTGTGATAAATATCATCAAAGGTGTAATTCAATTTCTCCACCGATGTTGTAATTTTATCTCTCAAATAAGTATTGCGTACAGTGAAGATATTGTAAGTGTTACTTACATTATGGAGGACAATAAATTTGTTTTGTGCTTTACAATCCATCATAGACCGCAAAAATAGCTTCCAACTGTTTTCAAATGTAAGGGACTTCTCTAGACTGTAGAGCTTTAAGTGTGATTGTCTCGAATGACAATTCCCAAACACATTTGCGATTTGGTCAGAGAGACAACCGCACTGAACTACTTGTCATTTTTATGTCCTACTACGGATTTTAAGAAGTTAATATTTAAAACTATCACGTAATCAATTGGAATAAAATTATACGATTAATACGATAAATTATACAATATGATAACATTATACGATTGGAATAAAATTTATTATTTATTATATTGGAATAAAATTTTACGAGTAAATCTCGACTTCTAAGGACTTTCATTACCTATTAAAACTGATTTTATTTTTTGTGAAAATTACAAAGCTTCTACCACAGTTATTCAATAATGGTAGTATGGTTGAATTTTTCAGCATTTTCATTGGGAAAGTTTTTTTAAATTTGGAAGCACTTGTCCTCCGACATTCCGAAAATATACTGCGGAAATGGTTGACTTCTTCTTAGCAGAACGCACCCTGCAGGTACGTCAACATTAACCCCTGGTGCAATCTCAATTTTGACCGAGCACCCTAAAGGGGCGACCGCTGGGGAGCTCGTACCTTTCCCCAACCCTCTGACATAGTAGGACTTTCCAGTCTACGGATTTACAGTACCCATACCCGGCCTAGATACGAAGGCATTTAATGAGACATAATACAAACTAAGCACCACTAGCCCGAAGATCACGTAATCACTTGGAATAAAGTTCCCAGCCCTCGGGCCCAAAGGCTGGGAAAATAAAAACTTTAAATATCGGTTTTAACAGAAAGGAGCATGAATTATCATTGATATACGGCAGCGGTTTCCAACCTTTATGCTACTACGCCTCCCTAAAAAAATTATTTTTTTTCGCTACTCCTTAATTTTTTTCCCGCACCTCTCTATCTTTTAATAGATATAATAATATAGAAACTTTAAATAATAACTTTATTACAAAAAAAAATTAAAACTACAATTAACGGAATTATAACAAGATTTTGCTTTAACAATACGAACATGCATATTTATTTTTATATTAAATTAGGCATTAAACTACATCTAACGCACTAAAATTTAATGCGAGAATTGTTGTTGTTTATTGTCACAACGTTTATCAAATCTTGGGGGCAATGTGGAGAGTGCCGCTCGTAACTCTTTTTCGACTATTAACCTGGTTTGATATTCGGTTTTCATTGCAGCCAGTGCCGAAAAGCCCGTTTCGCATAAATATCAACGTTACAAACGGTAGAAGCACTTGCATTGCTTTGTGATACAAAGATTCATACTCTCCACTAAGATTCATCTAAAATTCAATTATGATTTCATTATGAAACTTTTGTTTTTGTGAGCTATTGTATGACATTTCTACCAATTTTTCTTTTTCGATGGTTGCCAACTCAATTTTGTCTATTTATAGATATTATGGTTTATTCGTTTATTTATAGATATTATGGTATGAACACTGATTTTTTATTAAAAAGTTTTGGCGCCTCCCCTGGGAGTCGCGTCTCCCAGGTTGGAAACCTCGGATATACGGGGATGTACACTCCCCTAGACTAAAGACAAAACCACCGACTACTGACTTACCTCCTGTCAAATATTAGTGAGACTGATGTCCAGGCAACCCACAAAACAAGCGATATGCCGATAGAGAGGCCAATGTAGAGGGCTTCTCTGTTGTTTTCCTTCAGTGATCTGGCACGTATCGATCCAACTATGACCAAAAATAAAAGAAACATCACATAGCTGAGGTATTCGATTTTTTCCAGGGGTGTTTTCTCGCATACCACGGACATTCCTTCGACAGCTGAAGAAGAAATAATGTTCGAAGGCTCGTACACCATCCACTGAGTGACAATGGCGACCTGCAGAAATAACTGTCTTATGAGGTTCCGATCGAAAGGGTAACTCTTAACTTAGAACTGCAATTAAGTATATGAATAATAATAAAAAAAATCTTGCACATGCCATATTTTAACAAAACTTAGCTGTAGTTTGATGAGCAGTAATTTAATAAAAATGAATAAAAAGTGGATTTGAATGTGAACAACTGTAAGAAGTTATGACTCAGAAAATGAACGTAACCACAGCTAGTTTGATGCCATTCAGAAGAATGAAACAATGTACGTAAGTTCACAGTTTTTGTTAACCTTGTGACGCCTAATGTACGATCTTGTTTTTTTTTTAAATTTTCTCCTAGGGGTGATAATTCTTTTTCTTTCTGTTAAGTTGCATTCCTGTATTTCCATTGTCCCACACCACTAGCGAGTACTGGTACCGTCATGGTTCTAAATTGAATGTAGAAAATGGTTTGAGTTTGTGCTTACTGACGAATTAACGCCGTCACGCTATTAGCTAACCAAATAATTTAAGTAGTTAGGTTCAACAGCTGACTAGTTCTGTAGTTTTAATTCCCTGTGAATCGAGTTTTTGACCTTTCGTTTACACCCTACAATTAATTTCTTTTATTTAGTACTTTGGGTCCTGTTTGTTTATAATGAAAGAGCACACTGAAGAGATAATAAGTGTAATCATAAACTACGCCTGAATAAAACCCGAGGAAGAAATTTAGGGTCCTTATAACTAAGTACCTAAAGCGGGTACAGTGTAGGTTACTTTTAACTAAGGCCCGAGGAGGAAACTCAGGAACTTAGAACTTGTTCAGAATAGGCTTTTCAATGTTTTGGAATTGTTGTTTAGATTTACGAATAAATGCAGGATATGTAAGAATTATATAAATATTTAAAGGAAAAAACATTTATATTTCACTTTCTCTTTTTATATGTAATAAAAGACAGGTGGAACATCATTCGATATATATATATATATATTGTATTCTAATGAAGTTTAAACCTTTGCGTTGAAACAACCTCCACCACTTGCACGGTGTAGATTTTTTTCCGATTTTTTTAACCTTAAAAATCTAGAAAATTTTTCCAATTAAAGGCTGCAAAATGTTTTTACTTCTTTAAACTGATAACAGATGACAGCACTAACCTTTTTCTGCTCATTGAACTGGAATTCATTGTATGCAAGTGAAAGAAAGATTAAATTTAGGCGGCTTAAAAAACCAAATTTCAATTAAATTTTTTTTTTTGAAAAACGGGAGTGTGAATGATTTATCTTAGATGTTAAAATTATAATACAAAAATGTGCATTTACTAATCAGTTATCAAAGGAAATACCTAGAGAGGAAATTCCCCCAAACTCAACAAGGGGTTTGAAGATTTTCGAGGTTAACGTATGCTTTGCCTTTACACAAGATGACAGAAAAGGGGTGGGAAGCTTCATTGGTGTTTCGTTCATTTCTTTCAGGAAGCTCAAAGAAAAATTTTATCGAGATGAGACACGTCCTATTGTTGAACAGTTAGTTTCTAATGCACCAAACAGGCCCGTCGTAGCAAACTAGGGCCTTCCAGTATTAAATCCCTGCATGTGAATACGCTGCCACCACAATTTAGACCGACGACCCCCAGGGCCGACATTTGGTGTTCTCGTATCTTCTCCCACCCTCTCTGGCCTCATAGATGGATTTTACAGATTTAACATGACCTACAGATTTAACGTGTCCATATTCTACCTAGACACAAATTTAATGGTTAGTTTAATGGAAGGTATTTACTGAACAGTTAGTTTATCGTAAGCATGAAAAGTTTGTTCAGACTGGCTCGAATGAGTAAGTAATACCGGACTTCTAAGAACATGTAGAAGAGAAATGAAAATAATTGTTATTTAGGAATGATTTCTTTGTTATATGAAAAGTTTACACATAATGTTTTTTTTTCGGTTGGATTTTTTTTATTGTGAGGGACAAAAAAATAGGGGGGAAAATTGAGTTTTCAGTGCTGAAAATGTTTATAGAAATTGATACTGGTGATACGAAACATGTGAAATTGAGTTGTGAATAATCAGTTAAACTCTGGAAATACTGTATTGATAAAACAAACACAAAATATGTAAAAACTGTGGAAACCTGCCTAATACTCGTTAGTGCAACTGTGAAAGAGGAATTTTCTTATCAAAGTAATTTTATATATTATGAGTAAACGCTACTTAATTCATAGCGTGCTAACAAGTAGTGATAGAAACACTATTCAAAAATAAGATATTTAACCTTAGTTTTTTAACTTATTAATGCATAAAAGATAACTAGGGGTGAAGAAAATCTTGTCAATGTCGTTTTCAGGAAATATACCTTCTCTTTACTGTTTCTATCTTATAATTATAACAATACCGTGAGTGATAAGAAAACCGGACACGTGTATACTTATCACTTAGAACTAAGCGTAATACTGTGTTTTACGTTTAGGTCTTATAGTGTTTTAAATGTTTAAATAAACAAGTGATAGAAATGAACATGACATTAGATTAAAACAAGATCTACAGAATAAAATTACAAAAAAAAAATCTTTCAGGAACAGAATTTAAAACTCAGGCTTTCAAAGTTAGGATAAAACTCTTTTCTATGAAATACTGTAAATATATTAAAACAATTGTATCTGATATCCAAAACATGTAGGAGAATTTATGAATTTATGTTTAACTAAGTATATTATAGCAACAATGGTGCCGAAAGCATTCATTAAACGAGTAAAATTTTCTGAGAGATGGGATTTTTAACACGAGACTAGAAAATCTGTGAAATATTTGGAGAAAATATGAAACCAACAGTAAAAACAGGGGATATTATATAAATTAAAGAGATACAGTGAATGTAAGTACATAAAAATATAAAAAAGGATTAGATTAATAAAATGTTTGCACAAAATGAAGGTTGTTATAAGGATAATTTTAAATACTGCATCATTTATTCCCATATCTTACATTTATAAAATTATAGAGATGCATATGTTACGCCCATTACTTAAATGATACAGAATTAGTAAGTTGTAATTAAAGACACATTTTGCCTTGTCACTTAAAGAGATACAACACATAATTTACTATCAATTTCATACGTAACTTTAAAGAATCTGGGTTACTGAAAAACGTATATGCATTTTGACTCATAGACTTAAATGCAAACGGATTTAGTAATCTGTTACGAAAGTCTTGAGTAACACATAATTAAACATCATTTTAATATGTTACATTCAAATTCAGAGGCTTACATATAAAAGCACATTACTTATAAAAACTAATAAAAAAACATATACATTTTGAGTAACTGATAAAAAAACATATTTAGTAGGCTCTTACTCAAGGTACTGTAAGGACTTTGCCTTAAATTAAAGACTGCCAGCCTTTTTGTATTTAATGCTTTAATTGCATTTCTCGACTAAATACAGGCTATTTATAATATAAAAAAATTAATTCGTGGGTTCGCGGCATCGACGAGGAAGGTCAAAATTGAGTTGTCGCTGCGCTCATTCAAGTCTATCTAAGCCCGGCAATATCTCCTTGTCTACGGCTCTAGCACCACTCTGACTAACTTCGTCTCTGAATCTCAGCAACAACGAATCTTCGTTCGGCTACTTTATACACCCCTGCTGAACGTTCTCGAAAGGTCCGGAAAATGCCGCCTTTCTTTATTCACTTACGTTCCCAGACGACTAGGCGCCTCCGGTCGGCAACTTCCTTTTTGTAGCGGACGAACTGTTCTGTGAACTGGCGGTAGCACTTCCAGCCGTTATGTCGCCAGGCGACTGTCTCTCTGCAGCCGTCCAAATCAATTATGTGCACAAACCGTGCGTTGATTGGTCTTTCCGGAATTTCCCCGCGCAAAAAAAATTTGCTATTGTACGGGAGTCGTTACAGTACCTTGTGACTTTGCAGTAACACAACACTTAACTAACGCTTGATTTAATACATTACTTTAAAGATGAGACATTTAATTATAGTAGAACATATGCGCATTTTGAATTAATTAATTAAATGCAAAAACGATTTTGTAAACTGTTAGTACAGGCAAGCACTACTTTGTGGCACTGTAGTGACATAAGACATAACTGACAATTATATCGAGGATCAAACTGACATCATGATGATTTAGGACTAAATATCCTAGCACATAATTTGATTGCACTCACCTCCACCGCGACAACGAAAAACAAAAATAGCGCCTGGAATGATGCATTGAAGTAGACTCCATCATGAAGCTTGAGCAGAAACACACATTTCACGAGCAAGGTTCCAAACACAATCGCGTATGTGATGCCTAATCCCGCTCTCGTTATGCCACAGAATATCCAGTGGGGTTGTGGCACGTACAGCAGTCCAAGAACAGAACACATAAAAAGTCCTAGAAGCAGAATTTGCCCAAGGAATAAATGCCTTCGTCCCCCGCATGACTTGTAAAGAACGTATATCTCGAATATTAGTATAACGGCTATGTTCAGCAAAGAAAGAGAGGCAAGTGGAATAACCCAGGGCTCGTCCCTGAAGTTCAGATAAAAAGGTGTTTCCTGTTCTATAATGGTGGTGGTGGTGGTTGTGGCGTTGATTTCAGACACATTTTCAAAGTCACTGAGAATGGTTGCATTTGGAAAAGGCGTGGTGTTGACAGCTGTTTCGTTGTCATCCATAGTGCTTCAGATTCCTTGGACGAAATTGATGGTAATGATGTGTTACTCAGTCCTGAAAATAAAAATACAGTAGCAATTGTAATTTTTTTGTGGCATAACATAATGAAAACTAACTAATTAATTTGATTTTCTGTATATCATATAGATAATAGTTTTTAGGTTGAACTAACATGAAATTAACCATGGCGAATTTATATAAATAACTATAAGAACTTAAACAGAGATTTATAAAACACTCCACATCCATCTAGAATTTTGAACCATATACTTTAAATCAAAGTGCGTATTTAACATTTTCGTCTTAAGGAGATTTTCCATTAACGACTGTGCGGTATGAGAAGGCCTCACCATAGCAGTTTTCCAGACGATTACACACAGACACAGACACACACACACACACACACACACATATATATATATATATATATATTAGGTGGTGAAAGGCAAAGTGGGGTAAATAAGTAATTCAAGTTATGTAAGTCCAAAGCTTTTTACTGCAAAAACTACAAAAAATTCCACCATAAACTGAACATATTATAATTCATAATAATTATTATAATATTGCAAATAATAATTATTTGCAATTACACTATAAATTGAACAGGGAGATTACATTTTGTCCTCGTCTAAAAAATGTTTAAAATATGACTTACACCACTTTGCCTTTCACCGCCTAATATGTAAAAAATGACTGATATAAAAGCGCACATTTTTGCCGGAATCTCTTTGCAGTATGGATACGTGATTTTCTATCCTATGTCTTTCATTGCTAAAGTCACTTAATCCTGTAGATGTTCATTCAAGTTTTTACCGACTGCTTTATAGTGGGAAGACCCAACAAATAAACCCACGTTAAAAGCTATTTGGGGACAGCACTGGAACATTCAGACCTTAGCCGGAATCTGAATTATCTCTCATGGAGTGATCGCTTGTTACGCTTATGTGTATGTAATTTGGTGTTATTTTAATAATGTACTCCCTAAAAGACTGTAATGTCCTATACTTAAACAATCATGGTCTCTATTTCCCAAGTTTAGGTTAAAATGGCAAGTGAGAGTAGCGATAGCTAATATGCATTAACGTATGATGTAAATTATTGAGTTCCAAATTATGAAAACGCTTGATAACTAGTCACGGTTATTAATTTTATCACGGCCCGCTGAGGGGGGGGGGGCTATGACTGCAATTTTAATTCATAATCTTGAAATGTTTAATAAACAATAAACTAATTTAAAATAGTTACAAGATTTCTTTTGTTACAAAGGTATAAATTAGCACAAACCCGACAAAGTCGCACTAACCCGAGAGAAATACACCACAGTAAATAAAATGGAAATAATTTAATGTTCCTTGGGCGGCCCTGTACTATTTGATCCATGGACCGGTACCGGTCCGCGGCCCGTGAGTTTGGGACCACTGCCATAACTGACTGATTGACTGACTGACTGACAGATAACGCACAGACCAAACCGTTGGACATAAAAAGCTGAAATTTTGCATGGTGATTCTTCTTATAGTGTAGGGGTGCACCAAGAGAGATTTTCGAAAAATTATTCTTTTTTAAATTAAATTTTTAAGCTGTTTTTGTAACATTCTTTAAAATTTGGATTTAAAATAATAATCTGAGGGTTATAAAATTTATATCACGAGAAAAATCATAAAAATTCCTTTAAAATGAAATCTTTTTTGAATCTTTATCTCCATTTTCTGATATTGGGGGAATTTTTAAAGATTAATTTTTAGAATTTAATTTATTAAATGCTGATCACGTGGTTTCTTTTCTTTTTGTGATACTTTAAATTAATTTTGCGTCACGTGCATAACAAAGAAATAAATTGACAAAACATATTAAAATATGGTAAAAGATAAAATTTAACCTCTAGACTTATTGAGATGAAAGTTTTTTAAGAATTTAATTCAAAATAGTATGTTTTATGGATATTAAACATACAAATTACTTGCATACATTGACAGTTGTTTATAATTTGAATATTTTCTTCTACATTATTTTTGTCTATAAAAATATCCATTACGATTTTTTTTATAATTTTTTTTGCATTATTTAATACATTGACCGTTGTATTTAATTTGAATGTACTCCGTAGCGAAGCACGGGTTTTCATCTAGTTACATTATATAAAGGTTAATATGTACCTTTTTGTCAACTACTATTAAACAGTTTTATCAATAAATTTGATTCTCGAAAGAGCATGCTTCACAGATACGATTCGGCAGATAAAAATTCTAACAATGTAAGCCAAAAAAATTCAGCGAATGAATATATCTGGCTCTAATCTACTATTACACACAGATGGTACGGATTTTGATCCCCCAGGTAAATAAGGCTGAACAAGATCCATTTACATTATATGATACAGGTTCAGGTATTCAGTGATTTATGTTACTGATGCCAACTTCATTTTTTACGATCTAGCCTGAAAACCGAACACGACGCACCATTCATTAAGTCAAAGATAATCACGGCTATCAGACTATTAAGCAATCATACTCATAGGGGTTGAAAACACTGTGAATCGAATAGTAATTTTTACTCCTGCAGTTACGCGTACGGTCAATAGGCATTGCAAATCATCTTCGAATCCGTACACATCTGTTATTCCGCGCAAGTTGTCTTGGGGATGACATAAAAAGTCCGGATAACCCGAAAGAAACATTCTTTAGCACTTTGTAGGGAATTCAGCACAGCAAAGCGAGACCCTAATCATAATCGATGTAAATTATGGATTGTCCTGCATAAACGTGGAGGGAATACGCTTAGGGTTTCTGCTCTCGAAACCTCTGTAATCATCTATCCTCCTGTGATCCGGTAATGAAGCGATCTTCCGGGAGCCCAAAGTGAAACAATATTACACTTTAATTGTAGCCTTGGACCGCCATTACATTGCAATCACGATCCTCGTTGCCTATAGGCGCCCCTCCAAGGTCATTCCACTTTCCACGGTGGAATGGCAAGAGCTAATTTCATTACCTGCATCAGAAAAATTCCTCGGCACTGCTCGACATTTGATGGTCCATTGTGTCACACGCAACTGACGGGCTAATCGCTTATTGTGAGGTGCACAGAGTCATGTTGTTTACTACATTTAAGTATAGTTTGTCTTTGTTTCGGTGTCCTCTGCCGGGTTTTTTCTCGGTGATTCACTCCCGGCTGCTTAAGCATTTCAGGCTTTAAACAACGGTCTTTCTTATTTACTCGTTTTTTCTTAATCTGGAGCACAGTAATTATTAAAATATGTTAATAGGAGACATCATTACTAAGCGTATAATGTTGTTTGATCACTGTATTCGATATTTCAAGCTTTAGACTAATTGAAGTAAAATGTAAGATGGACGTCTACTGATTACTTTCTGCACATTTGACATCATCATCTGCGAGAGCTAATAATACACCAAACGCAAATAATTAATACACAAGCATTTAAATTAAAGCAGTGATATTAAGCTGTTATCAGTTATTTAGCTTAATGGAACCATCCATTTACGAATGATGGTTACAGATACAATTAACGATTTTGAAATCGTGGCATTGTGCTGTAATGGTTTAACAAAACCTAAACATCAGTTATTAACTGGTGTGGACGAGCTGTTAAGTTTATCGAGCAACGGGGTTGAAACAGATCCTAACAGGATTCTGATGGGAATAAAGGGTTAAATCTATAACACAATAGCAAAAGTCATTTGTTAAAATCCTTAAAAAAAATTAAAATACTTTAAAATAACTGAGCTAACAAGCTGAATTCGCGATTGCTTTCAAAGTGATACGCAATTTGATCTCCATTTCAAAAAGATATATTGCTTTTTGAGGGGTTTAAATCTAAGAACTGATAGTGTTTCATCCAAAAACAAAACAAAAAAACACGTGTATTGCTTTCCCTATTATATATACACAATGATTTAAAGGTCATTCATCATTCATTCTGACATATGATAAGCACGAAATGGAACAAATAAATCTCATTTACCGCTTGCCCTGTCAGCTCATCTCAAATTTTAAGATTAATCTATAAGTATGTTGAGCTTATATTAATGTGCGCGAACTGAGTCTAATAGTTTTCTCATGATTAAAATAGCTTTTTGTAATCTCTTACAAAAAGCTGTACAGTTGTTAAACATAAGTAGTTCTCTATATGACATATACAAGAAGCTCAAAAAACCGATAAGACATTAATGCTTATCACAAAATATTCCGATTAAATGAATGTAGCTTAAAATTATAAGAGCTTTTGTATTCCATCAAGTTCATCAGATTATATTTCCATTGTACCAATATCTGGGAAAACAAAAACTCCATATAGTGTATATTGTTCTGATACTAGTTTGAGAAACTACAAGTTTGGGGTTTTTTTTAATGCAACGAAATCATGCTTTAACCAACGGGAAAGTTTCGATGATCAATAAGGTCTTTTATTATTTTGAATTCTATGATGAATCATATATCGATTTTGTATTCCAGAAAATATTGAAAGGCTAACTATTTTTAACTATTTATGTATAAAGTATTTTTGGAATTTTCAACTAGTTTCTGTTTTTCTAAATGCAAATTAAAAACCAATGAAAAAGGAAAAAATATTAAAACTTTTAAAAATAGTTATGTTAGTTATTATGTGTCTTGTAAAAATAATATTATGAATATACTTTTAGTATTTTTCACTTAAATATCTATCAGCAGTTCAACAGTGCCTGAAGATGTTTGTTAAGTAATTTCCCTTTTTCAAAAGGAAGATACGCATATCGGCGATTAATAGTTTGGTAATTGCGTTTAATCTAACTGACTGTTATGATAGAAACCTAAGTATGCAGTAGTACGTATTGTTCTCCATATTTTAGAAATATTCGGGAAAGCAAAAGTAATTGCGGAAAATTGGCAGAAAGTTGTGATTAAAACCCTAAATTTACAGTAGCGTACATTATTTTGCATCTTTTCGAAATATTCGAGTAAACTAAAGTAAATGCGGTAAACTAGAAGACAGTTATGATTAAAAACCTAAATATGCAGTAATATATGTTGTTCTGTATCTTTTCGAAAGAGACGTGAAAAGTGATTGCGGTAAACTAACAGACAGTTGTTATCATTTAAAACCTAAATATGCAGTAGTATACATTGTTCTCCATCTTTTCAAAATATTCGTGAAAACAAAAGTACGTTACTGTATATTAGAAAACCTAAATATACAGTAACGTACATTCTTATGCATCTTTTCGAAATATTTGAGTACACTGAAGTAATTGCGGTAAACTGACAGACAGTCATGATTAAAACCTAAACATGCAGTAGTATACATTGTTCTCTACCTTTTCGATGAGATATGATTTCTTTTCAAATCAAGAATGGCCTCCACCACCCTTCCAGCACACGCAACCTAAGGCTATGATTTATCGGTCGATTAAAAATAATGGAGCATAAAATAACTAAATTCATATTTTTGTATTAATCTTTCCGAAGGCAATTTACCCAATACGGAAAAATTGATAAAAGCGGAAGCAGTAGCAATTCTGGGTTGATTGATTACAAATAGTCCATTATTTCTATTCTGGGAGGAGTGGTAAGAATTTTCATTAGTTTTACTGTTTTTCCATAAATAGATGTTTGGAGATGGAGAAAAAAGGAACATGTGGTGGTCTCCGAAGCTATAATAAGAAGCAATTTCTCTTGTATTAAGAATGTAATCGAGGTTGCACATTATTGTTTATATAATACGTCAGTAATATCCCTTGATGTTTTAAAAATCCGTGGTTTTGATATGAGACTCAATTAGGCCTTATACATTTAATACATTCTAAACAGAAAAAATAATTGGTTTTATTGCTAGTTCTGGAAAATAGAAGAAAGCTTTTTTAAGAAGAAAAGTAATTACAATGCAAAAAAAATTTCCTGTTTGTTTAATTTTATTTTGTTTTTCGCTGCAGATCTTTGGAAATTTGAGTTATACCTGACCCTCGTGATATATTATATGCATATACACTCTTAGATAAAAAAAGGAAAAAAAACGACACACCAAGAAGGAGTTATCCAATTGGCTTCTTTGACCAATCGGCTTCTTTGAGCCCAACTACACGTCCTCTCTCAAATGCTGACATCGGCGCATATTGATCGTGGGCCTGTAGGCGAGGCATAGTTACTGTCTACCTGAGTACACGGAATGAAATTCGCAAAGAATTTATGACCTGGAATAAAAATTTCTCCGCTTTAATATCCTGCCAGTTGCTCAGTTAAGATGCGCTGCAGCGTCACATGTTCATTCATTGGCCGCCAAACTTTAAAAATTTTGTATTTCCGTCGAAACCTGTATACACATCAAATTGTGTCCATTTTACATTATCCCATCTTGGTGCGTCGTTTTTTTTTTTGTCCAAGATTGTAAAATGTGATAAATTACTATCAGAGTTTTCCAGTAGAAACAAATATGAGACTGAGAGGCATGTGACTGAAGAGATCTTACTGAGAGTTTTAAATTATGAATTTGAAATTATATAATTATTACTATTATCTATTAGTGTTATGTATTTGCATTAAAAATCTATTGGTTTAAAGTTTACTTATTAGTACAAAAATTATTAAAAACTAGAACCGATAACTTGTACATAGGGTTTCGGTTTCGTTTAAAACCGAAACCCTATGTACAAGTTATCGGTTAAAACCGAAACCGAAATCGCGGTTTTGAACTCCAATAACTGAAACCGAAAACCCCAGAAAATTGGTTCGGTTTTTCGGATAAGTTTTTTTCGAAACCTCTTTAGTAAAATATCTTCACACACCAAATCAGCACCTTTCAAAATCCGTGTTCAATTATGTTACAGGCATGCTTTAAAGATTGCATCCTGTCCCATGTGTCTATCGTCAATGAAATAGCTAATAATTTGCCTTTCTCTATGATACGATACGAGATACTCTATGATACGATACGAGATGTTCTATGATACGTACGATCATAGTCACGCGTATCGTCTATGGTCAATGAAATAGTTAATAATCTGCCTTTCTCTATGATATGATACGATATACTCTATGATACGTACGATATGAGAATCGTAGGATAAGAGAAGATTTAAATTTGGCTCTTGCACAAGAAGTAATCGAGCCGGACACTGAAGATAATATTGATGTTTTCTAGCAAGAGTTTACACTATACGAAAGGACAAGAAATAAAGCAAAAAATATTTTATTATTAGCTAATACGATTAAAAGTATAAATCGGACATCCACAGAAATTTAACGAGCATTTTTCATCGCATCTAATTTCTATACAAGAATACTATCACGACTATCCAGATGATTCATTACACGCAATGGTATTTTTGAAGATCCATCATTTGAAAAAAAACTGAAAATATTTATTATTGCACTCGTTTATTTTTTTAAATAAATTTATTTTATTTGAATTAAAAAGTATGTAATAAAACTTTATAACAACAACCTACTTTATATTTTAATTTTACTGAAAACCCCGAATAACCGTAAAAATCGCGGTTTTTAAAAAGTTAGATACCGAAAACTGCGGGTTTTACAAAGTTCGGGTTTTCAGAAAACCTAGTAGTTCTTAACGTTCATAAAATATAAAAAATATTTTAATATTGGTTCATAGTAAAATTTGTAATAATATTTTTTCCATAATTTTTGTTTGTTTGTTTTTTAATCGTTTTCTGTGCTTTAAATATAATGAAAAACAATTTTAAAAATTTACTTCCATGTTTGAAATAAAATTAAAATAATTACATCTATAATAATAACAACTTTAAAAATTTTTCGCTGTGCTCTATACTTCATAAATTTTATATTATATTCATGTTATTTTCTACAGTATATTTCTATTGTGAAACGTTGAATTTTCACATTCCTTTGATCTGGCACATACATTAAAAAGAATGGACATCACTGATAGATTCATAGAAAATTCTCGCACAAAAGGAAATTTCATTTCTGTGTAATTTCGAGATGAATTGGAATTCTTTCATACCTGCGAATATCGGGCAAAAAACAGGTTGAATATTATCTAGATACAAAAAAAAAATTATTGTCATGCATTATGAAAAAAAACCTTGATTATCAACATTTCCTGTAATTTTTACTTTAAAAGGTATAACTTTTGGAGAAGCTTTTATATGCAAGGTGATATATATTTTAAAGATTTCTCTTCCAACCACGGCACAATCTGCAGCATTAAAAAACTTTTCATGATCAACATTTCCCGTAACTACTACTTTAAAAAATATAACTTTTAAAGAAGCTTTTATATTCAGGAGAAATATATATTAAAGATTTCTCTTCCAACCACAGCACGATCGGCAGCATTATAAAACGTTTGATGATCAACATTTCCCGAAATTTTTACTTTAAAAGGTATAAATTTTATAGAAGATTTTATACTTAGGGTGATATATGTTTTAAAAGTTTCCCTTCCAACCACAACGTGATCTGCAGCATTAAAAAAAATGCTTGATGATCAAAATTACCAGTACTTTTTATTTTTAAAGGTATAAATTTTAAAGAAACTTTTATACGTATGGTGATATGTATTTTAAAAGTTTCTTTTCCAATCCCAACATGATCTGCAGCATTAAAAAAACGCTTGATGATCCAAATTTCCCGTAATTTTTATTTTAAAAGTTATACATATTAAAGAAGCTTTTATACGTAGGGTCATATATATTTTAAAGGTTACTCTTCCAACCACAACATGATTTGCAGCATTAAAAAACGCTTGATGATCAACATTTCCCGTAATTTTTACTTTAAAAGGTAAAAATTTTAAAGAAGCTTTTATACGTAGGGTAATATATATTTTATGGTTTCTCATCCCACCACAACATGATCTGCAGCATTAAAAAAAACGCTTGATGTTCAACATTTACCGTGATTTTTACTTTAAAAGGTATAAATTTTAAAGAAGCTTTTATACGTAGTCTGATATATATTTTAAAGGCTTCCCTTCCAACCACAACATGATCTGCAGCATTAAAAAAACACTTGGTGATCAACATTTCCAGTAATTTTTACTTTAAAAAGCATAAATTTTAAAGAAGCTTTTATACTTAGGGTGATATATATTTTAAAGGTTTCTCTTCTAACCACAACATTATCTGCAGTATTAAAAAAAAAGCTTGATGATCACCATTTCCCGTAATTTTTACTTTAAAATGTATAAATTTTAAAGACGTTTTCATATGTAGGGTGATATATATTTTAAAGGGTTCTCTTCCAACCACAACATGATCTGCAGCATTAAAAAACGCTTGATGATCAGCATTTTCCGTAATTTTTACTTTAAGAGGTGCAACTTTTAAAGAAGCTTTTATATGCACGGTGATAAGTATTTTAAAAGTTTCTTTTCCAACCACAGCATGATCTACAGCAATAAAAAATGTTTGATGATCAACATTACCCCCTAATTTTAACTTTGAAAGGTGTAACTGTTAAAGATTTTTTTATACGCAGGGTGATACATGTTTTAAAGGTTTCTCTTCCAACCACAGAACGGTCTGAATCATTAAAATACGTTTGATGATCAAAATTTCGTGTAATTTTTACTTTAAAAGGTATAGTTTTTAAAGAAGCTTTTATATGCAGGGTGATATTTATTTTAATGGTTTCTTTTCTAACCACAGCATGATCACCATCATTAAAAAACGTTTGATAATCAACGTTTCCAGCAATATTTACTTTTATTAAAAAAGGAATAAAGATATTAAAGCTTTTATACGCATGGTATTATATATTTTAAAGGTTTCTTTTCCAACTACAGAACGATCAGCATGATCGAAAAAAGTTTGATAAACAACATTTCCGGTAAATTTTACTTTAAAAAAAGGAATAAATGTTAAAACTTTAATACGCAAGGGGATATATATTTTAAAGGTTTCTCTTCCAAGCACAGAAGGATATGCATCATTGAAAAATGTTTGATGATCAGCATTTCCAGTAATTTTTACTTTAAAATGCACAAAATTTAAAGAAGCTTTTATATGCAGGGTAATATGTATTTTAAAGGTTTCTATTCCAACCACAGCACGATCTAATCGTGAAATAACCGTTTACATTCCGAGAGAAAACCTTGGAATTCATTTATCCGCATTCAGATCTCAGATAAATATTGCGCTGTTGAAAATAACCTAATATGCAACATGCATAAAGCCGCAGCTTTATTATTCCCAATGTTTACCAGGCGAGAGAAGATATATGGAACATAAAGTTGAAAAATGGTCCGACTCGCGATTCATAACCATACCACTGTGACAAAAGGTGGCGTCTCTTCGTATAACCGTTTCGTTTCGCGATAAAATTCGGGGAAATGAAGATGGTAGATACTTTGTGTTTTAATCCGCGGCACGTACGGTGCTGAAAGGAGAGATAAAATTTTATCTCGGATTGGGAAGTGTTGTAATATATGCTCATATAACTGATATTAGCATCCGTTTAAATATTTTGTGCAGGAAGAAGGGCATATTTATGTACATTAACGCCGAAAATTATCATCTCGTTACTGGTTTTTTAGCTTATAATTTTAAAGCAGAGTTTTTTTTTCTATGTGGACTGGAAACGAGTAAAAGTGTTATTACTTGGAGATTATTCATGCATTATTCTTTCAACATACCATCGGCCTACATTAGAACTCGACTCTCTTCAAAGATAAGCACTCTCTGATATCATTCCGGTGTATTTCTAAAGTCATATTATTATCAAATTAAGTCTGGTCTTTTTATCACATTTGGATTCTATTAAATTTGAAACATTCTGACTCTTAAACTATATATATATATATATATATATATATATATATATGTGTGTGTGTGTGTGTGTATTTATATACTAGCATTATTGCCCGGCGTTGCCCGGGTAGATATATAGATATACAATTTTTCATGCATTCCATCAAAAAAATACTGGGCTGCACCCCCCGCTCATCATGTCATCTGGTCAGACAGAATGCGCTTAGCGCGTTTCTGCTGAAATGATATACAAACAATAAGAAAGAAAGAAACTTTGAGCCTAGGGCCTTCGTCTGATTATACGCCTGATTTTATTGAGAATTAATAACACAGTGTTGCGTGATTCGCACGTTTGGATTGAATAAGTTTACTGTTTAATTATATTTGTTAGATACTGTTTAATTAGTTTTAATTAGATTTGTTTGATCCACTGTTTAATTAGAAATAAGTTTTATAATTTACATTTGTCTTTATTTTTTTCCCCTTAAAAACGCAGTTTTTTCCACATCATTCAAGAGACGCACTTTTTTCCACATCACCCAAGAGGTAAAGTGCAAGATGCGTTATTTAATTTATTAATCAAAGTAAGGCGGGATTCCGCATGAAGCCAAGGCCCAAAGTTTCTTTCTTTCTTATTGTTTGTATATCATTTCAGTAGAAACGCGCTAAGCGCATTCTGTCTGGCCAGATGAACATGAAGAGCGGGGGCGCAGCCCAGTATTTTTTTGATGGAATGCATGAAAAATTTTATATCTATATATCTACCCGGGCAACGCTGGGCAATCATTCTTTAAATATAATTTAATTAATTTGCTAATTCCTTAATATAACTAATGGACTAATAGTTCGGAATGAAAGTTATGTGTCGTTATGTTTCTCTGTTTAAAGAGCTTTTCATCCCACTGCTTAAAAAACCCGAAAACTCTAAAAGATTTATCTTATATGATTTCACGGAATAAGTAATTGAAATACATATCGTATGTTAACTCTGTTTCGTGAACTTAGGGAAAAAACTGTAGAACTCTTAAACATCTTCCCATTTTATGATCCTCAAACGATTAATATATATAGATCAACAGAAGGCTTCCAGAAACTGGCCATGGGAAAAACTTAATTTTTCTTCCTTTTTTTCCCAAACTTTATTAAGTTCTATTAGTTTGAAAACCATTGTCTAAAATTGTCTAAAGCAGCGGTTTTCAACCTTTATAGACCCACGACTCCACTAAAAGTAAGAAAAATAAAATAAACATTTCTCCCCCTCGTCACTCTCGACCAACCCCCAGACCATCCCCAGATCACCCCTCAGAACAACTCTATTTTCCTCCGCGCATCGAATTTGACTGGTTGTGGTGAAGGGGCTGTATCCACATTTAAGTGGTACGCGCACCTCATAGGGGCACAAAAATGATTAAAAAAATTAACTTAATAACTAATTTAGCACGGAATTTTGCTTTTGCTGCGTTAGTTTCTCGGGTCCTAAACATTAACTGTGCCGAATTTGGTCCCGGTAGGTGAAAAAGTCTATGATTCTATAGCGGACAAACAAACAGAAGATCTCTTTTATATATATATATATATATATATATATATATATATATATATATATATATATATATATATATATATATATATATATATATATGTATATATATATATGAGATGACCCGAATGGTCATCTCCTGAAAATATTGCAATCGAGGCCGTAACAAAAAGATTCCAAATCATAACAAATAAGTCTACTAATGTCTACTAATGTCTACTGAGTCTACTAATGTCACGTTTGCCTAAGTGACAGTGGACAATTCAACCGAAGATTTATGTGTTTTAGGGTCCAGGAAGCCGCAACCAGGATGTGGGAGGTGGGAAAAAACAGACAGCGTCCCTGTATTTGTTTGTCAGAGGAGAAAAGTGAAATCGGATCAGCACGGGTAGGATGGTCATGGATCAAGCTAATAGGACAGTGTTTAGCTAAAGCGTTTAAGGGGAAACTATTATGTTATGTCTAACAAAGAAAGGGATGCATTTTATGACTGTATTCCATCCCATCTTATCACTCTTTCTTAAAAAAAATAAAGAAAGAACTTCGTACCTTTTGGGGGTGTAAGTGGCTTTTTTGGAAAAATGAACAGAGTGCGAAGAGTGTAAACTGATTCTTAAAACCGGTGGATTGATTCTTTAAAGCGAAAATTTTAACATGGAAATAATACAATTGTTTTCGTTTTTGCGATATTGATTCTTATAAACGGTTGATTCTTATAACCACTGATCACTATAAGCGGTGGTTACTGTATATATACACACACAGTGAAACTTCTCTGAGGCGGCTAGTCATGGTTTCGAAAAAAAGTGGCCATTTTGAGAGGTGGCCGTCGAATAAGGGTGGACTTTTATATAACGGTCAGTAATGATTCCGAAAAAAGTGGCTGTTTATATATATATACAAAAAAGGAAGTATTTCTAGAGAGGAAGAGATGCATCCCGTTACGGTTCTTTTCGGAGTACTTGGACCAAAGGCTTTAACTCCAGTGAGGACTATCATTAATTTGAAAAAGGATATTCGTGAAATTAGTCAGGAGAGGTTTTTAAAATAAAATTACTTTACATTGGATTATTGTGCTGAGTTATGAGAAGTTAAGTGGAATGAACAATTTACTAGCAGTAGTTAATTAAAAGTTAGAGACATAGAAAGTTAGAAAACACAGAGGAAATATTTTAATTTAATTTTTTTAACGTAGGATTACGTTGTTCCATAACGTCCTCCGGAAAGGAAAAATTCGGATGTCCTGGGTTGCGAGTTATAATTTTAGCAGCGCGCTAAATCCAGTCTGTGTCGCTTGGGCAAGCAATAAACAGTTAAACAGAAAAGTACCAAAATGCTTCAAAATTTTGACATATATATATATATATATATATATATATATATATATATATATATATATATATATATATATATATATATATATATATATATATATATATATATATATATATATATATATATATATATATATATACACTGAAGTGCCACTGAATTAGGGATACCTACCTAGTAACGAGTTGGGCCTTCTCTGGCCTTGATAAGGGCTGCCACACGACGAGGCATAGATTCAACAAGTTTCTGGAAAAGTTCCACGGGAATGGCTTGCCAAATATTGGGTAAAGCTGTCCATAATTCAGTAAGGTTCTTTTGTGCTGTGTGATGGCCTTTCACGCCTTGTTCCAAAACATCCCAAAGATGCTCAATAGGATTTAAGTCTGGGCTTCTAAGTGGCCAATTCATGACAGAGAAGTCAGAGGAATGCTCATCCAACCAGCCAGTAGCCAACCGAGACTTGTGAGAGGTACAGTTGTCTTGCTGGAAAACTCCATTACCGTGCGGATAACAGAACAGCATATACGCATGGATGTGATCACCCATCAACTCTACGTACCGAATTGCATTGAGGGAGGTGGGTACACACACCAAACATCCCAAACTGTGCCACGAAAAAACACCCCAGACCATGATTGAGCCACCATGCCCTTGTATAGTTCCAGCCAGGCATGCAGGATACATGGCTTCATGAGCCTGATGCCATATTCTCAGCCTCCCGTCGGCGTTAAGTAGTCGGAATCGAGACTCATCACTCCATGCTACTCGTTTCCAGTCCTCTACACTCCAGTCTCTGTGCTCTTTTGCCCAGGCAAGACGTGCAGCCCGATGGCGAGTATAGAGCAATGGTACTCTCGTAGGTCGACGGCTCCCGAAACCCATACGGTAAAGCGAGCGTTGCACAGTCTGTTTACTGACTGTACGACTAGCACCGTCATTAAACTGGGTGGTAATTTGAGCTAATGTTTGGCTTCGCTGGCTACGTACAATACGCCTGAGCCGTCTCTCACCACGCACTGTCAAGGCTAATTGTCCTTTGCAGTTTGCCCGATCGCTAGTTTTTATTCCACCATCCATGTATTCTTGGTATACTCTTGACACCATCGACCTTGAAAATCCTAGCTGTCTGACGATTTCGGAAATTCAATGGGCCATGCGTCGCGCACCTACGATTTGTCCGCGATCGAAGGCGTCTAAATCAGGCAGTTTACCCATACTGGCAATTCCAACAACTAATTCAGAACAACCACAGTACGCGCTATATATGCAGTTACCACAGCGCCCTCACTTGCGCATACATGATGCGCAGCGCTACGCAATTTGCATAGGTCCCTAATTCAGTGGTACTTCAGTGTATATATATATATATATATATATATATATACAGTCGAACCTCCATATATCGAAGTAGCAAATTGCAGGAAAAAAATTCGATATATAGAAATTTCGATATATAGAATTGAGCTTAGTTTTATCATAATTCCCCCCAAAAAATTAATGCTAATTTTCCTATAGGAAACTCCATTTCTAATTTATATGCGAATCCCATTAAATGAAAGTTAATAACTAAAAAATGAATTAATATGAAAGATTTATTGAGTACTACATATCTTTAAAAAAACAATAATGCAGACAGTGGTAACAATGATTACAGTTACATTCTTTAAAAAAAAAAGCTACGAATATCTTGCTGAACAGCCAGTTTTGTGGAAAGTTCAAAGAAATGTTCGTATTTATTCAGTCCACTAAAAACTTCATCAGGGCCATTTTCCGCGAATTGAAGTCCACGACGTATTGTTTCAAATGCCTAAAATTGTGAGATTTTATTCTAAAATGGAATAAATCTCCCAATTTGTCTTGAAAAAAATTTCGATATATAGAGATTTTTTCGATATATAGAAACAATTTTTCTATGTAATGAACATGGAGATTCGCTAAGAGTTCGATATATAGAAAATTTCGATATAGGGAAGTTCGATATATGGAGGTTCGACTGTATATATATATACATATACATAGATACATAACCTTCATATATACATACAAAAGTGGTAATCAATGATAAGAAACCCTACGTTAATAACCCGCGGTAGTTTCGTTAGAAGAGACTACCTGAAATTCGTTTTTTTTCATTTTTATATTATTTATATTATTTCTAATTTTTATCTTCATTTTTATATTATTTTTAAAATTTTACTAAACCTTTTATTTTTGTATTTATTTTACATATTTTTAAATTAAATAAAAATACGTACACACACAGAAAATAAGAATGGAAAGAAAGCATGCCTTCAGGTAGTGATCAAGAAAGAAAGTGTCCTAACAAAAGAATGAAAGAAAGGGTCGTAAGAAAAGAATGAAAGAAAGAAATTATGCTTAAGATACACAAGTGGAATACCTAAAATAGGTAAATCCACCACCGGGAAACTTTACATGCTGAAACAGGTAGGTCTTTTAACCTGAAATAACATTTCGTTTTTATAGTGAATACATTCAGATCACGCTTGTTTAATAACGATTTTTTAGGCCAAGACCTTATATATGTATTTTATATTTTAAACTGAACCCTATCCACAATTGGAATACATTAAAAAAAGACAGTTTAAAATATTAAACATATTTTTCAACTGATTCTGAGGGGAGCATAAAATTAGCATTTATTATTATTGTCACTGTTGGGCTAATACTTATATCGAGATTTGGTTTGCGTTTGGATTTAGTTAGGCACATGCTAAAAAACGCATCGGATGAATGATATATCAGAAGAAAAGAAGCTTCGTGAGGTGAATCAGTGCAAAGATGGTGGCTCAACTCACCAATTAATCACTAAAGAATTGAACTTTGAATAGCAAGCGTGAGTAGAGTATTATGATAGCGTTCCAGTTGCTGGCGTTCTTTATAGTCGCTGCAATAGCGCTTGAATGCCAAAAACTGCAACAAGGAATGAGAAGAGTTTGAACAGTACTGTGAAGAAACGACGCTCCCAACCAGTATTTTTCTTTACAAGTGAAGGGATGAACTAAAAGTGAAACTATGTATATGTACAGAATTGAGAAGGCTTCATAAATTAGGTTTTAAAATACGAGTTCCAAAAACGACCCGCGTATAATGTCCAAGAGAAAATGGGCTCGAATTCTTGTGCAAGTTAAGACAGTTGTGGATCAATAGAACTGGATAAAGGAATATTTTAGTGCAGTAAAGGCAAATCCTTTTAGCGCATGTGACAAATCAAAACAATAGGAAAATTCAACGTACCGCAATGAAAATATACTGCAGAAAATAATTTGAATATGTTATAATTATGATGTACAGATTCTAGAATTTTTACACAGAAAAATAAATTTTTAAAGTATTTTAATATAGAAGTATTTTTAAAATTTTATATGAAATACAGAAATAATATTGTTTTTAAGTATAAATAAAATTGTTTTTAATTATAAATAAAATTGTTTTAATTATTTATAAAATTTCTTTTAATTACATATAAAATTGTTTTTAATTTTATTTTAAGCAACATCATTTTTTTTTTAATTAAAGTCAAAATTATAGCTACTAAGTTTTCAATGAACCAATATTTAATTTTTTTTCTTAATGTTTTGGGACTATAAGGCTGTTCTAGTTTCTAGTCGTTAATTAATTTATTTTTATTTCGCCCGAAAGTGTGTTAGAGTTGTTTGATTTTACAATAAGATAATGATTGTTGTGTGTGTGTGTGTGACCCACTTTATTGGGCTAACAACTTTGAAAAATCAACAATATAAAACATATTTTCGTTTTTTTTTTTAAGATTGACAATACATGACATGACATTTGATGGTAATTTGCGTGTGCACGAGTGCCACACATTGACCACCGCTGAATTAGTGACTATGGTATGTTTTGTCTATACCGTATCTCTAAGGAATACGTGCTTGGCGTCCAAAGGAAGAAACATTTGATAAGGATTGCAAAGCAAAGCCTCTGCGAAATTTGCAACCTTTGAAACTGAAAGAGCTTTTCTGACCCCAGTGTCGAAAAGCCTGTGCTGCATTAGATAACAAAGTCGTAACTTTGTAATGCACAAAAGAAATTTTATATTCATACGTTAATTATTTTCTTTTGCTGCAAAATAAGCTTCTTAGTGACATTTTTTCCCCTTGTTTACGCAAAAACGGTTCAATGGAAAACGAATCTATGTGCTTAGATATTGCAGAAATATTCATTAGATTTAGAGCCCACTGAAAATTTGGAGAAAATTACGATATGGCTAGAGACAAAAATTATAATAATGTATCGTGGATTAAAAACGATTATAATTCTGTTAATATTTTCAGTTAACAGTTTATAATTTATTTCTAATTCTTTTTTTAGTTTGCTTGGCTAAAAAAAGCTTTAAATAATATACAAAATTTGTAGCTTCAAATGATACAAACCATAATTATTTTCCGTAATTTTTTTTTCTATGGAATTAATAACTAACATAAATCACTCAACAATTTTTTCTTGATTATTCGAATTTTTTAATAGGATCTCTAAAATTTAGGGGATTTTTAGCATATTTTCGGAAAAGAAAGCTCTATGTATACAATGAGCATAATTACTTGTGTACCTGCAAAATTCGTTGAACGCTGTTAATTATTACTGAAATCACTGGGACTCTTTGCAGGATCTGCTCCTCCAAATGAGTTATAATCGGTTTGATGATAATTCAGGCCTGCACAACATATGACCTACGGGCCACGTGCGGTCCGGGAAATTTTTTGTGAAAACGCATAATAATCCGTATTGTTTGATTTATAATATTCTGAAAGAAATATATAAGCAAGGAATACTGATATTTTTTTTACTGTTAAAAATAATAAGTAATTTATTTTTTGTTATATAAAATATTTTACACTCTCCAATCTATCCTATTTTCGGCCAACAGCAGTTTTCTTAAAATACTATGGCCCTCATCACGTCTAGAGTTCTGCAGGACAGGTATAATTGATCTGAACAGGTTCTTATCAAGATTATACTCTATTTTGTTAGATCTGTTTCTCAATTTCCAAGACAAAAGTTACTTTCTTATCTGCACCTATTTAAACATAATTAGCTCTGTTTTTCTGTTAAAGACAGCAATAACTTTGATAGGATATATATATATATATATATATCAATATATATCAATATATATATATATATATATATATATATATATATATATATATATATATATATATATATATATATTTTAACTGTGAACTTTTATTAATTTTGTCTTTAAAAAAAATATTTTTAAATTTAAACTGAGTTTAACAATAGCAAATATTAGGGATTCAAAATTTTCTGGGAGTTAATTATATGTTAAAATATATTTTATAGAATTTTTTGCTAATATAAAATTAAAAACCAATTTTTTAAATTGTGATTAAAACAGGATTACCAAATAGTATTCGTTCAGACGGATAGATGGCAGCACTAAACAATTATTTCAAGATGCTTATTGACATAGTTCCGTGTGAGGAGATCAATTATAATTCAGGATTGAACACGATGGAGTGCCTAAAATCACAAATCTTAGCAAACCAATCATAACATAAGATATATTTTTATAGTTTTTAAGGTATAAACTACACGTTCTTTGGAGACAAATCAGGAGCATTAGCTTATGAGTATGACTCAGAGGTCAAGGTGGCTCAACGTTTGTGGTGTGTCTAGAGAAGAGTCAACTTCACTGAACGAATGCTCATGCACACGACGAAATATAAAGAATTAATTTAGAGTAGAGTATTTTGTAAATATTTAGTACTTGTTTTAGCTTTTTGAGGGATGAAGTAAGTAAATAACTACTTTACGATGATGGAAAATTAGCTTTTAAAATGTTTAAAAATAGGATTATCCATAACTAATTAGTTCCGAGTAAACATGAAAACGATTTAAAAACGATTAACATTTAAATTGCCTTAAACACTTACAAAAAATTAGAATCACGCATCACAAAAATTAGACAGGGGATTTATTCAATGTTAAATTAATCCTTTGCACACAAGTAGAGAGGTTTAGAGGGAGAATATGTTTTCACAAAAGTATTTAAGTTACACACGGATAATATACACACACACACACACACACACACACACACACACACACACACATATATATATATATATATATATATATAAATATATATACAGTCGAACCTCCATATATCGAAGTAGCAAATTGCGCGAAAAAATTTTGATATATAGAAATTTCGATATATAGAATTGAGCTTAGTCTTATCATAATCCTCCTAAAAAAAAATTAAAGCTAATTTTCGTATATGAAACTCTATTTCTAATTTATATGTGAATCCCATTAAATGAAAGTTAATAACTAAAAAATGAAGATTTATTGATTACTACATATCTTTAAAAAAAAACAATGATGCAGAAAGTGGTTACAATGATCACAATTACATTTTTTAAAGAAAAAATTACGAATATCTTGCTGAACAGTTAGTCTTGCGGAAAGTTCAAAGAAATGTTCGTATTTATTCAGTCCACTAAAAACTTCATCAGGGACATTTTCCGCGAATTGAAGTCCACGACGCATTGTTTCAAATGCCAAAAATTGGGAGATTTTATTCTAAAGTAGAATAAAATCTCCAAATTTGTCTTGAAAAAAAATTCGATATATATAGATTTTTTCGATATATAGAAACAATATTTCTATGTAATGAACATGGAGATTTGCTAAGAGTTCGATATATAGAAAATTTCGATATAGGGAAGTTCGATATATGGAGGTTCGACTGTATATATATATATATATATATATATATATATATATATATATATATATATATATATATATATAGGCAGTGGGCCAGTGATCAAAAGTCTCTGGTTCGATGCCGGTCGCGGACAAATCCACCGTCGTGTTCACTAATGGTGGTCGGGTCACGTAAAATATATAGTGGCTGCAATATCCTCCAAGTTCTCGAATTTACCTCTGGGGGTGCGGTGTCAAGTGTTCCGGTCTCGTCACTTGATTCGATTCAAAATTACGGGATCGGCCAATAGGGGTGTAATGCTGGTCCACCTATACGGTGCACCCAGAAAAGTGGCCAAGAAAACCGCGGTATCATATGGCGGTAAGAATAATGTCCGAAAAACCGTCTACCGCACTGGGGGAAAAAACACGAATAATATTATGGCTTTCAAATGAAAGGGTTAAGGAAAGGGTTCTAAAAATAAGGAAAAAAGGTTATTCTTAAATTATTATCTTAATACTAAGCTAATACCGAGTGAAAAACAATTAAAGAAGACCTCAGGAAATCTTAACTCTGTCTAGGACAGGGATTCCGAACCTTTTTATATTTTCGGCACCCTTGGGAATGAGATTAGACACTTGGGTACCCTAGTTAAAATTTTAATTTTTTTTCAATTTTTAAGTAATTAATGAAAGGGGAATATATATCAAAAACATGTTTATTTTTAGTTCTAATAAATCTTACTCTATTTCTGATTTCATTCATTTATTAAAAGATACGAGTAACAAACACGAGAATAAAACATATTAATACAGTGTCAAAAATAGACATAGGATTCAGGAAAGTATTACACCCGAGGACTACAATGGAAATCGCTAAAAACAAGTTTTTATTATTAATGTGAGACTTGCTTCCGATGGATGCCTAGAGCACAAATGTTTGATATCAGACATAACAGTCATAAGCTTGAGAATAGCTAATTCATCCCCATCAATGAGTGCATCGAACTTGTCAGAATCTGTCGTGTGTGAGGGTAATTAATTAAACTTAATATTTATTTTAAATGGGCCCTAAAAATATATTTTTTGTTTATCCCCCAAACAAATTTCTCGGCACCCTAAAGTGCTACGGCACACCGTTAGGGAATCATTGGTCAAGAGCAGGGGTTTCCCCACCTTTTTCCTAAATCGACCCCTTTTAAAAGAATGATTTTCCTCATCGATCCCCTCACATTTTTCTCTATATTATACAGCATACAACATAATTATAATATAAATAATTGTACATAAAGCACTTAAAGATAGCAATTTGACTAAGAATATGAACTAGAAATTAGAAAAAAAGTGGTTCATTAGGTTTATGTTTTATTGTTTATGTACTATTTTAATTTTTGATTTCACAAATATAAACAAGATTTCGGAAACACAGACTGTAATCACACAAAAGTTCGATTTCAATTAATGTGGTGGTTGTGTTTGATGCATTGATACAATTTTTTTAATGTTTGATCCGAAACTGCTTATCATCGTATAGTCACATTAACTAACATAACTAATATAAATATATATTTTAGTAAACAATTTTACAATGCGTGTATCACTCCGCCCTATGCAAATCTGTTATTAAAACGTATATTATTATCTATTAATTACATTCCTAAAAATTCAATTAAATTTCAAAAGAGAAAAATTTATCATCGACCCCCCCCCCCCCCAATAGACCATTGGAATACTATAGATCCTTTTTAAACTTCCATCGACCCCCAAGGGGTCGATGGAATCCCTGGTCTAGACTGTTGGTTCTAGACCTTTTTAATGTCTTGAAACCCTTTGGAAATCTGTGGAAAAATCTATGGACAATATGGAGAAATCTATGGACTACTTCTTCTCATAATATATACTCAAATAAGAATAGTTTCAAACTTAGAAATATAATAAAGCAAAAAAATAGTATTAAAAATTATATTTGTATTCGTATTCTAGAATGAGAATGATATGGAATAAATAGGATTACAAAAGATATAAACACATTGCAAAAGCAAATTTGTGATTTAGTAATTATTTATAATGTAATGACGTATTATTTATTGAATGAGGACAGCCCAGTCATACATCCGATTGAACTCAAATTTAAAGACTACCACGTACAGGTAACCCTCCTATAACACGGTAGATAGGTTCCTAGAAAATGCCGTGTTGTGTGAAACCATGTTATATGAGACCCAGAGCCAGTACAAAAAAGGGGGTTACGTTCCGAAAACTTATTAAAAACAAACATTTTTTTTTTATAAATTCCATATAAGCAACTTAATTTTTATTAAAAATATAAATGTATGTATAACACAAAACGAAAGGAAACAAAAAAATATTATTTTCATTTAATGCGACCTTAATTTAATAAATTCTTCCTCATCACTGTTCCGTACAATCAAACGAGAACGTTTTTTTCTATTGAACGATATCACCTTCACTTTCAGAACCTTTTTCTTCATATAGATTTTTTGCACCTTCTGTCCACTTTAAAAATCTTCAATTTTGGTTTATTTGCTGGTTTTTACAAGATCATTGTAGATTCACGGTATGGAGACAGACAATTTTGCAGATCCCTCTTGAATTTTCGGCTTCTTTCGGCGGAAGGGTCTGCATTCAGGAAAATTGATTCAAGGTTTTCAGCTAAGCTTAGGTCTTCTTGTAATTTTATAGAGTTAAAAATGAATAAATTATAATTTGTTTATACATTTTCATGTAAAGCCACTATAGTTCATTATTTTAAGGTAATTTAGTTTTTAAATGTGTTAAACAAAAATCATCTTATCTAGTGCTATAGAAGTACAGTGTTGTACGAAGGTTTTCGCAATTTTTTTCTCGTGTTAGAGCGAAACCGTGTTACAGTTTGCAGTGTTATACGAGGGTTCCCGCAATTTATCTTATCGTGTTAGTGCGAAACCGTGTTGTAAGATGCCGTGCTGTAGGAGGGCTACCTGTAGTTTATTTAAATTTCAAATTTAGCGCATGCGGCCATTTTAGTTTCTGATGAAAAATCTCGAAATGTGTGTTTTATCACATGAGCGAGTTCCTGGACTTGAATTTTCATCCAAGTCAACGGACCGCCAAGGAGTCCATGGACCACAGGTTAAGAAATCCTGTTATAGAGCAGGCACGCAGAACTCGAAACGGGATGAGGGTCAAATTATTTTACAGAAAGCTGCTGCGCGCAGCAAGTAAATTAATTGGATGGTTGTGAAAACGAAATATATTTTATGGAAAAAATTCCTTTCGTAATATTACAAATCTAAAAAAAAAATCTTGTTTGTTAGATTTATTATATAGTACAACCTTCCAAATCCGGAATCATTCAGGAGACGGCAATTCCGTATTTGGGAATTTTCCGGATTTGAGAGATTTTTAAATAACACTACCAAAGTTTCACGACAAAAAATAAACACTCTTAAAAAATATATATATAAATTTGCTTAATTATTAAATAAACCAAATTACAGAACATATAATTACGTTAAAAATTTTAACATTTCAGTCAATAATGTCTGTTGCTTTAGTTTCAGCTTATTAGAAATTATTTTTTCTCGAATCCTATATAGTGCCATAATTTCATGTTCCGAGGTAAAATTCCGATGTTCTAAGCCTAATAATTTTCTATCTAATGATTTTATCAGGTCTTCTATTGACATTCTTTCGTTTTCGGGGCATTTTGAACCCCTTTCACGATCGCTGTCATCATAACCTTTTATTATTTATCACACTATCAATAATTTCAGAATCGCTTAGAGAACCGACGATCGGAACATTTTCGTCGATGTCTAAACTTCCTGTATGTCCGATTTCTCCAAGTTAATGTTGACTTTATTTGCGCATTCTACTAATTCTGTTATTTCAGCTTCTTTCCCAGACACTTGAAAGCTTTCAAAATTGCTACTGTTACTTCCTTGAAAGGAAGTGCATTTTTTTTACCGATCATTTTGGTAGAGACATCTATCGGTAAAATCGAAAAGTAAAATTGGCCATTTATGAAAACATTCCAGATTTGGGGAGGGGGGTGTTTCGAATTTGAGAAGTCTAGATTTGGGAGGTTGTACTGTATTATGCATCTTCACAAAAGGCTTCGCGTGCCACAGAACGAGTGCTCGCGGGACGTATAATTGCAGGCCCGGTGTAAAACCTGTTAAAAACATTCTGAAGTGACAAAGTTCATCTGAAACGAGACTATCTTTAAAATAAAAAGGTCTTGAATCAGTAAAAACAATAGCAAAACCGTAAGAGTGAACTGATCCTAATATGATCGAGTTATCTACTCGTAGTGTTTTAACCTTTTCCTTAAGGGGTGGGTTAGCATACATCCCAAGAATGAATATATATGAATATATATATATATATATATATATATATAACCCCCTTAATGGCCGAACTTACAAAGGGGATATGAAATTTCCCGTTCTAAAGAGGGAATCGGAAAATGGGCCCCGTAAGCTAAAGGTTAAGCCTTATAATATAAAATATGAACCTTAAATTACTGAAATATTGTTACACTAAAATAAAGTTTCCTTGAAAAACCTTTCTAAAAGACTATGGCATTTTTAAATAGGTTGTAAGTATTCGATTATAAAAGGAAATATCATAGGATAAATCACTGATTAATATTTAGGAAGGAGAGTGTAATATAATTAATATGTTTTATATAAAGTTTATCTAATTTAACCGTATACATATTTCAAACCAAAAAAAACTAATATTAAATAGGTTATCACGCAAATAATGTTGTTGATGATATTCTGACAAAAATACCATATCCAAATGTCTAGTATTAGCGAGCTGAATAAAACTACTTAAATAAAGAAACAGCAAAACATTTTGAAAGGTATTGAACCATTGAAAATAACTTAAGTTTAGGCTTTCGACTCATTAAAAATGAAATCCCTTTCTGCTCATGCAAAAGTGCTAGCATATATACAAATGCTTGCTTCTAAATAGCTAAACTAAGCGACAAGTATAGTATAGACTTTAGGGTGAGAAAAGGATAAAATGGTTAACTTCTAATTAATTAGTTTATGAAATGTTTCCTACAAAGCGTTAAATAAACAAAACCATTAGTAATTACGTGCAATGCGGGATTTTGTAAATTGTCTGAGATATTTTGCTAAAATACGTGAACGAAAATGGTTTAAATGTTTCTATGTTATCTATTAATCTCTATAAATGGAATAAGGTTAATAGTTGAAAAAAAAATGTGAAAATACTGTACTATTAATTAATTTGTTATTAATACAGATTTAATAAATTTATAATCTATTAAATCACTTATTTCACTGATTAAATTTTTTTTAAAATTTACTATCATATTTTATTTTATTACTTCGTATATATATATATATATATATATATAGAGAGAGATATATATATATATAGAGATATATATATATATATATATATATATATATATATATATATATATATATATATATATATATATATATATATATAGAGAGAGAGATATATATATATATATATATATATATATATATATATATATATATATATATATATATATATATATATATATATATATATATATATATATATATATATATAGAGAGAGAGAGAGAGAGAGAGAGAGAGAGAGAGAGATAGATAGATATATATGCTCAAGTAAATTTAATTTTAATTATAAACTTCCGTATTTCATTTTAATATATATTTCATTTACTTATAGTGTTAGTTACTGAGTGGCTACTGTTTATATATAGTGCCGAAAATTTTGTACATCCACAAAATAACAGAACCAAAGGCAAAACTATTAAAATATTCATCTTCTCCCTCGATTACAACTTCTGGAAACAAATAAGCTCATAAAAGCTATCAGAATGAATTTCTTCTTTCCCCAGACCTCTACTAATTCTCCATAGATTCCACACACAGAAGGAATACATAATGCCTCGTTGGTAAATACAAGAAAGCAGAAACCTGAGAATTTAAAGTGTTGTCAGCCTAATAACTAAATAACATCAAATTCGATTTTTTCCCCATCAACCAAGAAGAAGAAAAGACCAACAACCACTTAAACCGCGCGACCTTAAAAGGGGATACCATCTCATGGCCGCATAGAGAACCCATTTATGCTGGTAAAAAAAAAATGTAAATCGACACGGACACAAAGCTTAAGAGGTTCGCATCGCTCGACTGATTCATTAGCCAGCCAAATACTTTGTCTGGAAAGGAGGAAATGACGAAACTCAATCTCGAGTCGAAATTAAAGTCGGCATTTACAGGTTAGATTATTTGGTACAGCGGATGAGTTTGGGAGAAGGGGATTTTATGCAGATCAGACTCTGGTGATTAAATGATATCATGCGACTGAACGGTATGGCGAGAGGAAAGCAAAAAAAAAAAATATAATGGCAACAATGTGTATATACGATCACCAGACTGATGTTTAAAATGCACCTACAAATACACTAACTTTTTCTCTCACTCTTTCTTTATTACACACACACACACACACACACACACATATATATATATAGGTCGACTCAGCTTTTCCTCCCTTGAGTGGGTCGATAAAGGAGGACGAAGCTTCCTCTGGGGTCCCACGTCAGGTTGATCACCTGACTGAGACATACACCCCAATTCAAGAAAGCGAAGATAGGCACCGCTGGCCTTGGTCTACAGCGGACTGCCGTGCCATTAGTTTAGATATATATATATATATATATATATATATATATATATATATATATATATATATATATATATATATATATATATATATATATATATATATATATATATATATATATATATATATATATATATATATATGTATGTATACAGTCGAACCTCCATATATCGAACTCTTAGAAAATCTCCGTGTTCATTACATAGAAAAACTGTTTCCATATATCAAAAAAATCTCTATATATCGAAATTTTTTTTCATGACATATTGGGAAATTATATTCCACTTTAGAATAAAATCGCCCAATTTTCGGCGTTTGAAACAATACGTCGTGGACTTCAATTCGCGGAAAATGTCCCTGATGAAGTTTTTAGTGGATTGAATAAATACGAGCATTTCTTTGATGAACTTTCCGCAAAACTGGCTTTTCAGCAAGATATACGTAGTTTTTTTTAAAAAGAATGTAACTGTGATCACTGTAACCACTGTCTGGATCGTTTTTTAAAGGTATATAAAGTACTCAATAAATCTTTCATATCAATTCATTTTTTAGTTATTAACTTTCATATAATGTGATTCGCATATAAATTAGAAATGGAGTTTCGAATACGAAAATTAGCTTTAGTTTTAATGTTTTAGGAGAATTATGATAAAACTAATATCAATTCTATATATCGAAATTTCTATATATCGAATTTTTTTCCGGCATTTTGCTACTTCGATATATGCAGGTTCGACTGCATATATATATATATATATATATATATATATATATATATATATATATATATATATATATATATATAGGTTGTAAATAAATTAGTGGCAACATCGACCAGAAAGTCGTAGAACATCGGGCATGCTCAAACAGGATATCGAAGGAGTGAGGTGGAGCTGTAGTCGATGTGTAGAGTACATAAAACCGTATATCCAGTAGAAGGGGTAGTTGCTGCGTGACGTTGAAGTGAACAGTGTCGTCTCTACCACTCAAAATCATGTTTGCAAAAAGTGATCAGCGGTCGGGGATTAAAATCAAGGTTCCCCGTGGCTACAACACCATCCGTACCAGGGACTTGTTGGAACACACTCTGTACTCCCCTGAAACGACCTCTTTCCTAATTTGAAAGAACACCGTCGAGGCATCAGATTTTCCTGACGTGCCGTCTGTGATCCCAGCATTAGGGCACTCCGTCGCTGACATCAACACACAACAATTTGCAAACGGTATCCTAGGGCTTCCTGACATGTGGCAAAAGGTACATGACTTTGCTGGTGATTAGATTGAAGGAATGTAATGCAATTTTGTTTGTACGTACATTAAAAAATGTTCTCTGGATATGTTGCCATTACTTTTCTTACAACCCTCGTATATATATATATATATATATATATATATTTACACCGTATTTTTCGGATTATAAAACCTACCTGAAATTTATGGGACGATATTTTGTATTTTGTTAGGTACACAAAGATATTTTCAATTTCTTACTTAATAAAGGTAAAAAGCATTTATATTAAAAATATGTATAATAAATATGATAAATAATAGAGATATACATAATACATATAGTAAACATAATACATATAGTAAGTATACATAATACATATAGTTTAATATTACATTCGGACCATAAGATTCACCCAATTTTAAGACAATTTCTTTCTGTAAAAAGATGGGTCTTATGGTCCAAAAATATGATATATATATATATATATATATATATATATATATATATATATATATATATATATATATATATATATATATATATATATATATATATATATATATATATATATATTTATATATATATATATATACATTCCCATTGCTCGTATTAATTCATTACCGAGCCAAACAGTGTCTGGGAAGGAGGAAATGGCGAAACTTAAGCCGGAGTGGAAATTAAAGTCGGCATATAAAGGTTAGATGATTTAGCACAGTGGATGAGTTAGAGAGGGAGGGGTTTTATGCAAATCATAGAGTGGTGACTATTAGCACGTGACTGAACAGTATGGCGAGAGGGGTAAACAAAACACGATAGGATAGATACAATATGAGTTAAATTCAACTAGTGGCAACAATTTGCGTGTATGTATCCCTAAAAATCAACAGTCTGATGTGTATAATACACCCACAAATATACTAAGGGCCTGTTCACATTGGAATCCGTTGCGTAATGTTCAGGGAAATATCACGTTAAGCCGAAAATAAACCAATCATAGGCGTTAAAAATTCCATTGCTAATCTTTTGGAAGTTTGTCATTGGTTAAATATATTTCAATACTTTAACGCTCCGCAACGGATTCCTATGTGAACAGGCCCAAAATCTCCCGCTTATATATATATATATATATATATATATATATATATATATATATATATATATATATATATATATATATATATATATACATACATATATACTATATATATATATATATATACACATACATATATATAGTATGGCGATATATATACATACAATATAAGTGTGTGTGTGTGTATATCATTTTAACCTTGCTTTTTTTTATCAATTTTTACTTCTCTGCAAGCGCTTTTTTGTTTTTATACTTTATTCCTGTAAAATGCTTTTTACAGGGCAAGCTAGCAATTACTTACTTACTTACACACACACACACACACAGACACACACACACACATATACATATATATATATATATATATACATACATATATATATATATATATATATACTAGCTGAAGTACCCGGCGTTGCCCAGGATTTTAAGTATGTATGTTATCAAAATCAATTTAAAAACTAAACACAGTATAAATAACGTTGTAAAAAAAAGCACATGAAATGTTACACTCATCTCAGAATTTTGGTAGATTCAGCATTTCATAATTGTTCGACTAAAAGCTGAAAAGTAAAAATGTCAAATATTGTCAATTTTGTTAATCTCTATTTTGTCAAAATAATCTATATTTTATTACAGCACACCTTACTAATAAATTAATTCATACAATACAACACTTCAATAGTATGCAATTTCATATAGTACATTTTACTCATAAATTAATTTTACACTTTGCTAACTAAAATTATTATTCAATACAATACAGTTCAGTACAGTTATTCAATACAGTACACTTTACTAATAAATTAATTCATACGGTACAACATTTCAATAGTATGCGGTTTTGTACGGTACACCCTACTAATAGCTTAAATTTACACTTTGCTAATTAAAATACAATTATAACATACTATTTTCACATTACATTGTGCAATATACAATTAACCATTGTTATTCAATGCAATACAGTTATTCAGTACAGTGCATTTTACTAATGAATTATTTCGTACACTACACCTTACTAATAAATTAGTTTTACACCTTGCTAACTAAGAAACAATTATAATATGCTATTTTCACATTACATTGTCTCTTACAATTCCTCTATCGTAACAACTGAGTTTTTGTTTCTTTTACCATTAAATTAAAAAAAAATTTCAAGCTGCTTTTGAGTACAATACAATAAATTAAAACATATTTCTAAACAATTTATAAAGCAAAGCTGATTACATTTAAAGAAAAAAAGTTAAATTTAAAAAATATTATACGCATTATCCCTTTTTTTTCAGCTTTCATTTTAGAACTTCTTTGTATACAACATTGGTAGTTTTACCTTCAGGTGTTAATATTTCCAGGCTGCTTGGTGAACTGACTCTGGAACAGGCCACATAAAACTGGCCATGTGAAAAGCATTCCTCCCTCAAGTAAATCCCTGCCACCTTCAGCGATTGTCCCTGGGACTTGTTGATAGTCATACCAAAGCAAACCTTGAGGGGGAACTGCAGTCTCTTAAACTCAAAGGGATAATCTGATGGAATGAGTGGTATTCGGGGTATTAAAACAGATTCTACCCAAGCACAGCCGGTGAACACTGTAGCCTCAATGACATTCCTTTGAAGGGCTGTTATTTGCAGCCTGGTACCATTGCAGAGTTTTGGAGGGTTGAGGTTGCACAGTAACATAACTGGAGCCCCCACTTTGAGATGAAGCATATGGGTTGTGAGGCCAGGATGGTTAAGCGTATTGAGAAACTCCACAGCATAATGGACTGCATCCTCCATGTGCAAGACTGAGTCAACAGACTTGTATGTCATTTCTGCACCTTCAAAACTCTTCAGTAGACTCTCATTAATGTTATCAGCACTATCATTCTTTGGAGTCAAAATAGCACGTTCGCCTAACCAGTCCATGGACTTATCCTTGATATTGGCAATATCAGGATATATCCTGGCTGTTAGGGCTGCTAGGGTTGTAACAACTGAGCCAAGACCTGCAGGGATGATAATTTTCCCTTCAGACTCTGAATATTCTCCATCTCCTATTTTCAGTAATAGTTCAGAGAATTGGCCAGCAGAGACATCACCCATCAAGTGCACTCTCATGTTCTTTCTGAGAGATAACTTTGTGATGAAGGGCCACAGATATGAAGCTTTGATACATGATTTACCTGGTCTGCCCTAGTTCCCCTTGGCACTACTGGCAGAGTCTGGCGGAAATCCCCAGCCAACAACAAAGTGACTCCCCCCATCAATCCATCATTGTCTCGGATATCCTTAAGGGTTCTGCTAAGTGCCTCAAAAGCCCCCTTGTGTGCCATGGTGCTCTCATCCCAGACAATAAGCTTGCAGTCTCGCAACACTTGTGCCATATCACTTTGCTTAGAAATGTTACACATGGGAATTTCGCTATGGATGAGATTGAAGGGCAGTTTGAAGGTAGCGTGGGCTGTCTTACCCCCTTCCAACAATGTAGCAGCGATGCCAGAGGATGCAACAGCTAAGGCAATGCCACAATCTCTCCTTACCTTTGCAAGAAGCAAGTTGAGGAGGAAAGTCTTTCCAGTACCACCTGGAGCATCTAGGAAAAAGACACTGCCAACACTTGACTGAATGCTGGCAAGAACTTGACGATAGACAGAGAGCTGATCAACTGTTAGTAAACTCTCTTTATTCGACACGACTTGTACCAAAGCATTCTTGTCATAGCTGGTCTCCCTCATATAGTCCCTGTTCCCCAAGATATCACCAGATCTTTTTGGTCTAGGAAGAGAGTACTGTGTCAAATCTTGTCCTCCCAGAGACAATACTGCATCTTCAATCAGCACCAAGCATCTGTTGTATACTTCATCCATAACATGCTGTACATTTCCTTGTAACTGTCTTTCTACTTGGCGTGTTATGTCCTCTGAAAGACTGTCTTTGTACTTCTCCCAAAGACTCAGGGGATCTGAGAGCTCACAATGGAGCAGCATCACCGTGAAAAGCTCCCGCATCTTGAAAGAAGAATCACACAGGGTAGCTTCCTCCAAGGTAGAGTCCCACTGCTTGTCATCATCTAACAAACCGAGTCCTATGCAGGCAGACTGGAATGTAGGATGGAGGACACCACTGACAGTCTTCAAATCTGAGAAGCATGTCGGGCCACGAACCTCATGTAACAACAGGCGAAGATGATAGCACTCAACATTTTTAGAATGAATGGTATAAACCCTTCCCAATGCAGAGTCTTTCTTCACTCCTGGCCAACCATCAACATCTTTACCTCGCTTCCTTCTTGTGAACTTATTATTTCTAAACAGAAAATAAGAAGGAACCTCACAATACAGAAGGGATTTTGCAAAGTCATCAATTTTGCATAGTTCGAAGAAACCTAAGAGTGTTGTCTGAGGAGGGTTTTTGAGCTTCTCAGTCAGATTCTTAGAAGTAAAGTACATACGCTGACCATTCTCGAGATGAACAGCCAGGTGAAGAACTGTGGGGTACCTTTCATGAATTGGGAATGCCAAGATCCTCCAAACTGCCTCAGAGCTGCTTGAGGTACCGGCCACTCTCGTAGACCTTCACCTCATCCTCCTCATTCTTTAGACCAAAAGCTGCCTGGTCACTGCCCTTGTTAACGTACTTGCAAATGTATTTTATTGATTTCACAGAGTTACAATACTCTACATTGATGTGAGCATTGAAAGTACGTGACAGTACAGGATTATAAGGTACAACCCGGCTGTTGTCCAACTCTATTCCCGTGCATTTTACAGTGAACCCACCATCTTTTGGAGATCGCCTTCGGTACAGTGGATACCCATCATTACCAGTCTGGGTGTCACTTAGAAGTGGATGGGGGTACCTTTTACTGCAGCTGCCACCTTTCATGCAAGGAGAATAGCACTTCAGGCTGCCACAGGGCCCATGAATCATGCTAGCCTTGACAATGTCAAAGAGAAGGGGGTCTTGCTGAGGATTAGGTATTTCGGCACAGATGACATTATCAATCATGTCAGGGGATATGCGTTGCTCTAGCCACAGCAAGATGTGAACATGAGGCAAACCCCGCTTTTGCCACTCCACAGAAAACATGAAGCTACGTACAGCTCCAAACAGACTGCCCTTGGTCAAGACATTCATTATTTTTTTTTACTTTTAGGTGGAACACCCTTGCTATGATGTCATGCCGATCTTGAGACTTTTGTCCGAGGAACAATGCATCTGTAATATCCTTCCACTTGGGGTTACAGGTGAAAGTGATAAACAGATCAGGACGCCCATAGTGACGGACATGTCATAGCATCTTGAGTCCGTTCATGCATGTAGCAAGGTCCTCCAGTAAAAGATGATGGGAGCACTACCTTCCGACACAGTTGAGCAGCATCAGCATCCGTCTCCCCTACAGCATCTTTTAGGTGAATGCAGTTGTCTGCCCTCAGCTCTGCCTGGTTAAACCTGATATAGTTTAACCTTTCAGTCTCTATTTTAGCATACATATCTACTAAAAATTGACTGAAGAGGGAACAGAAGTACAATAGGTGGTTGTCCTCTCCTTTTCTGACCATAATGCGATAGCAGTAAAAACTCAATGCAGAGATTGTCTTCTTGATAGGCAACTTGGTCTTAGGATCTTGCTGAGCCAGATTGATGGAGTATCCATCCTCGCCAAGACAGAACAAAAGTGGGTATTGAAGAGCATCGTATGACCGGTGGATCTCACTGATGCGATGCAGTTTGTTATCGTGGCTTTGGAGCAAGATATCTCGCTGCTGAAACTGCTGGCCAACCATCACCAGAGCTACCTCATTTGCTGTTGGTGCATTAAAGCGACCTTCATGAGCATCGACAGGCTTTTTTTCAGCCTGGATAACAACTGCAAACTTCTTGCAGGTTGGAGGCACTTTATCCAGGGTAGTCTTCAGGTCTTTTATGTAGCTATTAACGTCATTTAGCATCTCTTGCAGTTGCTTGACCAATCCGTCTTTTACACCAGGAAAGTTACTACACCTTAAATGTACTTCCCTTTCATCCTCACCCACAAAATAGATTTGAAGAAATTCGGCTTCTTTAGAAGATGGAAGTAGACTTCAAATCAAGTGATACACTTGTCCCTGAATTTTGAAAGTTGGCATGAAACCTTCCTCTACAACCTGTTTAGTTCCAAATGATGTCATTTGGAAGCATCCATTATACTGCCGAACACACTCCATAAAGTGGATGTGCTCAGGATGGTTGCCAATTACCAGGCAACAGCTGATTTGATACAGCTGATTTGTGCAACAGCTGATTTGATAACCTCAGGCTTAGCTTTCTGGTATCGTGCAACAGCTGCTTTGATCACCTCGGGCTTAGTTTTATGGTACCGTGCAACAGCTGCTTTGATCACCTCAGGATTAGCTTTCTGGTATCGTGCAACAGCTGCTTTGATCACCTCTGGCTTAGCTTTCTGGTACCGTGCAACAGCTGCCCTGTTCACCCCAGGAGTCCTCTCTGCATACTTCTTTCTTGCATCTTTAAGTTGCTGCTTCCTTAGAGCATGAGTACATCTAGAGCGACGTCTTTTAGTAGCTTTATTGGGATTAGAAAGTGATGCATCATGTGAGGTAGATTGAGGGAGAGATAGCATGGCTTGTGTTTCCTGTGACAGGTAGTAAGCATCGAAATGCCCACTCGAAAGGTCACATGCAGAGGTAAAACGCAGCCTCCTTATTGGGTTACCAGCAGCACCAAAACTGTGACATAGTTCACCATTGAGGTATACCTCAAAAACAAAGTTGAACAGTTCACCTGCTGCTGACAATTCGCAAGAACTGCCATATGTGGAGAGAATTGACATTTCGGAAAAATATTCAGCAGAGTTAGAATAATTATTCCCATTCCTGTCATGAGACATTATAGCAAATCGCTACCAATTCTCTACCACATGACTCACAATTAATTCTTGGACTTCCCTAGACATCATATCTGTACCATACATGACAAAAGAGAGAGAACGGAAAAGACATGCACCATCTGCTGTGATTGGGAAAATACTATGAAGTACAAACTCCCCATTTATGCATAAATATTCTTCCATTTTAGAAAATATAAAAATCAAATTTAAATCCGGTTCAGAAATATAAGTAAATCTGATAAAGAGTTAAAAATAAAAAAAACTTACTCGCATGAAAATCAACCACACTAACTTAATCTGACAACATCACATGTCTGTCTAGCAGTTAACCTCTAGGCTACAGCTATACATGGTAAGCACAGTTACCGTATAGTAATACCGTTAATATTTTACACTTTGTATCTTCTATATTCCTTCATATCTCAAAGAAGGAAATTGATATCTGTATGATCACGAATAGTAATTCATATTCAAGTAAGTCTATTTAAGTTCAAGTATTCATCTCAAGTAAAATATCCAGGCATGTTTCAAGAAAGACTTCAAAGCTTGATATTTTAGAGTTTTAATCTATGTTACAACATTTTCAAAATTTAATACATAAAAAGAAAATGAAATTAATTTCTAAAGATTCATCACGCGTCATGAGCTCGAGTCAATGAGCTCGAGTGAACATGATGCCAAGGGTCAAAGTAAAAATAAAAAGATATCAAAAAGTTCACGTGACTCTCTGCCCTTGAACACATCCGGACATGCGCGTGAGAGAGATGAATTCCCAACAATATTCATAAGATTCTTGCTTTAAAATGTAAGGAACACGAATACCTAAAAACCGATTTAAGGATTTTTCAAACTTCGGCCCCAAGGGGAGGGGAGGGTGGGGCTAAACGTGTTTTTACGTGTTTTTCACATATACCTTCATATCTCAAAGTAGGAAACGGATATGTTTCTTTTATACGCATATTAATAAATTAAACTGTTTTAGAATTTCTTCTATATTACTTTGTACTCGATATGATTACTCGATCTTATATATTAGTTTGTAATCGATATGACTATTCGGATTAATGCTCTTGATAGCCGCTACCATCTATCGCGCCAAATACCAACTATTTACTCTTCAGTTAATTGTTTAGTATGCCGGAAAGTAATGATGGCAGCATATCATAGCTTAGTGATTCTTCATGTTAATGTTCGTCATCACATTAAAACAGTTTTTAAACATTTTATTTTATGGTTTTCATTATATGTATACATATAATGAAATATGATTTCTTTTTTTTTATATGTTTATTTTTTGAATTATTACATTGTTTTGTACTTTTATTTTTATGTAAGCATTTTTCTAGGAAATAAAAAGAATAAAATGCTTTCTGAGCTAAAAACTATATTATTTATAAAAAATTGGAACAGATCCAATTAAATTTGTATGGGTTTGTATCAAAATAATCGATTCGTTATACGGCTTTTCGCTTTACGGCCAACTTTTCCGGAACATATCTAGGCCGTAAAGCGAGGTATGGGTGTATTATTTAACCCGGTTTTTTACATATGAAGGAATATGTGAAAAACACGTTTTGCCCCCATCACCCTTGGGGGGCGAATTTTGAAAAATCCTGAAACTGATTTTAGGTAATCAAGTTCCTTAAATTTTAAAGCAAGAATCTTAAGGATATCTGTTTTTTTTTCTTTCAGATATGAGGGAATATGGGAAAAATGCGTTTTGCCCCCTCCCCCCCTTTTGGGCCAAATTTTGAAAAATCCTGAAATTGGTTTTTAGGTATTCATGTTCCTTACATTTTAAAGCAAGAATCTTTAACATATCAATTTCCTTCTTTGAGATATGAAGGAAAACACGTTTTGCCCCCCCTCCCCCCTTGGGGGGGCCGAATTTTGAAAAATCCTGGAACTGATTTTTAGGTATTCGGCTTCCTTTTATTTTAAGGTAAGAATCTTATGGATATCCGTTTCATGTGAAAAACACGTAAAATCACGTTTAGCCCCCTCCCCTCCTTGGGGCCGAATTTTGATAAAAATCCTGAAACTTATTTTAGGTAATCAAGTTCCTTACATTTTAAAGCAAGAATCTTTTGGATATCAATTTCCTTCTTTCAGATATGCGGGAATATGGGAAAATACGTTTTGCCCCCTCCCCCCCCCCATGGGGGCCGAATTTTGAAAAATCCTGAAATTGGTTTTTAGGTATTTATGTTCCTTACATTTTAAAGCAAGAATCTTATGGATATCTGTTTTCTTCTTCGAGATATGAAGGAAAATGTGATAAAACACGTAAAAACACGTTTTTCCCCCCTCCCCCCCTTGGGGGCCTAATTTTGAAAAATCCTGAAATTGGTTTTTAGGTATTCATGTTACTTACATTTTAAAGCAAGAATGTTACAGATATCAATATCCTTCTTTGAGATATGAAGGAATATGTAAAAACACGTTTTGCCCCCCTCCCCCCCTTGGGGGGCGAATTTTGAAAAATCGCTTCTTAAATGACGCCTTCAGCACAAAAGTAATAAGCTCCTAAAATTTGATATCTGTATCTCCAATAGTTTTTGCTGGGCGTTGATACGTGTATATATGTATATATAAGTCAGGACTTCTTCCTTTATAGATATAGATATATATATATATATATATATACATACATACATACATATATACATACATACTTACATACATACACATATATATATATATATATATATATATATATAAATATATATGTAGTAAAGGAGAGGTGGGTGTATTGAGTTAAACGGATAAAACCCAAAAGCTAACAAAACACAAACATTTAATGGAAGACGATAACAAATACAAATTATATGAAGGAAACATATAACGTCCTTAATCATATTACATTAAATACGTCTTATTACATTGAATAAAAGGGTTGCTGCCACGTCATAACGGCTTTTTATCAGTTCTACGTCGTCGCTTCTTGGCCAAACATCATCTGCCGTCTTTTTAGGCGCGCTGTTTGAAAAATAGTTACAGTTAAGATTAGAGTGCTTTGCACCGGCAGGAACCGCCATCTGGGTCTGGTGTCCGAATGAAGCTTGCCCTGTAAAAAGCATTTCGCTGCAAAAAAGTGCAGCGGACAAAAACGGACTTGCAGAGAAGTAAAAATTCATTAAAATAGCAAGGTTAAAATACTTCTGATAAAAGAGAACCATATAAATAGGACTCAAGCAATAACTAGTTTTTAAGTCGTGAACCTTTCAACTGTTATGTGTGGGGGGGGGGATGTCATTGGAAGGAAATGCAAATAATCCCCAAAAATAGGGGAAATATTCACACGACAGCCATATAGAGGATAGACTATTTTAATGAATGATTTTCACTTCAAAGTAAAGTTTCGAAAGGGTACGAGAAAAATTAAACAACGCTTTCACGCATTAGGATATAACATTTTCATTTATGCATATGCAACTGCGAACAACATTGAAACTAAAGCTTGAATAAATAAAGAGCGTAACATAAAGCCTGAATCAACAGGTACGCGCGTCCTTGGGAGAGGGCGTTCTTCAAATATTTATGTCTCGTTTTGCGTCGGGTAACCAAACAGTCGGTTTCAATGCGGTATTTGCAGACAAATTAACGAAAGCATTTCAAAAGAATGTCATTTATTCCCTACTGTATGAACATACTGATGTGTTGCCATCGTACAGAGAAATATTCAACTTCTGCCCTTTCAGGAGATGGAGTCGTGACATTAAATTGGGATTTAAAGGAATTTTCTGGAAAATCTCTCACTCTTCAGCATATATATATATATATATATATATATATATATATATATATATATATATATATATATATATATATATATATATATATATATAATAAATGCTCGGCAGTAGTAGTAGGCATTCGATAGTTCAATCAATATGGCCGTAGTCATGACATTAAAATAACTATCCATAGGAGTCCAAAGTACTAATCAAAGCTTTTAATCAAGTAATTAACATTTTCAATACCATCAGTGGAACAACCCGGTAACGCGACATGACGGAAACGCGAGACGAACATGAGAAGCGTCCTGTTCGACAACCGAAAATAAATCTACTCTCTTCTTCGGGCCAAATTACATAACTTTTATAAGTTCAGTCCTATCACGTGACTAAAACAATGTGATACGTCAGCCTCTTGCTGAAAACTGAAATCTAAGACAATGCTTAATGTTTAATTTCGAAGACTTTTACATGATTCTAAGTGATAAAACTCATAAAGCCGGGACTGCGCACAAATTTAGTCTCGGAAAATAGGGCAAGAATATAATTTTAATTCGAATAGTGGGACCGAATTATTACTTTCACATACACACCCATACCCACTCACACCCACACACACCCACACCCACACACACACACACACATATATATATATATATCTATAATTAATATATATATATATATATATTATATATATATATATATATATATATATATATATATATATATATATATATATATATATATATATATATATATATATATATATATACCTTTTTAAGTATTTTTTAGAGAGGCAGTCGATAGTTTCTCTCGTGCACATGGTATTATTTACTCTACAAAAAATTTACGGAGGAAAAAAAAGCTGTAAATCAGACTTTTGAATGAAATTTATAAATCTTCATCGTAAAAACTTTTAAATCGGTTTCTTATCAGAATTTTAAGAATTAAAGATAATTTGCTATTTTCCTTATTTTTTTCCACCACTCGTCTTCTTAGACACTTTGTTTTAACATTCAACTATGTAACATTTAAAATACCGTGCAAAGTACATAATTTTCTTTTAAAAAAATTAGGTTACAGATGAAAATAATTTCGTCGAGAAATCTGACAATTTAAAGCACTCCGAAGAATATTGATTGAACCGTGCCTAACCGGCGCTAACAGAATTATAAATTGGAACTTCATCTGTCCGTAAGAGATACGAGATAGAGAAGCCATAATGCAGTTACATCCATCACGTGAGCATGCTATTTTTTGATCTGCTGATGCCGTACATTGCGGCTCAGGAGAAAGTAGGAAAGAATTACGAAAAGATTATATAAAGCCACGAAGTTACCTGAGAATCATTGATTCAGGCGAGTCGTGTCAGAGATGGCCTTATTTTAAAATTAATCAAGATCGCATTTTTGGGAGGAAAAAAAATTCACGTGAGTTGATATACGCACTAAAAATGGCTGTTAATCATATGACCATTTGAAACCGAGATATTAACAGGAGAATTATGAGCTTTTGGATGATTTCCGAAAGCTAGATGCTGATAATAATTTTTTCGTTCTTTAATTTGCTTTTAGTGTATGGATGTCCTCTAAAAATGGCTATTAATCATTTGAAAATTAGAAAAAGGAATTAACAAGAGAATTGGGTTCTTTGCAAAAGATCGGTGTTGATAATCTTTTTTTACTTCCTTTGATAACCATCAAGTTATTCAGAAGTTATATACGCACAAAATATTTGAAAATGTTTAAACCGTTTGGGGCTAGGAAAGAAACCAGAAACTGGCGCTTTTGTTAATTTTTACAAATTTACTTTATTAGATTTTGTGAACCGTACTTTTCTATGTAAATATTTCTCTGTCTAAATGGAGTGTTGTAGACAATCTAAAACTTTCTGTTAATTATTTAACCATTTTAAACTAAGAAGAAAACGAGATAATATATGATTTTGGACCTTTTGGAAAACCTAATTCTTGATAATCCTATGTTTTAGATAAAGATTCAGACATTTAAAAAAACCTTAATAGTAGTTTTAAAAATCTTAACTAACTAAAAAACTTTAATTCAAAGGCTGATAGATATCTTCAAATTGAAGTATGTTTTCGTAATTTTTTGTATACCTACATCTATTTAATTCTAAAAGATTAATTATTTGACTTTCTGGCAGAATTTAATTATGAACAAACTTTGAATTTTGCAAGGGTGTGGTATCCTAAATATGAATAGAAACATTAAATAAACAAGTATTACCAAAATTGATTTGTAGCGACCCCGAATTATTGGGATTTTTCAAGGCTGTATGTAGTACGACTAACTTTCATTTAGTGACTTTTTAAGTTGGATATAATTATTGGCCTATGTCTGATGAGTAGATATCATCAAATGATCTGCCTTTGAACAAGAATTTTAAAAAAATCTTATTCGGCCAGAAATCATTCTATTCAGTGATAAATGCTTGAACTAGCCTGTCGAACAACAGCTATATTGATGCCGTAATTATAAGCCTACGTCTACTGAGAAGATACCGTCAACCGATCAGATTAAAAAAAATTAAAGATTAAAAAATATTCATCCAGAAATCATTCTACTAGGTGGTAAAAACTGGAACTACCTAATCAACCAACAGCCATATTCATGCTCTAATTATAAGCCTACGTCCGATTAGAAGATACTATCAACTGATCTGACTCAAAAAAATTAAAGATTAAAAAATATTCATCCAGAAATCATTCTACTCGGTGTTAAAAACTGGAACTACCTGATCGACCAACAGCCATATTGATGCTCTAATTATAAGCCTACGTCCTATGAGAAGATGCCCTCAACTGATCTGACTCAACAAAATTAAAGATTAAAAAATATTCATTCAGAAATCATTCTAATCGGTGATGAAACCTGAAACTACCTGATCGACCAACAGCCATATTCATGCTCTAATTATAAGCCTACGTCCGATGAGAAGATACCATCAACTGATCTGACTAAAAAAAATTAAAGATTAAAAAATATTCATCCAGAAATCATTCTACTCGGTGGTAAAAACTGGAACTACCTGATCAACCAACAGCCATATTGATGCTCTAAATATTATCCTATGTCTGAGGAAAAGATTCACTGATCTGCCCTTAGAACAAAGATACAAATTAATAAATATATTTGGTCAGAAATCATTCTAATCGGAGATTAAAAACTGGAACAAGCACATCGAATAGCAACCATACTGATCCTACGCATACGTCATCGCGAAGTTTGGAGAAAGATGGTATTTTTTTCAGGCGTTGATGCTGACATATGTCGACTGATGAAACTTAAGTATCTGGACAAGTTATAATTAATTTTAGAAAAATTGCCTTTATGTGGTGTATGCGGGAAAAAAAAACGAAAATGAAAAATGTTTGCAAGATGACAAATAAACCAAAATTATGTCGTCAAAAACACTATTGAAACCAGAACATTTTTTCTTACCACAGTATTTAAGAATAATATATTTTCATCAATATCGCGAATGACTTGAAATATTTACTTAAATTATCTCAAAGTAAGACTTCTTTTCGGGGGAGAATTGTATATTAGGTTAAATTCTTGATAATCGATGAATAAAATCGGTCTTGAAGAATTAAGGAGCTGTATAATATACATTAAAGTTACATTCAGGTCGGTATATACGAGGGTATGATTGAGCCTTTAAATTAAATTATGAATTGCACCTAAAAGAATTAATTTTGAGTGAAGTGTTGTGGAAGACAAAAGTTATCACATATAGATCTGTATTTATCTTGTTATTTAAGGGAACTATGAGGAATTTTACGTGTAAGTATTCAGCCATTTTAATATTTATTTCTTTCCTGATACTTTTGAAATCCTGTGTATTTCCAATACTAGTATTTTGGGTATTATTTTCCTTTCACGTTAAACTGAATCTAACTGACATTGTATGTGTATTATTTAAAATAAGAGGCCTCCCCCCAAAAAAAAACAACCAGGAAGAAATTTCTTTATATATATATATATATATATCTAATAAGGCTTGGTCGTTCCCGTGTTATCCCCCTCATAGGGAGCAATACCGCCCCCCCCACATATATATATATATATATATATATATATATATATATATATATATATATATATATATAAGTGTGTGTATATATACCAGCACACCTATGAAAACGATTAAGAAATAGAAAGATAGATAAAGAATGAGAGAGGGAAGTCATCCTCAAAACATGCATTAATTACCAAACGCAAAAATGACTCTTATGTTTGGCAACGGGAGAGCACACATGTAGACGACTACCAGTAATTAATCAGATATTCTGGTTTCTAAAAGTAGCAAGGGAACGGGGTGAACCAGAAGCCATGAAGGGTTTATCTCCAATTAATCGATCTATTAACTAAAATCATCATTCCCCAATAAATTACAATCAATTGATCATCCATCATAATTAATCCTTTTATTGGCAATTTAATCAAAAGCGATTCATCTATAAAAGCCCATCCCAAACATGAAGATGAATCTATTCCGTGAATACATCCATTCTAATTAACAGATCCATCGATTTATTTATCTACGGCCCATAAAAATACAATCCCATTAACTGGGTAGGAAGCGAAAGGGAAAAAAATATAATAAAATGCTACTCTTTGCAGACTTTTGGGTAGAGGAAGAAAATAACAACAATAAAATATTGTATTTTTCGGGCGGAAAAAAATAAATAAATGCAGTCTAGAAAATTTTATCCGTGTTCAGAAAAGTGAAGGTAAATATAGCGTGTACAGATGAGAAAAGAAGCATATTGATAGATATGTCAATAAACAGGTTAACGCTGCTGCTACTGTTGGCTTTAAGTCAGGAATAAAATCAAATAAGGGGCAGAGCGAAAGGCTTAGGGAAAAATTGCTTACGATAGATAACTGTGTATTGAGAAATTTAATACGATAAGGAAAAAAAACTAACTGCAGTATATTGTAGAGGAAATGTAGCTTTGCGTATAAACATATAATGAAAGCTTTCGCTTTCTCTGTCTGATTTATAGAATGGATTAATTTTTCTGAAATTTTCTTTGAAGAACTATCCAAAATGTACCTCAGTCGCATCGAACTGTGTTGGCTAAAAAAGTATGTGCTATCACACCTATGATTGAAAGCGGCTATACTTAAGCGCATAAAGTAGGTAGTTATTGAATCATTATAGAATTTGTTATGGGAACCCAGACTAATAAAACCTTTTCTATATTTTTATAAATAAAAATATGGAAGAAATGTAAGAGATAATTTAAAATTGAACTCTATACTGTTTTTTCAACATTACGCATATAGTATAGTTTTATTATCACTTCTATAGAGGTAGAAATAAGTTTATAGTGATAAATATGTTGTTGTTCCTTAAGCCCCCTTGGCCGGAAGTATTCCAGACCAGGCCAATATAGGCTAGCAGGTTGAAGGGTGCGGTTACGGTTTATAATGGCACAAAAAGGGTCGGAGACCGATATAGCCAGGTGCCACCCCAATTTTGACCGAGCTACCCCAGGGGCGACATCTGGGAAGATTGTACCCTCCTCCCATTCTCTCTGACGTCATAGAAGGAGTTTGCCGTCTACGTATTTAACATGCCCATATCCGGCCTCGACAGAAGGTATTTAGTGGCGCTTGTCGGCATGTGATCTGAGTACACTCAGCATAGAAAGCCGACGCGCTGCCACAAGGCTACTTCGAGTCCCACCGAATGTTGTCAATGGATAAAAAATGCATTCCGGGGTGTCCGTTACTGCGTATAAATTCAACGAACAACTTCATTCGTTAACCTTTGTTTGCTGTATGTATAAGTGCCTTTAACGTACATTTTTACTATCGTAAAAATGATCGAACCTTCTCCCACCCTTTCTGACCTCATACAGTGATTTTACGGTCCAAGGATTTAAAGTGCCCATACCAGTCCTAGACAAAGAGATATTTATGACACTTCTCGGGATTCGATCCGAGAACCGTCAGCACCGAAATTCGACGGTCTACCACTGGGTTACCGAAAGCCCAGTGATAAATATAAAGTTTACAAAATATCGAGGGTTGTTTTTTGAAAGAAAAAGCATGGAGAGCAGGGAAAAATATATATTAGGAATCAATATCCTGGAATAAATATGCGTTGGATTGAAACTGAAGCGAAAGAGAAATAGCATAAAAACTAACGTAACACATCAGGGAATAGAGAAGCTTTAAGGTATTCACTACAGATAACTGTAAATTAAACACAATTTGGATTTCAAACATCGATTCAGTAGGCATGAGAAAGAAAAATAATTTCTAACTGTAATTTTGCCTGAAATGGTTGAGTTAAATACAAATGTCAAAAATAGTTTGATTTTCACTCCGCGGTCTAACAATTAATTCAGTTACATGTTACCATATTTTTTTTAACTTAGAAGTTATTGATGATACGTGCGATTGCATAAAGGTATACGCGTATCTGTAGGAAAGAAGCAAAAAAAGTTCAGAATAGACATAGAGGTATGCATAAGCAATATTCATACTTAAAAAATTATAAGAAACATTAAAAAAATATCTGTTGGCCACAGCAAAAATACCCGTAAGTTAAAATTCCAAAATAATTTCGATTAAACCACCCGTAGGTCATCTGTTTACCGTAAATCTGCTTGGCGTGTCTCAATTCCTCACGTTCCAGAAGTTTCTCATCTATGATTTTAAGCAAATATGTAATCTGTGAAATCCTGACACTCGCTGCTCAAGAAATGTCACTCGAAGAAAAAAATTTGGTCTGAAGTGTAAGAACTTCTCCAAAGAATCAAACATACATTCGACAATATAATTTTTTTGTCTCAGTTTTTTTTATTTCTTTAATACTTAGTGAGAAACGTTTTTACTATTTTTAGTTTGAATTTATAGTTTTTTTTTAACCTTTATGCAAGGGTAAACAAATTAAGCATTAAAATAAATTCCAACCGAATAAAGATTTTAAAAATGAGAATGAGAAAATCTTTTTGTAATAAATAACAAGTATGAAATACTTTTTACGAATTTTTTTTTCTAAATGAAATATTTTTATCGGGTAAATATTCAAAACTATTTTCTCTGAATAGAAAATTCATAACCATTTCTTGAAATTAAGAATACATCTAACTTGCAACCACTAATTTGTATGCTGGACTTGTATATTTTTGATTAATGCACGTCCTTTTTGCTACGCATTATGAATTTTACCATTTTGCACTGCAAATTCTGTACCACAATTCGTAATCGACGATGGTTTCTTTCCAAATTGAGCTGGTTGACTGCATTTTGTGAGTCACCAGCAAAAATTTAAAGAGTTCCACATTAAGATATCCTTTTGTTCCAGCGTACTCTTCGGTTATTCCTTGCTGAGGAACTGCAAGTCCAAGGCTACCTATATACAGGAGATGCATTGTTGTTGTTATTTATGAACCCCTTGAACCAGGAAGAATCAAGGCCAAGTGTAAAAGTCACTCGACAACCAGAACTTGTTCATATGTAAGTTGGTTTGAAGAGACCCCTATACATTGAAGAGTATCAGTGGATGAAACGGATTCAGAAAAGCAATGGTAAGATGGAAAATGCCCCCCTCCCCCGGAAAGTCATAGTTTGTGAGTCCGTTCAAAAGTTTGTGAGTCCACTTCTGAGTTTTGTCAGAGCAGTTTGGAGTTGTCTTGGTCCTTTGTACAACAAAGGCATTCCGGGGTGTTTTGCAGGATACCAAGCATATAGTGGAGGGACTATGCAATTTTGATAGTTAACCCTTTGAGGGGCGCCATTTGCACAGTGCGAACGCCTAAATCTAGTTTTTTTTTTCCACTTGCATTCAATGTATTCCAGTTAAATGAGCAGAAAAATGTTTAGTGATGCCATCTGTCATCAGATTAAGGAAGTAAAAACTTTTTGCAACCTTTAATTGCAAAAATTTTCAAAACTTTTTAAGTTAAAAAAATCGAGGAACAAATCTGCAACGTGCAAACGGTGGAGGTTTTTGCCCCTGAAAGGGTTAAAGGATTTATAAATAAAGTTAATTTCTGAGGGAGTAAGATAATCGTTTAAAGGGATGTTCTGCTTGCAGCCCTCCTTAGCAAGCAAATCAGCTGCCAAATTAACATGTAAAAATATGTTATTTAAGAAGTTAGAAACATTTTTTTTTACTTAAATAATGGAATTATTATATGAATATTATTTGTTGATTAAAAAGCACTTTGACGAGTTCGTGTTTGAAAATAAAATATTTTTCTCACTTCTAGGAAGAACTCTCCCAAACAAATACAACTTTTTTAATAGGAAGAAGGAAAATGTTTGACATAAATACAAGAACGTTTATTTTTACTTAGTACTTAAACGCTTTAAATCGTGAAATATGAGTTTGATTTAGAACTATTATCTCTAAAAACGACGTAGACGATCTAGCAAAAAGTGATAGAGAGCTGTCAAAGTTAAAACTTTTCAGCCAAATAGTGACAAGCTAAATTTTTTCTTACAGATAGTTAGCAGAAGAATGTTTCTGCTGATTAGTTAAGTTATAGTTTTCCGAAATTTGCAGAATTCCTCGAAAATATCCTCTAAAATCGGAATGGCATGAAGCAAAAAATGTTGCCGTGTCTCCAGGGGTTTTAGAAAGAAAGTTCACGTAAATCGTGAACATAATTTTATTTTTAGAATTATTACGTTAGTAAAGTTCCTGTTTGGTTGACGATTAAAATACACTTTATCATTTCTCTTGTAATTAAACTGTCAAAATCACAAAATGACGTGTTTAGAATTATTATATCAGTTTTTAATATCTTTTTATACAAGGAATTTTAATAATCGTAAAGGATTAAAAAGTTGAGTAATTTATTGGTTCTAGGACAATGTATATTAGATTATTCGTAGACAAGCATGTGCATTTTAGTTCACTCTCAATTTGTATGTATACTGCCATAAAATGTATAACAGTAACAGGTAAAATATTCAAGTTATTCAGGTTGTCTCCTACTCTTTAATATTGAAGCCAGTTTTTTTAATTTAAAATTTATATAAAAACTATAAAATACCAGGTAACTTAAAAGACAGGCAATCAGTAACTTCGTATTAATTTCTTCTAAGACATTGAAGTCAAATTACCAGAAAACCAATCATATGCTGTATAATTTAGTTTTTATCTGTCTCTTGCTCTCTCTTACCTCTAGAACCACTGTACCGATTTTAATGAAATTTGATATGTACCTACATTGATACAATACAAAACAAATAACCATTCAATAATTGTAATACACACGCATGATCGTGCGTAACACTCGTTGGAGTCTGAAGGTATGAAAGTCGGTTACAGAATAAACAAAAAAAAATGGGTTAATAGATGCGTTCATAGGGGGTATGATCCCCTATTACAGATATACAGGTCTCGCAGCACGATTTCATACTTGAAATAAGGCAGTTTATCATTTCCTGTGGCAATTGGTCCCACTCGTTCAGCAACACTGTTTTCATTCCCTGGAGGGTTCTCGGAGGGGGGTTGCGAGTTGCAATTGCCCTCCCCAGAACGTCCCAGACATGCTCTATAGGGTTAAGGTCTGGAGATCTGGTTGGCCAATCCATCCGGTCAATGTCCTCACTCTCTAGAAATTCGTCGACCAGAAGATCTCTATGTGGCCTCGCGTTATCGTCCATTAAAATGAACTCAGGGTCAACTGCACCCCTGAAAAGGCGAACATAGGGCTCCAAGACCTCATCCCTATACCTCACACCAGTCACAGTGCCTCTTTCAAAGACATGGAGAGGTGTGCGGCCATCCAACACGATGCCTGCCCATACCATTAAACCTCCTCCGCCATAATGGTCGATTTCGCGGACATTTTAGGGTAGGTAGCGGGTCCCTGGTTCTCTCCATATGGACGTACGGCGAGAATCGGTGTTTAGGCTGAATCGGGACTCATCAGTGAAGAGAACGGTCGCCCATTGATCCATACTCCAATATCTATGCTCTCTACACCATGATAAATGGATTATCCTGTTCGTAGAATTGAGCGGGATGCAAACAGCAGGTTTTCTTGCAAACAACCCTCTCTCATGAAGTCTTTTGAAAACAGTCACCCTTGATACACGGGTTCCTGTGGCTGCATACATGTCACGAGAGAGCTGAGAAGCTGTAGCACTCCTATTACGCCTCGCTTCTCTGACCGTCGTGGCTCTTGTACGACCTTGTCCAGGCTTTCTCTCGATGGATCCGGTATCCTGGAACTGTTTCCATAAGTTACACACGACGCTGAGTGTTAAATTGAAATCTCTACAATTTTGGACTTGAGATTGGCTTGCTTCTAGCTTCCCCACAATTCGCCACCTCATTGCATCATCTAAACGTTGGTGGTTACTCATTTTTACTGTTACAATTTGAAATTAACCGATTGCTGCAAAATAACACCAAGAATCAACCCATTTTTTTGTTTATTCTGCAACCGCTGTTTCATACCTTCCTACTCCAACGAGTGTTACGCACGATCATGCGGGTGTATTACAATTATTGAATGGTTATTTGCTTTGTATTGTATCAATATATGTACATATCAAATTTCAATTAAATCGGTACAGTAGTTCTAGAGATAATCGCCCAAGTCTGCAAATACTCTTAATTTCTTACACCAGTGTATATCGCTCGAGGTGGACTGGCGTTAGTGTGTGGGCTTTCAGTGCTGAGGGTACTCGGGTCGAATCCCGAAAAGAGACCGTTAACTATCTCTGTGTCTAGGCCGGATATGGGCACGTTAAATCCGAAGACCAGAAAGTCCTCTATGAGGTCAGAAAAGGTGGGAGAGCATACGATCCCTCCCGGATGCTGTTCCTGGGGTTACTTGATTAAAATTGCGGTGGCATCTGACTAATTCGGACTCCGACCGAATTAGTCAGATCTCGTTATTAACCGGAGTCGAACCCCTCAGTCCGTCAGCCTATATGGACCTGGTCTGGAATGAAATCCGCCAAGGGGGCATTAGAAACAACAACAACAACACACACACACGGACACACACACACACACACACACACACACACACACACATATATATATATATATATATATATATATATTATATTATATTTTGTGATGAAAAGTATAACAAGTAAGGTATTAAAGGTATTCAAGTTGCCTCCTACTTTTTAATACTGAGGCCAGTTTTTTATTAAAAATTTGTATAAAAAACTAGAAAGCAGGAGGCAACTTGAAAGACAGCCAATGAGCTGCTTAGTATTACTCTGTTTAACGTAAGTCTTTCTTAGGAGAATTGTGTAATATTTGCGATGCCCGAGGGAAGACTACGTAAAATCAGAACGTAGACTTGATTTCCAATCTTCCGAAATATTTGCGTAATATTTGCGCAATCGAAGGAAAAACTAAGTAAAATCAAAAAGTAGACTGTACTCCCGATCATTCTAATCATTTTCGTAATATTTGAGACATTGGAGGGAAAACTAAGTACTACAATTAGTAAGTAGACTGAAATTTTGGAATCTACGGATATTCCATTCATTTCACAAGAAAAAAGAAATAAATAGTATGCATTTCAATCTTCCGAATAGTTTATTTTTTATGGTATAGTTAATGGTAATTACTACAGTTAGAAAGCAGGGCACAACTTCATGTGCTTCGTATTAGTACCTTCTAGAATACATAAAGTGAAATTACCTGAGGACCAAGCATGTGTATTTTTATTTAATCTCCATCTGTATAATCCTGGAATTCATGGATATTCTGTTCCTTTCAAAAGAAAAACTTAAATAAAAATAAATAATATAGATTTCAAACTTCCGTACAGTTTATTTTCATGGTATAGTTGATGATAAATACTAGTTTCAAACACTATTATAAGAGAATAAAGGGAAACTTCCCCAAAACAGGATGTGTCTAATACATTGCTATCAAATAAATCAAATTACTCCACTCCAATTTTCCTCCATACATTAAATAGCAAGACGTCTAATACTGTTTATTTCATGGAAAAATATGTTTCCATGCGGGACCGCGTTTAATGTTATAAGGAGATGCTGTCAATTTCAGGTGTTTCCTATTTTTTCTTCTTGGAAAATGTAGCTTGTAGTGTATTTTTGTTTTACATACGTCAATATTATTATTTAAATTTGATTTTATGTCGTTTCAAAATTTAAATTAATTTTATTTTAACAAGCTTTTTCAAAAACTTATCATTCAAATTTATCAAAAAAGAAAGGATATTTAGGTGAAAAAGGTTTATCTAAAAATTGAAAGAAAATTCAAAGAATTTTGACATAGTTTAAAATGAAATGTATTCAGTTGGCGCCAGTCTTTACATTAAAATCAAAAAAAGGACTTTCAATGTAGCAGGACTTTCGATGTAGCAGCAAAAACTTACAAATGTCTTCAACAAGGAGATTATTGAACTTTAAAGCAAATAGTTAATATTTTGTAGTACAGAACTAAAGTAACACCAACTACAAGAGAAAACTTTAGCCCATATAACTAATAATAATGTTTTAACCCATATAACTAATCATGAGGAATTTCGGAATTTAGAACGTTTAATGGAATGACATAAAAAGTCTTCTGTCGGTTAGAAACCTACAAAAACTCAGCCTTAATGCGTTTTTGAGTGAATTCATCAAATTACATAATCTGGGTTTCGATATGCCTCAACGTGTCATATATGCTTTGTAATGATTAAAAAATTTCTGGTATTGTATTTAATTTTTCACTAAAAACCCCTAGGGATTTAACGATAATAATTATAAAGTTAATTGCTATTATTAGATGCACTAGAATTCAACGAGTGATACTTTAGAGTTTCCTAAATAATATCGCTCAACTAAATGTCTACCATAAAATTTTTATATTTTGAATAAGTTATTAAAATATTCGGTAATTTGTCTAAAGTAGCGAAGCAGCTGGGTTTTCCTAGAAGACGGATTAAGCTTTAAACCCAGAATTAGAAATAAATATTTAAAGAAAATTGAAATACCCCGATAGTCAGCAGAATATTCAATTAAGGTTTAAATAACTCCTCACCCTATGTTCTGTGCTTGAAATAAATCAATCTTTGCTTACCTTTCATACCACAACATCTAAAGAACTTATTTTCAGAATTTATTAAAATTTCTTTTGTGCTGTGAGAAAGCTTACGTAAAATTCGATATTGATAATCCTAAAAGTGAATATCGATATTCGTGTCTAATGCCCATATCACTATCCGACGTAGAAAGTTATGAAAAACCAATACCCATAACTTTGACTACTTTTCTGGCTCTGATAAAGAAACACTGTAATCGATACCGAATTGGCTGAAGCAATAATGTAAAAAACAATAACAAAAGAACGCTTAAAGTTGAACATATATCAATTTTTTTTTATTTTTCCAAAGAGGTATTTAATATCAGAAATTTCTCAACTCTTTTACATAAATTACTTTAATATTGATTTTCTTCGTGGATAAATAACGGAATATATTTTGATAGCATTACGGTAATTTATTATTTACAGCTTAAAACATGTTATAACATATAAGCTGCCATGTAAACCCAATATAATATAAATTACTTTTAAAATCTTAATCGTATATCCAATGAAGGATAATTTAAAATTATACAAGATTTTTATTTTCGAAATGTGAAAAGGTTACATAGTAATAAAGCTCATTAAGATACGTTTAAGAAATTAAAATGAACAAAATAAACATATTTCATGCTTAAACATTAGCAATTGCACACCGAGAAAGTGTCACAAACGTTGGTTTCTAAAATTTAAAATTATCAGAGATACTTATTTTCTAAATGTGAAATGGTTACATAGTAATAAAGCTCATTTAGATAGCTTCAAGACGTTAATATGAACAAAATGAACATCTTTCATAATAAAATATTAGCAATTGTACATTGAGCAAGTGTCACAAACGTAGGGTTGTAAAATTTAAAATTATATGAGATACTTATTTTCGAAATTTGAAATGGTTACATAATAATAAAGCTTATAAAGATACCTTTAAGACACTAATATGAACACATTAACATGTATCATGATAAAATATTAGCAACTGTTCACTGAAGCAAGTGTCAAAAACGTAGAGTTCTAAAATTTAAAATTATATGAGGCATTTATTTTCAAAATGTGAAATGGTTACATAGCAATAAAGGTCCATAAGATACCTTCAAAATACTAATATGAAAAAAATAAACATGGTTCATTATCTAAATAATAGTAATTGTACATTAAGGAAGTGTAGCACACGTAGGTTTGTAACATAATAATAACATATTTTGTAAGTTTATTTTTTATCATCTTCTTCCTTGCAAGTAAATTCATAATTTATAATTCAAGAAATATCTATTGGCGTTTGTAGAGTTACGTTAAACAACTTAAACTTTCAAGAAACGTTGAAGCTCTAAATAAGTTTCATAATCATAAATCAGACACTGTGCCCAATTCATAAATGAGATACACATTTACGACACAAATTTGAAGAGAAAATTTTCTTAAAATTTATTCTCAGGGATATAATGTATAAACTATAAATTTCTCTTGACAACAGTCAAGATAACTTCCTAATACTGCATTCTACAGCTATATATATGTATATATATATATATATATATATATATATATATATATATATATATATATATATATATATATATATATATATATATATATGTCAAAACATTAATTGAGAAAATTACAGGGGGCTTCAGAATAGTTTATTTCTAGCATTAAATATCACTGTTTTCCGTATTGCGAGAAGCACTGCAGGAAATGGGGGATCCCCGTTTTTGGGATCTGATTTGATTGACAGCTATAACTCCGCCTGGGCCTCATCGTCAGCGCAGACGTCACGAGCATGCGCAATAGCATTAGACAGTTTGAAACAAAGAGTTTTTAACGCAAAGAGGGATTAATTTTTGATCGGGTTGGTCACGCATCGCGAATGTCGAGATAATGGCTAGGCATACAATTAATATGCATTGAATTGGGGTAGTTAACATTCGGAAATAAATTCTTAGGTGTATTTAAATTGTAGTTCTTTGCCACAGGCCTTTATTCACTGACTGCTATGTCAATAATTATTTAGGGGAAAAGTTAAGATGGAGTAACGTTATATAAGACACCATGATGAAGCTGGGTAATAATAGCTTCGTGTCATATATATTTTATATATTTATATATAAATATATATATATATGTATTTATAGCTATATCTCTATATATATATATATATATAAATATATATATAAATATCTATATAAATATATATATATATATATATATATAAATATCTATATAAATATATATATATATATATATATATATATATATATATATATATATATATATATATATATATATATATATATATATATATATATATATATATATATATATATATATAAGTATATATTTAAGTACAAAATTCACTACATGACTGATTGGATCGAGAATTGCTTTTTATCTTCAAAGGCTATAAATGTACTATCTGTGTCTCGAAATTTCAAAAGTCACCTTCAGTTTCAGTCCCTTACGTTTTATCTTTCTTTCTCGCACTAAAAGAATTAATTTCAAGGCAATTAGGTAGGCTCCGGAGCATTTTCTGGCGAGATTAAAAATGACAAATATTTCCCAACGTTTTCTATTGTTACTTTAAAAAAAGGCCCTTTTGAGACTCTCATTACGTCTTATCGCAAAATAATAAATAAGGTAGAAGAACACGTGTAATGATTACCGAATCATCTAATAATCTTCCCATGTTAAAAATGTAATGACTCTTGGACCTGCTCCAAGAATATCACCGAAAGAAATTATGTAGTTAGTACAGATGTTCGGTGGGATTGAAAACAAAAGTTTTCGAACTATTTTTATTGCTCCTCGAAATTACTGGAGAATATTATAACGAGAAAAGATATTGCGTCAGTTTTTAAAGCAGTCAAGGCAAGTTGCGCCGGTAATACAAAAATCTGAACTGATTTAATAACTCCAACTAAAACAATGTAAAATCTCTGGAAATTTTAAGGTAGCAACAAAATAAATGACTCCCGCTTTAAAAATATGCAATTCTATTGTAAGTTTCGGATATAGAATCATTGCCGTAGTTCCTGCCCAATTTTTCCTAATTTTTGCGCTTAAACATGAATTTTAAGCGTCTTATTAAATTACATTTTATGGTATAAATAATACCTGAATCAATAAAAAACACCGCGCTTGATTAATAATTAAATGACATAAGCCCTTGGAATTATGAGACGAATTGATAGACAACTGGTTCAAAAACTATTCTTTGCATACCTCTAAAGGCTTGTATACATAGAACGAACGACGGCAAACACCGTGTAACGAAACAATTAAGTCAAAGTTGAACGAGGTAATTCGGCTGTCGGTTTGAAATTCAGACGGCCGTCCACAATAACAAACCGAAAGCTTCTGCAGCCGCCGTTCGTTCATTTTCGTGCTGTGAATTGTTGTGGTGAGTTATTTTTCTAACTGTACTGAGATACCATAGCGTACAACGAAATCAAGTTTCTTATCCCAAAGGAAATTTCCAAGCAAAAGGTTGAAAGATTCCCAGCTAAACTGTAGGCTTTATGTACATAGTACACTACGGCTAAGGCGGAGTAACGGACTTCCTTTGGTGTACCGCCTAGAGAACGAATATTGTTTTGTTGTTTCTAATGCCCCCTGACCGGAAGTATTCTAGATCAGGTCCATATAGGCTAGCGAGCTGAGGGGTGCGGCTTCGGTATATAATGGTACTAGCTGAAAACCCGCACTTCGCTACGGAGTACATTCAAATTAAATACAATGGTCAATGTATGCAATTAATGCCAAAAAAATAATAAATAAATAAATAATTAAATAAAGATATATATATATATATGTATAATAAATACGACGATCAATGTATACAATTGATGTAATATATATATATATATATATATATATATATATATATATATATATATATATATATATATATATATATATATATATATATATATATATATATTTATTTATAAAAAATCGTAAGAGATATTTTTATAGACAAAATAATGTAGAAGAAAATATTCAAATTAAATCTAATAGGCCATACTAAAGAATACAGTACAGTTAATATAGTACAGTTTGAGGAACATATCTTTTACTGTATTTTAATATTTTTTTGGATAATGTCCAATCGTCTGCCGCCTTAGAAAGGGAAGAAATATTTTTTATGTATTTCATTGTTATGGACATGACGATAAATTTATTCAAAGTACCAGAAAAATAAATCACGTGATTAGCATTTAATAAATTAAATTCTAAAATTTAATTTTTATAAATTCACCAAAAATCAGAAATTGTTGGTAAAGATTCGACAAAGATCTCATTTTAAAGGAATTTTTATGATCTTTCTAGTGATATAAATTTCATAACCCTCAAATTATTATCTTAAATGCAAACTTAAAAAAAGTTACTAAAACAGCTTAAAAATTTAATTTTAAAAAATGTAAGAAGAATTTTTCAAAAATCTTTCTTAGTGCACCCTTACACTATAAGAAGAATCACCATGCAAAATTTCAGCCCTTTAGGTCCAGCGGTTTGGTTTGTGGGTTGAATGTCAGTCAGTCAGTCTGTCAGTGAACCAGTGAGTTACAGACTGTTTTATATATATAGACTCCAAAGGTAGTTGTCCGATTTAGCCAGGTGACACCTCAATTTTGACGGAGCACCTCCCAGTATCGACATCTGGGAAGAATGTACCCTCCTCCCAGCCTCTCTGACGTCATACAGGGAGTTTCCGGTCTACATATATAACGTGCCCAAATCCGGCCTAGACAGAAGGTATTTAATGGCGCTTGTCGGCATTTGATCCGAGTACCCTCAGCACAGAAAGCCGACGCGTACCACAAGGCTACCTCGAGTCCCACCGAATATTGTCAAAGTCAAACAAATGCATTCCTTGGTGTTCGCTACTTCGTATAAATTCAGTGAACAACTTCATTCGTTGCCCTTTTCTATTGCTGTATGTATAAGTGCTTTTATGGTAAATGTTTATTATCGTAAAAATGAACGAACTGAAGCGAGAAATGACGCAAAGAAAACATCCAATCTCTATGCTTTTGCCGAATGCATTCTTAATTGCAATATTCATTTGTTGGATATTGTTTTCTAACTTTATATATATATATATAAATAAATAAATAATGCATGCAGGATTTTAAAACATTAAAAATTGTGTAAATAATTTGCAAAATCATAATAAAACATTTTTAAAAACCTTTAATTTAGCTGAATCTTTACGTCGTGATGCATTAGATTTTTATATGAAATAAGTTTGAGAATTCTCACAAAATTCTATACCTGGTTTAGAGAATTTTTCTTAACTATTCAAAATGGCATTGCAAAAGTATCGAAATATAATATATTTCTTTAAACTTTATAAAAAAATTATACCATATTTCAATGAAAGGACTTTACTGCAATCATTTATCAAAACGTATTTTTTGGCTTTCATGTCTCCTTAAAGTTATTAATTTTTATTTTTTAAATAAAGAGGCAATTTCGGATAATCTGTAGTCGTCAACTTTCCGATCAAATGTGAAAGATTAGACAGAAGCTGAGCAAATTGTAGTTCTTGTTTTCTGTAAGAGATATCTTCATGACATATAGGAGAAACTGCGATGGATATTCGTTATCTGAGACAAATTAATAGTTGTAATTGTGGATAGTACAGAACTTTTATAAATCATTTACAAAAATTATAGGTAAATGGTAACTGACAAATAAATAAATATATATATATATATATATATATATATATATATATATATATATATATATATATTGGCTAAAATTATCTACCAATCTCAGTTCCAGATATATTTCAATATTATTGATTTTTGAACACCAGATTTTTACTTTAAAGTATTTAAGAAGTTTATTGAATGTCTAGGAGCTTTTATTTTACTTTAATTGTAATCCATCGTTTTTACTTATTGAATTATATTTTTTTGATTTTGATGTCATGAATTAATTGACAGACAAAGTAAACACAGACGGATAGAAATTATAAAAAGAATTCAGGATAGGATCGATCATAAATGAATTACTTTTCCGAAGGGACACAATTTTCAGAGGATGTATGTATGTATGTATATATATATATATATATAATAAAAATTTGAAAGAAAAGACCAGTATGAGCACTAAAGCTACTTGCAGCCAGGAACTAAAAACATGAAAAGATAAGTTAGATAGAGGTTTTAGAGAGCATCTCTTAGTTAGCGGTGACAATACTGTCTAAAAACCAATGTATTGTTTCCGATGAGTATGATCTATACAATAAACACACTCAGACACCGTACAATCCATGAATAAATGTAGAATTGAATAAAGAATTACTTAACCATAGAACACCAAGCCTGGCGCTAGACAGAGTGGAAGTTAAGAATAAGTAACCGCAAGATGACTGACGTCACAATAGGACTTGCAACATGGAGATTATGGAAACACAGAAACTGACCTACTATGGATACTGTGTTTTAGGACTATTAAACCTTTATTAATTTAGTTTTTTTATTATTTTTACTGAGAGTTATTTTTATCTTATTTTTATTTTTACTTAAGATTTTAATTTAATTTTTTTATTTTTTATTTTTAGTAGTTATTTTTTTCTAATTTTTCTTATTATTATGATTTACTTATTAATTGCAACAGAACAAACTATTCATTAAAACTAAAACAACAAATTATGTGTTTGGATAGACTTTCGGGATAATAATTACGTGTTAACACAGCTATCAAGTCTAAAATATGCTTATTCATATTGTCTTTAGAACATAGCCTATTTATACGAACCAACTGATTTACAATAATGTCATTAAAAACAGATTTATGTAAACAGGTTAGGTAATTTTGAAATTTAACAATATTAAAATTATAGTCAGATCTTTTGTCATATAAGTCAAAAGTAAATTCGCTATGAGTATTTAATTTAATGTTAATATCTATAACGTTTACATTAATATTATCTTGACTACTTTTAATTAGTTCCAAATTAGGAGGGTAAAAATTTAAGTCTATATGGTTATTACTTTTATTAATTACTATTATATCATCTATATACCTAAATATATTGTAATTGCAATTATCTATAATATTAATTTCAAATTAATGTAAGTATAAATTAGCTAGCATACTTGAAGCATTTCCACCTTGTGGTACACCTTTGGTCTGTAAGTATATACTATTATTATGAACTATGTAATTATGTTTAGTTACAAAATCTAGGAGCCTATTGAAACGAGTTAGTTTAATTTCGTTGCCTAAGTATTGAGTATTAATTTGTACTAACTTTATGATTATTCTATTTAAATCAATTATATTGATATTATTAAATAGATCTTTAAAATCATAAGTTACTACTGTTTTACAATTATCTAATGTTTGTAGTTTTCTAATTAGACTAAAGCTATTATCAATTATACCAATATCAGCATCTGTCATAACGCCACAGCAATACTACAAAATTTACAGTTAACAATTTTGTAAAAGAATTCGAATATTTGTATATATATATATATATATATATATATATATATATATATATATATATATATATATATATATATATATACTAATATTCGAATTCTTTTACAAAAGTGTTAACTGTAAATTTTGTAGTATTGCTGTGGCGTTATGACAGATGCTGATATGTCATTTTGCTGATTGTCATTTAGATATTAAAAAAGAAACTTTTGTTGTGAAATATAAAATCGCTCAACTGAGTTTTTCAATCCAAATATTCTTCAGTTAATACTCATATTCAACCTCCAGTATATGGCTGGTTTTCAATAAAAATATTTTTTTCAATTAGGGACTAAAATTTGAGGTGGGTTAAAAAAAAAGAAAACATCAGTTTTTGCCAAATTACGAATCACTTAGTATTTTTCCACTACCAGTATATTCGACTACCAGATTTTGCCGTATTAAAGAGCCAATTTTTAGTGTGCCATGTCAACTTAAAACATAAAATTGAATTTTTTGGACATATAAACATCTGCCATAACTTCACAGATTTGTGCATGGTATTAGTCTTATTTGGGTAAGTCTGGTACAAATGCTCAAGGACATGTGTGCATTTAACGAGTTTTAGAAATCTTTGTTCCCTGTTACACATCACTTAATAAAAAATAAAAAAAAATTCTGAGTGCATTAGCAGCATATTCGGGTGGTTACTTAAAATATGCGTAAAGAAACTGTTAAGTACATTGCGGTTACCAGAGGCGGATGAATTTCTTTAAAATTGCGAACGTATTCGCAACGACAGGAAATGGATTTGATGTTCCCGCATACGGGTGCCAAACATGCACGACAAACTAAATGACTATTTACGTGGATGATGTTACTGACTACCACACGCTGTTTTGTCTGGAACTGTCTCGTATGAATTTATGCCTGCCACAATAATTTTTCAAAAAACATAAGTCGGGAGCGATAAACGCCTGATACGCCTGTTCGTATGATACGCCTGATACGCCTGATACGCCTGAAACGCCTGATACGCCTGAACGCCTGTTCGTAACACCAGACATTTAATATAATTAAATAAAGACTTTCACTAAAGTGATTCAATAGAGATTAATTGTATACAATGCTCATTATTACCACTTTTTCAAACGAAAGAGTATTTCTTCTTAAAGGTATCATATTATAAAATAAATAAGAAATATTTCTTCTTAGAAATCTTACTGAAAAACAACAATTTATGACAAATTATACATTTTGATCACTCTGTTTATCTGACCTACAAATATCGTCTACAAATACTTCTTTAACACTTTTCATAAGAACTGATATATATATATATATATATATTCTTAAGGATAATTTTCTTTCTTTCTTTGAGCTTGCAGAAAGATGTAAAATAAGCATTGATAAAGCTATTGACAATGCAGCATAAATATATGGATAATACAGCGTATATATAAAAAAAAAAATTTTTCATTCCCAACTGTGTAAGAGACCGAAAAGAATTCTAAATCCTATGCAGGTTCAAACATAACAATTACAATGAACTCTTTTAACTAGCTCGCAGGCGCAGAAGCACGGTAGTCATCTTCGTTTAAAAAAAGATAAGTAATTTTCAAAGAGAGTGCCAATATCTATGGCTACCAGTCAAAGGGTGAAACGTGGATCGGATTTGCAATTTAGAAAGCAGCGAAAGATTGAAGAGCTGAAAAGAGAGATGATAAACAAATTTTCTTAATTCGTGACTATGCTTTTCTTCGTTGGTAATGTCAAACGAATGAACTTTCTGTAAGTGATTAAGGGTTTTTCCCATCATCAGGCTATTTATTATCTTAGATAGGATTATCATGCAAACATAGGCGACAGAAGTGACTGCTACCTTTTAAGTACCGAAAAAAATAACAAAGATCTTCTGAAGGGAGAAGTTACGACAGAATATATCGGTAATCTTAATAATTAAAAATGTATAAAGAAAATGTTTTTATATTCTCATCTTCTAAAAATATTAAGATTAATTTTTATCAGTTAGATATGCCAAATATGCCGATTATATATAAATATCACAAATATATAGCCTGTTATACTTATTAGATGCTCCCCCCACCTTCTAAACGGCCATAAATTGTTCAGAACCGATTCAAAACTCCATACAGCTAATGTCAAAGAAGAAAACTCTATTAAACGACCACCCCTCATAATGGCCAGATTTTTTTGGATATATATATATATATATATATATATATATATATATATATATATATATATATATATATATATATATATATATATATATATATATATATATATATATATACAGTTGAACCTCGCTTAACGAGCAAAATAGATCGTAAAAAAATGGCTCCCTTAACGAGCGACATTTCGCATAAGGAGTGACGTGGAAAGAAGTCCCCTCTTCACGTCACTCGCCTCTGCACATGCGCTGGAACTTTCATCGCCAGTGCTACGTCTGTCTGACATCAGTGTGTATTTAGGATTCGTTGCGCTAGCATATTAGTGCCGTTTGTGATTACATATTTTCCAAAATTTTGTTTAGACATTGTTTGCATATAGTAGTCCGATTGGTCGCTATATTTTTAATTATAATAATATATCTAAATATTTGGTTAAAGAAGCTCCAGGAAAATGTAAATGCATTAAAAATATGATTGGTTACAATGAACACTACAGCCACATTATAACTGGTAACACTAACATAACTGATAATACTGCGATGTCAAACTAAATGAATAATGGTACAGGCTTTCGTTTTGGTTACAAAAAGAACGTAATTCAAATTTTCAAGCAAAATCTTGATCAATTTATTTATAAGACAGCTATGACTCATAGTATGCCGCTTAGTACATTTGAACAATGGAAACATCATATTATTAATGATTTTAAAACAGCTTATCTAAGATTAAGGTACAATGAAAAACTAATCAGTTTAAAAAAATATGATACCGTCTATTAAAGCTTTACAGGACCAATTTGCCATAACTTATGTAGATAAAGTTTCATCTAATTATGCATTTATATGTAAAAAACTATATTGTGAAAGCTTAATCATGTGCTATAATGATAACACGATATATCAAAAACTGAATCCTGAACAGAGTACTATACAAAATTGTATAAAGGCTTTATATCGCCGTGCAGGGTATGAAATTAATAACATTAAATTCTCTTATTTAGCATTAATCCCTAAATTTAATAAGTTTCCAGTTAAATTTAGAACTGTTACTGTAGGATGCAATACTTACTTAACTCTAGCAAATAATAAACTTTTGAATCTTCTAAAAATAGTTTATAAAGGGTTAATTTCGGAAGGAAGTTATTTTATAAATAATAGCTATGAGGTAGTAAAACAACTAAAAGGTATAGGTGGTATCACTGGATTAAAATGTTACGACTTTACATACATGTTTAACTCTATTGACTTGAAGGACCTATACAATATCATTCTTTGTTTATACGAACAGTATGATTTGCAATCTTATATTACCATAAGTAAATACCGTGCACTTCTGGACCTAGTCCTGTACGAAATTATACTATATGACGGAAATTGTTTCTATAAACAAATTAAAGGTATTCCTATGGGAGGTGGATGTTCATCTGCATTAGCAGACATCTACCTTCATTTCTATGAACGAGGTGTCATGATATTAAATGAACTACTGTACTTCAGATATGTAGATGATATACTGGTTTGCTTTAATGATAATTTAAGATCTTTAGAAATTAATTTTTATCCAGAAAATCTTAATTTGGTAGAAACAAATAGACAATGAAGGCAATTTCGTATTTTTAGACTTAAGTTTGAAAGTAAATAAACAAAACAACGTCTCGTTTATTCTTTATGATAAACGAGATCATTATAATTTTAATACAGTTAGGATTATGTCTTGGAATAACGTACTTCATAAAAATATAAAACGTAACGTAATAATTAACCAGTTAACGCGTTGCCTACGCTTACATTCAAATGTAATAAACATGGATATTTGAATATAGAAATACATAAAATTAGCTTCTGAACAGGGTTTCCCTATAAAATTCATTACGTCAATCTTAACCCAGTTTTTTAATCTAAATAATACAGTTTGCAGGCAACGTTTCATCTTATAGATGGCAAGAGTAATACCCTATATTTGACTATAAAAGTGTGTGTGTTGGTGAGTCGTGACGCTGGCTTGGTGAGGTGGTATGTCCTTAAATGTATTGATGTATTTTATGTTTATTTTTATTATTATTATTTTTTTATTTATTTAGTTTCTTAGCGTTTTAATTAATTTTATTTAATGATTACCTCTGGTTTAATTTGTTTTGTCTAACTTTACTTGTTTTCACTTTTTTATCTATAAGGTTTTGGTGTCGTAGCCGACCACCGGAAGTGTTGTCCGAACAGAACACATGTTTAACCGGGGATGGGGGGGTCACAACTCCCTCCAGTCATCAACTATAACACCTCCATTTCCTTTCTGTTTTAGTACTTTTCTATTTTACTTTATTGATATCTGGGTATACCGTATTATTATGTCACTACATCCCCCTATAGTTTGTTATTTTTCAACTATTTAATATTATGTAAAAAAATTTTGTGAGCAGCTTAGCGCCTAAGTTTTATTTACTCTTTCTTAATTAGCTTTTTACCAGAATTATTAAAATTCTCTATTTACACTTGTAAGATATATATATATATATATACATTTTAATGTAGGTATGCCTTTGGGCACAGAATAGCACATATGTATTTAATCCCTATCGTACCCTTTATATAAATATAACTTATACACACATATTTTCGATAATACTGAATGACTTTTATGAACTCTCTGAACAGTATATTAAGCTGCGTATGACCAAAAATAAAATTAAAATGTTCGTGCATAGCTAAAACAAACTTCGCTATTTTTCTCAGGTACTGAAATAAGGGATTAAGACTGTATTCTTCCTGTATCATGCAACGTTAGAAGATCACATCATAAATTTCTTGAGAAAAAAGATAAATGATAATATTTTAGATAAATTTATGGTTTTTAAAATTATTGACAAAACTTAAGAGATAATTAAAGATATAATTTCCAAAATAAACTTTTAGATGGGTCACAAAATGAGCAGACAGGCGTTGAAACAATGTGCACGAAAAACCAATTTTTTCTCTTCCGAGTTCACACATTTCAAAGTCCTCAAAACACGATATTTTCATTCTGACTCTGTGGTGGAAGTATCGCTTTATTTTATTGTGTCTAAATTACGAATTAAAAGAACTGTAGAATCACTGAGTTGTAAATGAAGTTGAAGAAAATAATTACAAGATAAAAAGAACATTTTATATACCATGTTTTTATATTTTCTGTTGAATCATATAAACTTAACAATTCTATGTATTAATAAATGCTTTTTAAACATTTTTTTGATGAATTATCTCATCAACTTGAAAGAAAATGAGGTTAACTGGAAGTTAACTTGCATTTAACTTTTCGTTCCCGTTCCGGCCAATAGATGGCTGCACTAGTCTACAAAACAAAATTAACTGAAAATACTGAAAATTAATTTAATTCTGCTTAAAGATGGCTAAAAGTATTTAAAAAATGTATTGTTATCGTGTTCTGAGCTATTCTAAAAGTTTCAAATGTCTAGCTATTCGGGAAGTTAGTTAAAAATCGATTGCAAGATTTGTACTATATAAACCTACACTCAAACAAACACACAAACAAACAAGAAAGCAAGTGAATAAAAACACAGTAATAAAAAACTAAAATCTCTTATTGAAAAATTACTTAATTTTCAACAGATTCGTTTTAGCGCTGCAGTCAACAGTTACATGGAAAATAAATGTTTTTTAATATGTAGCTGCTAGGCCAGCATATAACTTCTTTTATTCTTTGCTTATCTCGTATCAAATCAGTTTATCCGTGGAGAAGATGTTGCTTGTCATTGAGGAGCACTTGTACATTAAGATATTCGCGCTTAACCCTTACGGCGGCCCATCGGTCTAGGAGACCGTTATTGCACCTATTCTGAAGGGTGGGGTAGTGCCCGGGGATCAGACTGGGGATTTGTGAGTTCTTCAGTCGGGTCTTAACCTTCAATTATAACACATCGCAGATTTTCGCCCACTCGTAGCTTGAAGGTAAATTTAATCATTGTAAAACATAGTCGGTCTTTTGGACCGATGAGACTTGAACTGATTTAAATTTTTGAGGGTCTGTATGACCGATAAGCCTTGAGCCGTTCTAATTGTCTGTCAGTCTGCATGCATTCTATTTCCAAGATCTTTGTTTTATTGTTGTAGCTACCATGGCTGGAAGAATTCCTCCTGTTTCACAACGAACTGGACATTTTGTCTCTCTCGCACTATCACAGATTGAGAAATCGGATTCTGAAATTTTTGTTGAATAATCTATTTTTTATTTACCCTTTTCAAGAATGATAGGTGGCAGTAGTTTTGCATTAATGACTTATAACTGCGAAAAACTTATAAAAATAAAAAAATAATCCTAATTTTATAGCGTGGCGGTCTGTGAGAACGATGATCCGGGGAACAGTATAAAGACAGATGAGCCGACGTAAGGGTTAATCCGCAAGAATCGTTGATTGCTTTCAATGGGGTCACCGTATAAGTGAACCACCTCCTGCAGCCATCTCAATTGTGACAGACCATATCTCCAGGGGATACATCTAAAGGGGTCTGGTACCTTTTCCCATCCTCTCTAACATCATAGAAGGACTTTCCGGTCTATAAATATTATTTGGCTATATCTAGTCTACACACGAAAATGACCTTCATCAGAAATCGATACAAGGTCTTCCCTGTATCAAGCCGAACTCGATACCATTAGGCTATCCGTAGACAAGATTAAAATGCCGAGAGTTTCGTATAAAATCATTCAGCTCATAAAATGAACCCAAGGCCTATCAAAAATTTTATCTAGTTTAGAGGGTGCATCCTAAACTGTTTCAAGTGGGCCCTACTAATATATTTTTGTTTATAATAAAAAATATATATATCGTGGAATCCCTGACCGATTTTGCGGTACGCTAAAGTACCGGAGTACACCAATTGGAAACCACTGCTCTAAATCTTATTCTTTTCATCAAATAGTTAAAATTCTGAAGCATAACTAAACAAAGGAAATTTATACACTTAAAAAAATCTTTCCCTATCATTTTAATATGTGTTATTGACATTTCAATCTTCCGATTTTAATTAATTATACAATTGCTTATAAGACAATTTATATGGTTAGTAAGACATTGAACCCAGTCTTTACGTAACGACAGTAACCACAGTTTTACGTAATGTGTTTCTAATTAATTATAATCTTGGCCTTATTGTAATAATTTATATACGTTGATAGTTAAAGTTAAAAGTTTTAGTGTTCTCAGTTTCTCGATTCTAAAATTGAAACCATTCTTGTAGTCAAATAATTAATTGCCAACATGATATTAATATGTGTTAGTGACAATTTATTTTTCCCCTTTTAATTAATAATTCAATTTATTGAACAATTTTTACGGTAAGTGAAACATTAATTGTGAATACAGGGTGCAGCAGAATACACTCCCTTATTTTAAAGGGTAATAAAATACGAACGAAACACTTTACAGAAAAAAACTTTAAATTTTTGAAAAATACTAACAATCTAGTTTTTTTCCACTAGGTTTAGAAAATAATATCACTCAGGTGGCTCCCGTTATTTGCGATGCACTGCCGAGGCCGTTCTCTAAAGTTTTCCGTAACTCGGCCTTCACTTGGACATCTCTGGGGGAATGCCGGCAGCCAACTTACGAACAGCCGACTTACGAACGAGTTGCACAATTACAGGTGTTTAATGTTCCGAGGTTTTTCCATTTGATTTCCTTGGTAATGCACACCCACTTGCTTTCACATTTGAAAACCATCACGGGGATTTTTCGATCAGGAATGGCATAATTTGTGACATCGGTTACAGAGTCTTTGTTTTTAAAGAACGTTTCGATAACGGAACCGCGATGTTCACAGGACCAACTCATGATGTCTACTGACAACTAGAAAATCCGCCTGAACTGTTGCCACCCCCCGCGTCCTTCTACCCACCCTTACCAGTGACCGTCAATAATCTGGGAGTGCAGTGTATGTAGGAATTTAGAAATGTTTTTGCAATCATGGTTTAATGATGACCGCAGTCGTAGCAAACACAACTTTACGTAACGTGTTTCTAATTAATAATAATCTTGGACGTATTGTAATAATTTATATATTAACAATATTGTTTTTCTTTTCAGAAAATATTTCATTCCATTACATTTCTTGCTGTCAAACAGTTAACTGCTATAAAAAATAATTCAATAAATACATACAAAATTTCACATTGAAATACCAAAAGTGAAATCAACAATAAAATATTGAATAGAAAGTAAGCAAAAAAAAAGGCAAAGTTCTTAGATATAAAAAAAAATTACATTATTGTGAGAAGTATGGTATATACAATGGAAAGAACTCGTTTCAAAAGAGGCGAAAAACCAACTCATTTTTCCTTCTGTTGGGAAATATTCTCCACAGTACGAGTCCAAAGTACGAAGTAAGTGCTTCCAAAAAAATTTCTATGACATCTAATACTCTTTTCAAATACCAGGTTTCAATCTTTTGTCAAAACTTCAACGTAATTTTAAAAAAGTAATGCTATTTACAGAAAACAATTTACTCAAAAATATGTTTTCACTTCAACACAATAGAAAGACCCAATTTGTTGCTATTAAAACTTTTTTTCTTCTCTATATACGCTTTCAGTTTCTTGTTTAATGTCGTGAAAAAATATTTGTGGTATCAGGGTAAAAGAACCATTGAAAATTAACCTCTCCCTCTATCTTTATAATACAAATATTCACTGAAATTTCGCGTACATATGATTCAGTGATATTAATTCATAAGGATTTGGGTTCAGAGTGATATTTATTTTCTCTGACAAGCTTAAACTAAAATCGACCCTATAGAGATTAACATTTTGAATCTCCTATGTATGCATATATAGCAGGGGTGGTCAACATAAACCGTGTTAAGAGCCATTTGGGAACGCATATGTACTAAGAGCCAAAAACAGTAGAACATTATATTTGATATGAAATAGAAAAATAAATTAGCAGCGTTTTTTTAATGTTTTTATTAAAATATTAATCTCTAATTGTTAGAATAATTAATATGACTAAATTATTATATTGTTTTAATAACATTAATAATTATTTTTTAAAACTGTTTTGACCAAAGTAATCAAACCTGACATTTACTGAGTTGTGCAGTTCGTTAAAATTCAATTAAATGTGGACTTACCAGTATTATACTTTGTAAGACCAGAGGTAACCTAGTGGTATCGCGTTGGGCTTAGAAACGAACCGAATTCGAACCGAACATCCGGGGGTATTCGGTTCTAATCCCGACGAACGCTATTCAATACCTTCTTGTCTCGGCCGGATAGGGACATGAAAAATCCGCAGACCGGGAAGTCCTTGTATGAGGTCATAGAGGGTGAGAGAAGGTACTTTTCCCCGAATGTCGCCCCTGTAGGTAGGTCCATGTAGGCCCCTGTTGGTTCAGCTATAAAGTGCCTCCATTGAAAGCAACCAATGATTCTCTATGTTAAAGTGCGAATATCTTCATTGATACGTATCCCACATTGGCGTATAACAACAACGTTGGTCTTTGTATATTTGTCATCAACCCAAATGAACACAAGGAAAAGAATACAAGGATTCACAGCTGTAAGTCGTACCAATAACTGAAGATTATTCGACATGCAATTCATTTTAATTTTTAGTATTTCTGTTCTGGCAGAAAGTTTCCAGATTTCTAGCGGAGATGCGTTTGATATGTGAAGTACTTGCATGGATCTTCTTGCATGTCTATTAGCTTCATTTTTTTTAAAAAAAAAGCTTGAAATAGGAATATTAAAAAAAATCAGAGTGTTTGATATTTTGTTCACATATTAGAATTATCGGTACAGAAATATTTAAAAAAATTGTTCATAATTCTGCTTGTATTTGGATATGGCTGGATTACACAGGGTGTTTCAAAAAGAATCACCCGATTTGAAATAAGTATATTATGAAAAATATTGAACGTACAAACTTAAAATTAATTTTATATTACATGGCAAATCATAAAGTTATTTTACAGATGAAATTAAAGGTGCTCAATATGCCCGCCTTTGGATGCACGACATATGTCTATACGATAGGCAAATTCGTCCCAAACTTTTGCTAGCATGTCTGCATACACTGCTTCCAAGGCTGTTATGCGTACACAGACAACCCGTCTCTCGGAGTTGTTTATGCCATCGCCTAATGCTCTGAGAGATAGGAACTTCAATCTACCAGGGTTTCGTCAACGAAAATCACGCTGAACAGTTGTTACGGAATAACACTTAGCAAATCGTAGAACACAAAATGATTTCTGTTGTGCAGTCGCCATCTTTTAAATCTCTGAAGTGGAGGGTGATGGAAGAAGCGTTAGCACTACTTGTCGGCAACTACGTGAAACTCGAGAATTCCCTCTTTCTGCCTATACATTGTTCGATCAAAACGGATTAAAAGATGAATAGTTGTGATTTTTTAAATCGGATGATTCATTTTGAAACACAATGTACTTTCCTTTACACGAGCGCCTTGGTATTCCATTGGTACCCATGACCTTCGGAATTTGATTTATTGTGCACTCCCTAAGAGACGGTGATATTTGATACATGCTCTACTGTAAGAAATTGGTCATCACACGTAAAAACTGGTGTCTTGAATACAATTATGAAAAGTATCCCCCTTTCATTCCCAAGTGATAGTACTTACTAATTTATAAGACATTCTTGTATAAATTATTTGAAAAACTGATCACCGAACGAAGAGCCACAGAAAAGAATTGCAGAGAAGGTGATAAAGAGCCATATGCAGTTTGGTCACCCCCTGATATACTCTACGTCTCATTTTTTCTGTAATCTATATTTCATTTCTCAGTAGTGTACTAATTTTTCATCCAGAGAGCGAGAACTTAACGCTTGTCAACCAGAGAAACAAATTTATTCGGAGAGTAACATTTCCATAGGAATACACTGTATTCTATAATAGTCTAGTGTAGGACTAATGATTAATTATAAAAATCAAATAAAAACAAACAGTTCCACACCCTAACGCCGTGGGAAAAAGAATTCTAGAGAGCTGAGGGTCTAAAAAGTAATGAGTCAAGATATCAATGCCCGACCCAGTAAGTTAATACCTGCGGTTTCGTGCCAGCAAAGTTACAAATGCGCTGATTTGAAAATTAAGTGGGGATTCAAGGGCACATTAATTAATGTTCATTGCAATTATGAGCTAATGAAAAATGGACTCATGGGGACATAATATTATCATTAATATGGTGAAATAATATTAGCCAAGCAAGTGGTATTCAGGAATATATGTTATGGATTACATTGGAGATAAACCTGCTCGTCAACAAATTCAAGCTAATAAAATAAACATAGAGTGTAACTTTGGTTATCCATGTGCAGATATTCCGGAGAGAAAGAATCTGAAATCTTTATCCAAGTTAATGCCTACTTAATCTATTAAAATCTCCATTCAAATTTCTTCCGACATACGTATATAATCTACAAGATTTATAAAATAACAGTTTTTTATTTATTAAAAATATTTTTTATTCGAGAAACGATACAATAATGTACTAAAATAACACTTTTATAATTTCCTGGGATTATGAGCACACTGATATGATATCATGTTCGGAAATTTCGTAGTGATATTAAAAAAAAGCATAAAAGATTAGGTAAAACAAGAAAAAGTATGGATTACATATATAAATTAAATTAATAAAATAGAAATACAAGCGTGGTATTATATTTTGAAAATACAACAAAATTTAATTAGAAATTGATTTATCCTCGTTTGTCGATTATTCGTACTCCTCATCCCTTCCATTAACCAGGATAATCGGGAGTACACTATAATTAGTTGTAATATTTCAGCGCAGTTGTATTATAGTTTTCTAATTTCTGAAAGGAACTTCAAGTTGTAGGGCAATTACCTTGTCATTTTAAACCTAAAAAAAACCCATGTAAATAGTGCTCGATTCCTATTTACGCAGACTTCGAGCAGTGTTGCCAACTTCGGGGTAAGTTAGATGAAAAGTAGTGTTTTTAGGAGCCACATTTTTTGTTAGGGGTTGGGTTTTAAGTTGGTGTTAGGGGGGGGCGTGGGCAGGCGGGTTTCGAGATGGCTCAAGGGGGGGGGGGCGCTTCTTAGAGGTTGGAAACACTGATTTCGAGGTAATTTCTTGTCATTGTCAGAGTCCAAATTACTGAGAAAAAATTAAAATTATCATACACAGCAGTGTTTAAATCGTGTAAAGAAATTAAGCTATAGATTCTGAATATTTGAACGAATCTTATCATTTTTCAGTTTGCATGAAGCCAACGATATCAGTTATTCATGTGAGGAAAATTTTGTTTAACAATTTGCGGATACTGAGCATAAAGGTTTTTTTTACAAACTAGCAGGATTTAAATTTAAACTATCTCAGTCTACATCTCTTCGCATGGACGTGGTCTAGAACATTTCCGGCTACAGGGAATTAACAACAAAATCAACCTCTCTTCGCATCTGATTTAAAAAGGAAAGTAGAATTTCCTATAAGGGATAGTTTAACAAAACTAAAATTCTAAAGGATATTTTGTAACGCTTTTATAGAAAGGGAATTGAGAAAGATTTGTTTGTAGAGATTACTTTTCGAGAGTATAAAACAATGATCATTTACTAATAATGCAACTACGGAATTTTCTACGTAGGATTGCGTTCCTCCATGACGGTCCGCGGTAAAGCAAAATTTCGAACGTCCGTCGTCGCGAGTTATAATTTTGGCAGCGCATCAAACCCAATCTGTATTGCTTGGGCAAGCAGTAAACAGTTAAACAAAAAAATACTAAAATGCGTCAAAAAAAGGAAAAGAGGTAAGCAACGATAAGTAGTCCTACGTTAATAATCCCCGGTAGTTTTGTTAGAAGAGACAACCTGAATTTTTTTTTGTTTATAAATTATATATATATATATTGTGACGATATGAACACTTCTCCCAGGTAGCTGGGTATAGATTAATTCAAGATACGGAGTTTAGGTTTTAAAATTATGTATTTAATTATATACAATATGTACACTTCAGTTACACCAAAATTTTACTGTCAAAATCGCCCTAAGGCACCGGGGAGTTAAACTTCTTCCCCAAACAGTCAGAGTTCACTGACTATATGAAACGGCACTAAGCCCGGGATTCAAAGTACCCAAAAATGTAATCTGGCCCAAGGCCGCAGGTATCAGTCACCTTCTGAGAGTAGATCTCAAGTCTCTCTGCCTCGTTTTCGGTCCGAGGTTCTCCAAGAAAACTCTAAGCACCTCCCTGGAACATATTTCGTCCTATCATGCGTTGGTTTTTGTGTTTCGACGTTGATTTGCTGAAATCAGTGACATCAGCTATTTCCAACATTCGAGAATTTCTCACGCCGAGGGCTTAGCGTAACGAACCGCACTTTTGTGCATGAAGAATGCCGGACTCTACGTGTGTGGCCTTTGTCGCCAGCTGACACCCTCTTGCCAGTAGACAAGTAGAGGAAATACCGCCCTCTGTCCGGCGATGACCATCAGTCAGTTAGCTTGACACTAGGGTTCCACCCAGTTCACGCCCCCCTCTGTTGCCAAGGACAGGGGTGACAAAGACACATCAAATATTCACACGACTGACTGCTTGAAGAATTTCCTATTCTTCACAGCTTCCCCCACCCTTACATCATAGTTCGGGGATACAGTGTGGTACATATATGTGTTTCCACCTCTACACTTGAGCTCTGAGGCAAGCAACTTTAAGCACATAATTTACACTACTATACTTTAACTAACCTAAATAAACATAAATAACAGCATACAAAAAAAAAAACACACTTTCAAGTACAATTATTGTAAGAACTAATTCTATTTACACCTTCATTAGCAAGACATACGGCTAAGCGTATCTGCATTCTGGTTAAACTTTCCAGCCCGGTGTTCAATAGTAAAGTTATACGGTTGCAGAATTAAGGACCACCGAAGAATCCTGGAATTCGTGCCGGTGTGATTTTTTAACCACTTCAATGGTTTGTGGTCTGTTATGATTTTGAAATTTGCACCATCTAAATAAAAATGTAGTTTCCGAACCGCGAAAATTATCGACGCGCACTCCCGTTCTATTGTCGAGTAATTCTTCTCAGCTGGGCTAAATTTCCGACTAAGATACAAGACAGGATGTTCTTCTGCCCCAAACATTTGTGTTAGTACTACCCCGATCGCAACATCAGAGGCATCACATTGTATAACGAATTCGCGCTTGAAATCTGGCGAATAAAGTACGGGAAATTTTGTCAGGTTGTCCTTTAGTGTGGAAAAGGCAACCTCGCACTCAGGGGACCATTTTATTACTCCCTGTTTCTCCTTTCCCTTCAGCGTATCTGTCAGTGGGGTCGCTACAGTTGCGTAATCTTTGACATACCGGCTATAATACCCCGTTAATCCCAGGAAAGCTCGCATTTGTTTTTTTGTTGTGGGTTGAGGAAATTCCTTTATGCATTGTATTTTAGCTTCTGCGGGCGTTCTAATACCACTGCCTACGATGTGCCCTAAATATTGCACTCGGTCCTGCGCGAATCGGCATTTGGTGGGTTTTACCTTCAGGTTAGCCTTCCCTAGCCTTACGAGTACTTCACGCAAATCTCGAATGTGCGTTTCCCAATCCGCCGAATATATGGCTATATCGTCGAGGTATGGTACCGCAAACTCGTCACAGCCCTGCAGAATTTCTGCCATTAGTTTACTGAAGAAGTACGGCGCGTTTTTGAGCCCAAAGGGCATTCTTAGTGGCCTATATGTGCCAAAAGAAGTTACAAAAGCGGCGATTCGCTGCGCCTCGTCATTTAGCGGAATTTGCCAATATCCTTTAGCAAGGTCGAGCACACTAATAAATTTTGCCGAAGATACACGCTCTACCCTCTCTTCTATGTTTGGCAGAGGGAAAAATTCTGTTCTGGTTACCTCGTTAAGCCGTCGATAATCAATGCACGGTCGAGGTTCTTTTCCTGGCGCTTCTACGAGAATAAGGGGAGAGGCATAATCGGATTCCCCTATTTCGATTATTCCCAGCCGTAGCATTTTTTCGATTTCTCGTTTTAATATCTCGTTTTGCCGATGGGATGCTCGATACGCCCTAGTTCTAATAGGTTTGTCCGTGGTTACCTGGATAGTATGCGTCACCAGATGCGTTACCCCAGGGGTCTCTGAAAATACCTCGGCATGTCGCACTAATAGTCTACGTAACTGTTCTAATTGGCCAGCGTCTAATTTTTCCTCAAGACGACTTTCTCCCAACAACAACTCCAGATCAAATACATTTGGGTCATCAATTACGTTTGGAAAATCCCAATCCACATCTGTGGGTTCCTTCTCCGCTACCCCGGCTAACACTAAATTTATTAACTCAGGTCGTTTATAATATGGTTTGAGCATATTAACATGAAAAATCTGGGAACGTTCCCTCCCTTCGCTCAAGCGCACAATATAATTCGTTTCTGAGATCTTCGTCTCAATTATGCCTGGCCCTGTCCACTGCACAGATAATTTATGGGGCCTCATAGTGGCTAATACTAAGACTTGATCCCCCACTTTAAATTCCCTTTTAACTGCGTTTCGATCATACCACAGCTTCCGCTTGTTCTGCATTTCTGCCATTTTTTCGGCCGCAAGATCTTGTGATCGCTTTAATCTGTTTAAAATTCTAAAGACATGTTCTGTTACGGGGGTTTCTGATTCGGCCGTTTCCACCCAATGCTCATACAGTAACACGTCAGGTGTCCTAAGGTTTTTTCCCAAAACTAACTCCGACGGTGAGAATCCAACAGATTCATGCGTTATGGTTCTCAACGCAAGTAAAGCCCCAGGAAGATGCCTGTCCCATTCGGTATCAGCTTCGATACAAAGAACCCTTAACAGCCGCTTAAGTGTTCGGTGAAACCGCTCCACTGGGTTTGACTGTGGGTGTGACACTGAACTATGAACTACTTTTATGCCGAACCGCTCGAAAAATTCCGTCGTGAGGTGACTAGTAAAAGAAGTGCCATTATCACACTGCACCTCCTTCGGAAACCCCAAACGACTAAAAATTTGTAGTAACGCATCGGTCACAGAAACAGAACTAATATCTTTTACTGGTACAGCTTCAGGATATTTTGAAGCAAGACAAATGGCTGTAATCATGTACCTATTTCCAGCATCCGTACACGGTAACGGCCCACAAGCATCAATATTTATTTTGGAAAAAACCTCTCTAATTATTGGTACTAATTTCATGGGAGCCTTTTTCTTGTCTAAAGCCTTACCGGCACGCTGACATGGGTCACAAGAGCGTACAAACTCGTCCATTTCTTTGTGGCACCCGGGCCAAAAAAAATTCCTCGCTAATCTATCACGCGATTTTGTTACCACTAAATGGCTAGCTCCTGTGTCATGGCATAATTCCATCAATTTACCCCTAAAAACTTTCGGAACAACTATCAATTTGTGCACTTCACCTAGATGATTTTTTTGGATTCTAAACAGCATTCCGTTTTCGGTCACATACTGTCCCTGAATGTTTTTTTCCCCATCTGTCTTCAATTTATCCCAAATCGTTTTTAAATCATCACACTCAATTTGAGCGGATTTTAATTCTGATGGTGTACAAATCAACAGGTTAGGGTCACTTGACACGACATTCCACTCCTCTAACTGCAAGTCTATTTTCTCCTCGATCGGAACCTCTGCACTGAGAACAATAGCCGGCTCAGAAACGTTATCAGCTGGCTCAACCCCGGATTCTTTCTCTTTCGATTTGCTTTGCGAGCGCGTGACGGCGTTTAGTTCCTGAACTCCACCCACTTTTCCCGCGCCTTCACAAAGAAGAGCAAAAGTACGATTCCCCAAAATGTACCTGTCTTGGTTTAGCGAATTATCGAACACAGCGGCCTTTGTGGTCACGCGCCCGAATGTCCCTTCTAACTCTATCCTGGCCACAGGGAGGCATTTTGCTTCCGTGTCAAGGGGTTGTTTTACCCAAACTACTTCGCCCGTAAAGGTCTCTGGCGGAGCGTACTTCTGTGAGACCAGATCAAAAGTGGCTCCCGAATCTCGTAAGACTTGAGTTTGGACGCCATTGACCTTGGCCACACTCAAATATGGTTTCAACCATTTGTCCACATCATCGTTTTGTTCAATATTATTCAGAGTCTCCGCATCTCTCTTTTTTCGGAAAGGACACTTTGGACGTAAATGCTCCTCCGAATTACATTCATAACAGCGAAGAGGTTTTCGCTTATCAAACTCTTTAAATTTGGTTTCATATTTTAAATATGAGTTTTTGCTTGGGGAGGTAGATTGCCCATCAACTTGTTTTTCTGGTTTGGCTTTCCCCTCATTCCTAAACCCCAAATCAATTTGTTTTCGCACCTGAAATTCCTTCCTTCCATTATTTGTGATTCGTTTACCCTGTCTTACAGACTCGTAACGATCCAGTTTTTCGGCTAACACTGAAGGTGAAACAATGCTCCCCCATTCATCTAAGAAGTGTTCCTGCACCTCGCTATTTACGCGTCTCTTAATTTGGTCCGCAATCACGAGTTGTTTCAAAGCCTCGAAAGTATTTATTCCTAGCCCCTCAATCCACCCATTAAAATAGCTCTGCAATTCATAAGCGAAATCTTTCCACCTTGAATTTGCTTTGCGGGTGTGTTGCAGGAATTTCTGCCTAAAGGTATCTGGACTCAGTTTAAAACGGTCTAGCAAGATTTTCTTTACGTACTTATAATCTCTTGAGTCTTGTTCTGACTCACGTAAAACAATCTGACCTACTTCTAGCGGCAATAACGAAAGAATTTGGGTTGCCCACTCTGCTTCATCTATCTCAAGATTTTTAGCTTGGAGCTCAAACATAGCCAAAAACAAACTTATGTCTGTCTCCTCTAGAATAAATTTCGGCATCATCCTCCTCATTTCTGGAGAAGATCTCCTTAGAGAGTTTTCTAACGGTTCAGGAGTTGACACTCTACCACTTCCTGAGCCTATTATTTTGAGTCTCTCCAATTCGTAAGCGCGCTGTTCCCTCTCTCTCTCAAACTTTAACTGGTTTTCACGTTCAATCGCTTCTAACATTGCTTTCGCGTTTTCTTCATCATAACCCTCATCTGACATTATTAGTCTCCTAATTTCGTTTTTGTTCATATCGGAATTGGCACAAACTCCAAGATCTTCCGCGAGTGAAACCAAATCAGCCTTAAGGGCTTTAGATAAATAAGCCATGAATTCAGTTAGAGAATTTAACCTTACCCTAAATTTTACACACAACAATTCTAACACAAAACACACAAAAATTTAATTAGCTCACTACAGTTTAAGCTTAAATTCAATTATGATATACTAAATAACTTTGCACATTCAAATACACTTTTATATTATACAAAACTAAATTATTTTACTCTGTTATTTTTAAGATTTGTTTTACTAGTATATTTAAACACAACTTTATCTATGAAACACAACTAGCAATGATTTAAGTTGAATGACACACAAAAAAAAGAACACTATTATTCAATTGCCTCAGTAACCCAATAGAGAAATGAAAACCATATAGTACTCACTGCTTTGACGACTGCTCTTGATGATCAGCATGAAGACGGAACAGAAGACCACAATGGTTCTGTTTAACGTTGCAAACAGTTAGCCTTAATTGAAGAAGCGGGACGTCAGGAAGATTTCGTGCACTACGTAACAAAGTCTAGTAGATTGCAGACAGGAAAGCACCACTCGACGATTCTCTCTAACTTTCAGTTCACAGGAATTGGAGTTTGACGACAAGTAGACACGCACAAGGCAGGTTCAGCAAAATAATCCAACTTGCTATTTACAGGAATCACAGTTCGAAGAAAGTAGATTGGAACGCCCAACTTGGCAAAACTCTGTATAAATTACTACTCACAGGAATCTTCAGGTGGAGGGATCGATCAACACCGCTGCCACCACTTTAATTAATCTATATAATAAGACTGTGACGATATGAACACTTCTCCCAGGTAGCTGGGTATAGATTAATTCAAGATACGGAGTTTAGGTTTTAAAATTATGTATTTAATTATATACAATATGTACACTTCAGTTACACCAAAATTTTACTGTCAAAATCGCCCTAAGGCACCGGGGAGTTAAACTTCTTCCCCAAACAGTCAGAGTTCACTGACTATATGAAACGGCACTAAGCCCGGGATTCAAAGTACCCAAAAATGTAATCTGGCCCAAGGCCGCAGGTATCAGTCACCTTCTGAGAGTAGATCTCAAGTCTCTCTGCCTCGTTTTCGGTCCGAGGTTCTCCAAGAAAACTCTAAGCACCTCCCTGGAACATATTTCGTCCTATCATGCGTTGGTTTTTGTGTTTCGACGTTGATTTGCTGAAATCAGTGACATCAGCTATTTCCAACATTCGAGAATTTCTCACGCCGAGGGCTTAGCGTAACGAACCGCACTTTTGTGCATGAAGAATGCCGGACTCTACGTGTGTGGCCTTTGTCGCCAGCTGACACCCTCTTGCCAGTAGACAAGTAGAGGAAATACCGCCCTCTGTCCGGCGATGACCATCAGTCAGTTAGCTTGACACTAGGGTTCCACCCAGTTCACGCCCCCCTCTGTTGCCAAGGACAGGGGTGACAAAGACACATCAAATATTCACACGACTGACTGCTTGAAGAATTTCCTATTCTTCACAATATATATATATATATATATATATATATATATATATATATATATATATATATATATATATATATATATATATATATATATATATATATATATATATATATATATATATATATATATATACGATTTCTCAACCTATTATCCTTGTTGTTTAGATTTAAAAGCCATGACACTGTGTAGTATTTAGCTAACTTAATTAATTTTGCTGCTGTAAATGTACTGCACTCATCATAAGACTTAGTGGATTACCATCTGGACTATCTCACAACCTTTTCAACTCTCATTCAAGCATAAAAATTGAATGTGCTAAACATTTTTTAGCAGCTGAGGTATCGACATACCTTACAAACTTTTAGCTCTAATTAGTCACATCTGTTTCGCTTTTATTTGTGACAGCCGCTAAACTAGCTGTCCTTGAAAACCCTCTACGCCACTTGTGCACTCTTAGATTTCTCTATGAGCCACCAGTGTTGATTATTCCCTCCTACGTCTGAAAAACATAATATGTGGCTCTAAATATGGTCTACAACAGTGATTCCCAACCGAGTTTTTGGGGGTAGACAGACCCACTTAAAATAAATATTAAGTTAAATTAATAACTTTCATTTCAGATTGTGACACAAATGGATTCACTAGTTCCTATAAATTAATTAGCTACCCTCACGCCCGCAACTGTTTGTCTTGATATCAAGTATTTGAACTCATAGCATCAATGACAAGTCTCACATTAATAAAACTCTAGTATAATAATGTGATACTTATACTAGAGAAGAGATGTAGATTGAGTTAGTTTAATTTTAAATCCTGCTTATTTGTATGAACAACATTTATGCTCAGTATCCGCAAATTGTTAAAAAAAAATTTCCTCACATGAATAACTAACTGATATCTTTGGCTGCATGCAAACAGTAAAATAATAAGTTTTGTTCAAATATTCAGAATCTATATCGAAAATTCTTTGCGCGATTTAAACGCTGCTGTGTATGATAATTTTAATTTTTTTCTCAGTAATTTTGACTCAGACAACGAAAAGAAATTACCTTGAATTCTGTCTAAATAGAAATCGATCGCTATTTACATGGGTTTTTTTTAAGGTTTGAAATGACAAGGTTATTTCCCTACAACTTGAAGTTCCTTTCAGAAATTAGAAAACTATAATACAACTGAGCTGAAATATTACAACTATACAGTGTACTACCGATTATCCTGGCTAATGGAAGGGATGAGGAGTACGAATAATCGAAAAGCGCGGATAAATCAATTTCTATTTAATTTTGTTTTATTTTCAAAACATAATACCACGCTTATCGTGCTATTAATTTAATTTTATTCCAGCCTTTCCCAGTAATTTCTAGTATACTATTGTGAGCGATTTCCATTCAAGTTTTCCAGGGTAATACTATATTGAATCTCATGGATATTTTTGAAACTGTATAAATATATCCTATTCTAGTGCTTGTTACTCTTATCTTTCATTAAATCAATAAAATCAGCAGTGGAGTAAGTATTGGTTCAAACTTAAATTTAATATATTTCTCTTTAATATTTAAGAAACTTAAACAACCAAAATACAAGCAAGATTGTTCCAAATGTCAAATCTTATTCCCAAGGGTGTCGCAAACATAAAAACAGTGGGAATCCCTTCGTACAGCATTATGTGGGTATTAAAGTTTGAAGAATGCCGAGATTAACGTTAGCTTCCCCTCGCACAGGTCCTGTGCACCTAAATATGAGGGGCTAACTGTAAGTTCTTGCTGTAAATAAACTGAACAGATTCCTATAACAAAAATGTTTAATTTTTCTATAAAAGGGTTTCCCAAACTATGTTCTGCGGAACACATGTATACCATGGAAAGTTAATAAGTTTTCTGTGAAAACCTGGAACTGTTTTGTATTATGAAACGGCTACGATAAATTCAAACATGTTTGACCGATTAACACTATAAAATGTCTACAAAATTAAATAATAAATGTTTTTTTCTCTTTTTTTAAAATTTTATTGATCATGTGTTATTACATACGTTACAAAACAAACAAGGTTCTCCTGTAAAATTTCAGGAATTTCGAAGTGTTCCATAAGTTTAGGAAACTAAGTTCTATAAAATGGTCGAAATTTGTAGGAAATTGCTTTACCTAACAATCCCCTTTTTGTGGTATTTCGATTTGTTTTCCAGGGCGCGGTGGCCCAGATGGCAAAGACAGCGAGCCAGTGATTTGAACGTCTCCGATTCGATGTCGGTCGTTGACAATTCCCCCGCCGTGTACACTAATGGTGCACGAAAAATCTGTCGTGGCTTCAATGTCCTCCAAGTTCTCAAATTGTAGCTCTGGAGGTGCGGAGTTAAGTGTACCGGTCTCGTCACTTGACTTGGTTCGAAATTACACGACCTGCCCTTTAGCCAAGTTGAACTCCGACCTTTGTGGTGCTATTCAAAACTGCAGCCGCACCATTCTGCCCAATAACCTTTATTGACTTGATCTGATATACTGTCGATCAAGGGGCATAAGCCACAAAACAACAATTAATTTGCCAAAGTCTTAAAACATAAAAAAAGGACTGGAAATAAACAAAACCACATAAATAATGGAAAACGAAAGGAAGTTAAAAATTTTTCCTCATAAAACTCCCAAACTCTTTTAATGTACTATTTTTTAAATTATACTATCAAACAGAACATATTTGAAGCTGTCAAAAATTAGCTACCATTCATCAACAGCCGAGTTTACTCAATCAGAACTGACAGTCACCTTTAAAATATTATCAGTTTCCCATCGTTTTAGAGAGAAACTTAGCGAGTAAAAAATACACGTAACGAATTAGTAACGCTTTCGTCAGAACTGATATTATTCGAACAGGTAGCGATTTCACATCGAAAAGTTTAAATTTCATGAGGTGAATGTTATTTAAATTTCGAATGATTTCCCGTAATCGATTTTTCTACCGTAATTCATTCATTTCATCATACATTTCGGGAAGAGCATTAGCGTTTATGTGGTGAAAATTGAGGTATTCGTGAAGACTGGAATTTTAAAAATTGCGTATTTCAGAGATTTCTGTCAATAATGTAAAAGGAATCAATACTTTTAAAGGGAAATCCCGACGGAAATATTGTTAAAATTATTCGATGAAAACTGTTCAGTCAACATTTCTTTTAAAATATTGTGCTGACTCCATTACTCTGTAAAATATCATTTTTTAACGATCGTTTGGACATAATTATATTTTAATGCGTATTAAGTGAAGTGCCTCCAGTAACAATGGTTTATAGAGCAGTAATATTAATGTTGAATAATGAACTGTCAATTTGAATACACGAAACAAATTTAAATTTGACTGCTGTTTAATTTCGGTTACGACTTATGAAAATTAATGTAACACGCATAATATTTCTTTAAAAATCCCAATTTTAAATGAAAACAAAACGGTAGAAAGATATTTTAGCTTTATCACTAAAATTTCCTTGTTTGAAATACGACTCACTTGAAAATTAAATTTAATATGATTTAAATAAAGGGTGGTCCAAAAATACTGTAACAAAAAAAACCTTTATCTATACACAGTGAACTCAAATCAAAATTTTAATTGAGCCAGATGAAAAAACAGAAGAAACTACATACAAAATTACATGTCACTTTCGAACTGACTGACGTTTGCACGAAAGCCCACATCAACACATTTAACGAAATTTTCAAGAATTCTACGCGGATTGGTCAACAGTTATCTCGCTTGAATCACGCTTTGATCAGGATGCGTTTCAGCGACTTCACTGAACTGTGCTAAATTATGCAAGCTTTTTCCTCCAAGATACCCCAAATTTCGTCATCGAGCGGATTCAAATCCAGGCTATTTGGCGACCATTCTTTTTTCATTGAAGAAGTTAGCGCCTGCTGCAGAGCTAAAGCGTTGTTTTTGTCTCATGCGCAGTACCCATATTGGTGGTACGTACAGTGCTCGTCTTCGAAATGATTTTGAGCCTAAGGAAACAAATTGTGCTTCAAAATCAGCTCTTGGTACACAAAAGAGTTAACCTTTACGCCTCTTTCGACAAAACACAGTGGAGTTAAACCCGTCGAACAAATCCCGGTTCAGACCATGATGGAAGAGGGGAAATGTCTTCGCTGGTGTGTTACGTGACTCAGTGATCTCCTCGGGAATAACTGTCGGGGATTTTGAGAATTGTGTATTGTTTCAATTGTAAAAATCCTCTCATCATTGAACACCACGGAGGTTACGAGTCCATTCGCGACTTTTTCACTTCTTTAGACCTTGGTTTATTATTTTTTCATTTACGTAATAATTGTCCACGGTTAATCTTGAGCTATTTCAGTCGAAGATCCTCCCTGATGATTCTCCTGACGGTGCTGTGTCTTGATCCGAACTCCCGGCCATATTTCGCATGGATCTTTCAGGATTTCGGCTGATCACTGAACTCTCATCACTGAATACCAGAGGTTACGAGTCCATTCACGAACCGCGACTTCAATCTTTTGCGCTTCTTTAGATTTTATTTTATTATTTCTTCATTTAATAATTGTCCACGGTTAACCTTGAGCTATTTCAGTCGATTCTCCCTGACGATTGTCCTGACGGTGCTGTGTCCTGATCCGAGCTACCGAGCGATATTTCGCATGGATCTTTCAGGATTTCGGATGATCTTTTTCAACAACTAAATTGTTTGAGCACTCCGCGGTCTTTCTAGACACTTTCTATCCTTGATGTCCCAGGTCCTTCGAAGTTATCCCGATCACGATGGACCAGTACAAGCTGCAAACGAGGCTACTTTGCGATTTCAGCTTGCTACTTGCCATGCCTCACTCAGAGCCTCGAAGTTAGTCAATCACCGTTTAATACCCTAACTTAAAACTAAAATCAAGTTTTCTTGATTTTAGTTTTATGTTACGTAAGAATAAAGAGCTTTTTCACTTTATTCTTACGTAAAACACGCAAAAACTACGTAAATAGCGTGGCGTGATCAATTCAAATATAAACACGGAAATAAATAGAAATGTAAAAAGAAAATTTGAAAACTATGAAAACTTGTGCGTTACAGTATTTTTGGACCACCCTGTATAATATGCGATCTCTTAAAAGTCGATATTTTTAAATAATTTCAAAACAAAGAAAACGGCTTAATATTCCATTCACTCATCGATTTTACATATTAATTAAAAGTTTTAAAATTTAGAACAATACGAACATTTGAGCCATTAACTAATTTAATTAAAATTTAAGAAATTTACGAGATAAAAGTATTGTCAGAGCGTATGGTTAAAACTTTTCCATATACTTTTCTTTAGTTCTTTAGGAATCTGGTCAGAGTTTGAAACAGAGGAATACAATTTTATCCATTTGATGATAATCCCTTCATCTATTTTTTCCCTGGAAGATTATCATTCCAAATACAAAGGACTTTTTTTTATTTTTCTTGATTATAATAATTATTTGAATAAATTTCTACTTCTTTCCTTGTATTTCCCATCTAACTGATCAAACTGATATGTAGTTAATACTTTTAATTAAGTATTACGGTGAAAAAGTTTTACCTCTTTTAGAGAATACTACATTTTATTCTAAGTCATGAATATTCGTTAAAGAATAGAATGATTTGAACGTGGAAACTGGTAAGTATTTTCGAATACTGAAGTTTATAGGCTTCTAAGAATTTTTTTTTCTCCAATGTGGCAGACGGTATACTTGGACATTATCCTTACCGTCACATGACACCGCCGTTTTGCTGGCCACTTTTCTGGGAGCACCATAGAGGTGGACCAGGATTACCCCCCTATTTGCCGGTCCCGTAATTTGAACTGAGTCAAGTGACGAGACCGGGACACTTGACCCCGCACCTACAGAGGTAAATTTGAGAACTTCGAGGACATTGCTGCCACGATAGATTTTACTTGCACCAGCCGTCATTTGTGCACACGGCGGTGGATTTGTGAGAGACGGCATCGAACCTGCAACTCTCAGATCACTGGCTCGAAGCTTTTACCACCCGGGCCACCGCGCCCTGATTCTAAGAATCGAATACAACTAATTTTGTGGACAAAAATGTGACACACGAAAAATATTTAAACAATAACTGTGATCGCATCAGTATGACCTTATAATTTATGCCTCATTATTTGACTTTATAACAACCTAAACAATTATTCTTGTCCGATAAATTTGTCGGTGTTGTGCTACATATAACCACTTCGTACAAATTCATATTCTCTTTGGAGACACAAAATAAATGTAATTTAGAGAGTAGTTCTTTAGGGTATCTCTGGTCGAGCTGTGGGAAATTTTCATATCAGTTAAATTTGCGTGATTTAGTGTGTTGGGGCTCAGGGTTGCCCAAATTCGTCGGCAGATCTGTACTGTCCGTCCGGCGCCCAGGCCTATAAGAAACACCACTCTACAGAGGAAATTAACCCTCGGCTGAGTTTGCAGGAATTGCTGATCAGCTCCGGTATTCAGTTTGACAGTGGCTTGTACACGAAAGTGGGGGTGGCCGTAATCTCTAATGCATTTTGTGATTCATTGTTTTCGTACAGCTTCATTTATCCTTCGATCCTATGGAGATTAGTGGTTTTTTTTAGAGTTCAGTAAAAGAGTTGCGGTTGTATAAAGGTTTTACTCCACTTGTCTGAGCAGCACAAGTTCCGGGTTACAAGTTGCCAGTTCCAGGGAGTAGTTTATTCTAAAATAAAAGAGAGAGAATTTTTGTTTATGCTACTCAAATCCTCTCACGCATAGTCTTGGTTATGAGGGTAAGAAATGCTCGAAAGTGTCTTTGAAAAGCGGGTATGTATACAACGAATGAGTCAAACAAACGGTAAAGAAAAACTTTGGCAAAATTTCAACGATCGAGTTCGGCATTCGGTTTGAAATTCGGTTGGTCGTCCACATTAACAAACCGAATGCTTGTGCAGTCTTTCGTTCGTTTTCGTGAAGTGAATTGTTGTGGTGAATACTTCAATCCATGCTATATTGCAAAACTCAGTTTCCCATAACGAACAACGAAATCAAGTTTTCGACTCGAAAGGAAATTCTGTGTTTTTAGTGTCAAGTCCAAAATCGTAGTTTTAAGAAAAACGGGATTAAAATAATGGTTTTTGTAAAGTCTGTTTTTTAAGTTTAATTTAAATTTTTTTAAAGTAATATTTTTCAATTTTATTGTTGTCGAGAAAAGAATGTTAATTCCATGATTGGGACGTAACCCCTTTAGCACTAAAATGTTTGTGTTTTGTTTCACTTATCCCAAATATTCCCTGATGGATAAAAATATTTAGGAGTGGAATTGGACTTAGCTTTCTGTACACTGTGGTGGCCCTTGATTTTTCAAACATGCCTGGTTTGATAACTCATTTTAGCCCATTTTGGACTTAACACCCTTTGCACAGCAAACACAGAATTTTCAATCAAAAAGTGAAAACATTCCAAGCTAAACTGTAGGCTCTGTTCACATGCAGCGAACGACGGATAACGAAGAGTAACGAACTTCCTTTGATGTACTGCCTAGTGGGCGAACCGTGGCAAATACAAAGTTCGGTGGTATTCGTTGCTATGTATATATTTAGCGGGCAACTTCGTTCGTTACCCTTCGTTCGCCTTCGTTTGTTGCACATATGTGGGCATTAAAACAAATCGCAGCTTCGAGTGACAGTACCTGGTATAAAAAGGAAAAAAACTTTACTAGCATATGGAAAGATAGGTTTAATTCCTTTGCGCAATCAATAATTAGAAGAAAGAAAAAACTGAAGGCAAGAAAATGAAAATAACAACCCCATACACCTTATTAACTAAGACTGATTTTAATTAAGTTTTATAAAGATAAGGCATCAAAAATTTCATTCAGAAAAAAAAGCTGAATTGAAGTAACAGATGTTAGTGTAGCGCATATCAACTGTTGTCATTTAGGTGAGAAAATATTACTAAGTGTGAAAATTACTCACACCAGAGAGCTGTCGTTAGATGAAATGTTAATATATGTTGTTTAATTGACACGTATAACAGTATAATACCATACATGCGAGCAAATGTCAAAGGCGATAGATACTACGCTTTATCCAGTGCTTATCTGTTTATCGAATAGTGGAATATAAAGAAACTACAACTTAAAGAAAATTGACGAATAGTGACAATTAAACACTTCAACGTGACAAGAACTACGCTGTTTTCCTAAAAAGAAACCGCATTGCAAAAGAAAAGAAAATTGCAGATTGAGAGTTTGTAAAATATTATACTTACATCCTTTAGCAACACAAAGACATCTTAGTATAAATTCCCTTTTTCTTTCGTACATTGTCTTATGCCAGTTTATGGCGCTATTGTTCCTCTGACGATATGAAATGCTGTGCGTCCATAACAATCAAGATACAGACGGCAGTCTGCTATGTATGATTCATAGAAACATTGAAATTCTTTCGTTTCTTTTCAACGATTTTTTTCTCGTGTGACGTTATATGCAGTCGAATTTTGTTGCAAGAATTATTCTTTCGTCATCGAATTTTGTATTTTAAGTGAAGGACATGACTTTTTACATCTGTCTGAGGGAGTTGACCTATAGTTATATATTTAGAAATATTTATACACATTGACTGATAATTCCTAAATTATTTTTGAAAGAAAATTTTCCTAATAAATATTCATGTCTAATTAAAACTTTTATTTTCTTTATACTTTACTAATATCAAACTGGCATACCGGCGGCAACTTTAAAGATATGTGTAAGTGTATGTAAATTCATACATATTAACACTCACATTAGTTGGACACCAAATTTTAATCATTTGCATGTTCAGTCAAAAGATCTTTACATACGAAATTTCATTACAATCGGACAACTACTTCTTTGCGTCGATTTTTTGTAATAGATGCAAATTTGGCAGAATATATATATATATATATATATATATATATATATATATATATATATATATATATATATATATATATACTCTGCCACAAAAAATATATGCACCCAGTAGAAATCGCGCTACTATCACGAAACTTGGCAGGAATGTAGTCTGGTAAGAGATATGCAAATGATTAAACTTATGATTAAGCTTATATATATATATATATATATATATATATATATATAAACTTATGATTACTAAATGATTAAGCCAGTGAGACAAGGGTAAGCGCGCTATGCGCATATGAGATGCGCAGCTGGGAGAGTTTAAAAGCATTGCTCGTGCCATAGGGTTATTCAAACAAATCTGTCGATTTGGATGGACGGTGTTGTGACTAGAGATGCCTCTGAAATGTAACCGGCGACAGTACGAACAATTATCGGTCTTTGATAGGGGGCGTATAGTAGGCCTCAGAAAAGCAAGTTGGTCGAACAGGTGTATCGGCCGCCACCTCGTTCGGAGCGATATGGTAGTTGCTCGGTGTTGGCAACAATGGATCGCGGAATGGATAGTCTACCGTCGCGGAAGGTCAAGGCGTCCCAGGAACACAAATGCTCGCGACGATCGCGCAATCATAAGAGCAACGTCCGCACCAACAACGTCGCTAGAATCGGTTCGACGCCATTTACCACTTTCCAGATATCCGGTCGTATCACGGGAAACCATTCAGGTATAAGGAGCCGACGTCCATTAAGACATTAAGATGCCTATATATATATTTTATATATTCATATTATATATATATATATATATATATCTTATATAGGTATAAAGGAAATTAGAAGTCAATAAAAGTTCATGGTTATTAACAATCTTATAACAAACACCTCACGTGGTTGCCCAAGTAGTGGAGATCTATGAGAGGAAAAAGAACGTAGGATGTTCAGGAATCAATAAAAATTAATGTTCTGCGCACCATAAAATTTTCCTCAAGATTTGATAATCAATTTGCAATTTAAAAAAATCCAGCAGTGAATTAAAAACATCAATAAAAAAACTCCATTGCCAAATCATAAATACTATTATTATCTTCAAATACAATAATAAAAATTTCTGTACACGAGGATTTTCACCAGGAATATAATTAACCGTTATGAGAAAGTAAATCTACTGGCAGATATTTAATGTTCTTAATGTTATCTAGATTTTCTAATATAGTTATAACGAATAAACCATTAAGAAATTAGCGAATAATTTCTTATATAACACTATTTCTTTTTTTTATTATTAATGTGTTGTCCGTCATTTCCGTAAAGCAAATGATCGACGCATGCGTAATATCTCTGAATTCCTGTAAAACTATCTCTCAGAAAATGGGCTTGAAAAACGGGAGTGGCTTACATAATAGGTGACACCGTCACAATACAATAACAACATTGTTGCAGCAATTTGCCAGAAAGTGCTGTCATTCTTTCATATGCTCCTGAAACCTCTTTTCCGAGTTGAAAACTAATAAATGTTTGAAATAACTTCATTTTTTTCCTCTTTACATTTTGTCGAATGAAAACGCAGATTTAATAAGGCTCTATGTTGAATTTGCTTTCACATTCTTTTATAGTTGACTATACTGAACACTGTGTTTTTTTTCACCTTCAATCCTAATAAACATTTCGTAGATACACTTATACCATGATACTTACACACACTTGAAATGTTAGTATATTAATGCTTTTATATACAGTCGGACCTCTATTTAACGAAGTCTCTAATTCCCGAAAAAAAGTTCGTTATATGGAAAATTCGTTAAATAGAGATTTACTTTTTAAAATACTTTAAACTACACAAGACAGATTTTAAATTCATAAACACTAAATATTATTAAGAAAAGTAATTACTCACACCTTTATTTTGTAAATTAATGTCCATTTGTTTTATATATCTTACCCATCAAGCAGAAATCTGCAAGGAAAACAAGAATAAAACAAAACATTGTCCGGGACTACACTGTATTTTCAATTAAAAAAATTATATTAATTTTAAGGAATTTTAATGACATTATCGCATTTATCATAGCAAGTAATTTTAAGCTTACATTACCACATGCGTCCTTAAATTTAATTATAGGTAAAGTTTGTTAATTTTGTATGAGTTTTTTGTTTGAAAAAGTGCTTTATCTCATAATACGTCTCGCATCTTTGCAATGCACCAAAACCCCTTCAGGCGTATTTTCTTGAAACTGTAATCTGCGTCGGAATGTGTTAAACGAAAGTTAATCTGCTAAATGTGTTAAAAGAAATATTTAGATTGAAATGTTCAGAAATATTTTGAGAAATATAGAGAAAAAAAATATTGAATCACAAGAAAAAGTTCGTTAAATAGAGAATGCACTTCTCTATTTGGAGGTTATTTTACGAAGAAATTCGCAAAACGTTCTTGGTTCCAAGGAAAAGTTCGCAAAATAGAGAAATTCGTAAAATAGAGGTTCGTTAAATAGAGGTCCGACTGTATTTTACATAAACAAAAACAAATACAAACTAAATTGATTAAGAAAACCAGGAATGGCATAAAACAACACAGGGATAATGTAGATCTATAAGTTCGTGACGTTTATGTCAGTAACAAAGAAAAAAAACTAAATCAAGAACTTTGTCTTAACTAAATGAGGCATTTACCAGCTTCGTATGAACAAAAACCTAAAGGCAATGTAAGGGTTGTTAAATGCTAAAACCATAATCAGTCAGCGCATCAGTGCCTAACAATGAGTAATAAATTACGTCAATAATCTTTAACAATTCTTTTCTGTAGGAGGAATAGATAAAGTATGAAAGGCATGTAAAAACATAAATTGCTCAAAACTAATATGCCAGGCCACTGGCAGGCAGATTCTATTTAATGAGAAGATAGTCAAAAATATGAAGAAATTACCGAGTTCGTTGTATCACCTCTGCATATCTGTGGACTAGGCGCGACATGAATATAATCAGTTGATGAATGAGTTTTGTGCGAGGAAAAGTAATTAAATAATATAGCAGCGGACAAGCATATGCACCAAAACGTGGAATCGTTACAGAACAATTAAAATATTGTGTTTAAGTGCAGATGTGTTTCGATAGGCTAATAAAAGACGTTTGTCATTGTTTGATGGTACAGTGGTTCTGTATATCTAATAAGAAAGAATAGTGGTTAAGTGGTCGATTCTTCAATCGTTCAGTAGTGGTTAAAGGAAATTGGATAAATGCTTGAAAAACTCTTACAGGATGGTAATTTGGGCACGTAGCTAGAAAACATCTTTAAAAGAGCAGCCAATATTTCTGATGGAAATTGTTAAGACTGTTGTGTACTAACCCTATCGGATTCGCTCACTTCAATATTAACCTATTTCACTTACGGGGTGGGATAGCATGTATCCCAAGAATACGGGCCCAAGAATGAATATATATATATATATATATATATATATATATATATATATATATATATATATATATATATATATATATATATATATATATATATGTATGTGTTTGTGTGTGTGTGTGTGTGTATTATGCCCTTAATTCTTGCATTTACATTACCTTTCCTAAATCCAATCCCAAGTAATATTACTTTATCGCTACAAAACCCATAGCAACAGAACTTCCCCTGAATCACATGCCTTTACATTTCTACATGTGTACATGTTTGGATTCAGGATAGTGGGTTCGCATCGCGAGCCCCAAATTTTGCTGACCCTACAAAATAATAGCCACATGTTTTTTTCGCACTCTCGCGCGTAAAGTTGAAAGGTGATATAAGATTCCGAGCCGTCTTCTGAAATGAACGGAGTACTTTTTTCGCTCTAATAAACGATTCGACCCGACTGCTTCCAAATTTAATTTTATTCCTTTCAGGCTGAGTCTATCTCCGTCCATGTAAATATGAGCTAGTTTTCCTTATCAGATTATATTTTAAGGACGTTATGTAATGTATATATTACACACACACACACACACACATATATATATATATATATATATACATACATACATTATATATATATATATATATATATATATATATATATATATATATATATATATATATATATATATATATATATATATAGGGGAAGGTGGGGTAAGATGACGAACTTAAGCTTCAAATATTTTTCCTGAATTCAATAAGTGGTTTAAAAACCTGAAATTTACAGAAAGATTTCTTTCAACCTTTATGTTTTATAAAAAAAATTGAAATGATTTCATGTACTCTTGGAAGATGGCAAAATATTCCCTTCCCAACAAGAAAATAATTTTCGTCATCTTACCCATTAGTTGGGGTAAGATTACTAAGGACGGTGGGTAAGATGACGAATCAATAACAATATAAATCAAGATGTAAAGGTTTATTTTCAAAAATGCAGAGAAACAATTTCGCTTAGGTACTTAGTGAAAAAGGCACAGATAACACTAAAAATACAATAACAGATTACCCATAAAGAAACAAAAGCTCAAAGAATTAGATACAAAAATTTAGAAAAAAATAGGTAATAAAGTTCATATACAAAATGGTCTGTCTTTCTCTTCATTATCATCCGAGCTGGAACATTGAGCATGTGCCCAAGATTTGCACCTGAAACACTGATACCGTAATTCGTCCTTTCCCTCCTCCCAGCAAATAATGCAGTCTTTTTCCAATAATGTTTCAGTATCATAGTCGTCGTCCTCCACATATGGAACTTTTTGTGATGACTCATCAGATGACCAGTAATCCCGTTGACGCATTCTAGTTTTCCTCCTTTTTCTAGGTGTTATCGGTAAAAACTTAGCTTTCTTTGACGCTAATGTTTCAGCTTTCCTTTTCAATCTTTCCTGTCGTATCAGTTCCATCAATTGTTTTTCTTTCTTCTTTTTTTTCAAGAGCTTGTTTTACAGGAGATCCAGAAATGTGGTAAGAAGGGAGTTTCTTCCTTGGTTTCCTGGTTGTTTTCTTGCTGGCCATCGAAAGTAGAGGAAGAGCTGAGGAAGTTGATGGCTGTGGAGATAGGGTTGATGAAATGGTAGGTTCAGGAGGAAAGGCCGATGAAATGTGCTGCTGACAAATGGTAGGATAATCTAATTGGTTGTTTTCAACAACATCAGTGGTGTATGAAACGTGAAAATCTTCGTCTGTGAAAATGTTGCTGTCTAGAGGCTCAATGCCAGTAGCTCTGAATCCGTTCACAGCAATCTGGACAGTACTAATTCTAAGGTAGGCTCCTCGTCATCTTACCCCACAACGGCATTTTCGATTTTAACTTGTTTATCAGTCTCCAAGCTTATCGTAAATAAACTATAACATACATGATTTTTAACGTTACGAGTTGTATTTTGAGAGAGAAAAATGGAGGAGAAAAAATAATTTATCGTAGTCGGGTTATTCCTTGCGCTGTGAAGTCCAAAATTTACAAACACATATTAAAGAAATACATTTGAGTCGCCACTACTCACAAAACGATCTCAACTCATATTACTTATAGTGGGCGTCATAACCCAATACTAGAGTCTTAAGAATTGCCTGGACAGGTGCTGCTATATATGATTACGTCGGAGAAATACCGAGTTTGTCATCTTACCCTACTTTCCCATATATATATATATAAATATATATATATATATATATATATATATATATATATATATACATATATATATACATATATATATATATATATATATATATATATATATATATATATATATATATATATACATATATACATACATATATACATACATATATACATACATATACATATATATATATATATATATATATATATATATATATATATATATATATATATATATATATATATATATATATATATAAATATATATATAACCCCCTTAATGGCCGTACTTAGAGGGAATCAGAAAAATAGGTCCCGTATGCTAATGGTTAACCTTTGGAGAAAATTTTACGAAGGATTTCTGACTTGGATTTAAAGATTTTTTTAAAAATTGTACTCCGTAATAGAAAAACAATTTTTACAACTTGCGAAATTTTTCCGTTAAAAAAATGCAAATAATATTTTTAAATTTAAATTATTCGGGAAAAAAGTCTGGTATATTATGCATTAAACGCTCCTAAATTCTTTTGGTGGACATAATTTATTAAACGAATCCTGTTGCAAGGCGCAGAAAAGTTCAGGCAATCTGAAAATATCATTTTTATTGGATTACCAGCATTTATGTAGCTGTAAATAGTAGACACATTTTCTCCATAGGTTAACACTGAGGTAAGGCGAATCCAATAGTGTTAGTACACAGCAGCCTGAAGGATAATTAAAGGCTGCTTTAAATTATACATTGTAATAATAATTGGAAAATAATATCAATTTCGGATGGGAAGGGAAAGGAGAACTTTGTGCTCATGTTCTCAGTGGTGACTAGTTATTTTTTTTCCCTAACAGCGCCTGTTTGCTCTATGTTGACAAGTTAACATATACTTTTAATGCTTTGAAAAATTCCAGATGCTGCTTAAAAATAAAATGTTGCGTAATGGAAGTAAAGATTCAGATAATAGATGAATGTCTAGAGCTCTGGTATTTGGTGCTAGAGTCTGAAGATTCGAGTCCCGTGGTTAATAAGAGTGTTTGCAACAATTTAGAGAAGACTTTACCTTGTATTTCAAAGTAAGTTTCACCTTTGAATAGTAGAATTTGGCCGTTTTGCTCTCAACCAGCTATTCAGTCTACGATTGGGAAAAATATATTTAGGATTTAACCTCCTCACTTTGTCTGAAGAGTTTTAACAGGTAAAGAATTAATTTAAAGGGGTCCAGGACACAAAATTGTTCGAATTTTTGAAAAAAAATTTATTGCATCTAAAATTTTTGTGTTCTTTTGCGCTTAAAAGGACGTTTAAATCATGTTTCTATCTTAATTAGAAAGGAGAAATTATTATTTTTTTTGCAACATTCTAGCAGTAGCCAATAGTTGTTTAAACCTGTAAGTGCGTTTTTCCTCATGGCGGGTTTTTTCCCCATTTCTCGTCTTTAAATTGTTATAAGTCAAGAACCGTTAAAGATAAATGGTTGAAACTTGGAACATGTCTTTTTCAACTATTTTACTTTAATTTTCATTCTGAAAATTTGAAAAAAAATGTTTACTTTTGAAAATATGATTTTTAAAAAATATGTTACATCATTTTTTTCGTAATTTTTAATCTAAATATTTTAACTTTTTAAAAAAAATAATATTTAAAAAAATGATGAATCAAAATTAAAACTTAAATATTTCTGTTTAATTAAATGAAAGAAATTTTGAAATTCAACAAATAATATTTCGAGTTATAATGATTTTAAATTACCCCACTTTTAAATTTTTTAAAAACTTTTTGAGATGTTTTAGGATGTGATTTTGTTTACAAATTATATGGTTAACCATCCCAAAAAATTCAAAATTTTAACTCAATAAATTAAATGTTTTTCAAAATGTGTCCCAGACCCCCTTAATGGACAAAAAATGAACAAACTCACTCGGATGTGATAATTTGTCAACGCAGTCTTTAGGACTGTTCGAAACATCGATTGCGAATTGTATGGGGGAAATACGATAAATTTAATCTGCATAGTCGAAAAATGTGCCTCCACATACGGCCTGCATGTATCCACTAATATATCAGTTGATATGCAAAGTCTATAATCATCAAATGCAGATCTCATGAAGACTGAAGGAGAAGATGTTAGAAAAGTCGTATAAAAAAATTAGACTTCTTTCCACAGCCAAGGTAGATTTCTTCGATAAAGCATGATTTGCAAATCAAAAGTATCAATTTTCAGATGTGGGCCTTGTAGTCTGTCTTAAGTAAATGATGAAAAATAACCTGTCAAAACATCATCATTTATTGAAATTAATTACTATAGGAAAAACGGGAATAATAGCTAGATTTTACTGCAAAAACTGCCCTGACACGCAATATTTTTTCATACCATCTGCTTGTATATGCTGCTCTAGAACAGAATAGTGAATAGACAGCACATCCCCTAAAGACCACTTGTACTCTGACATAGTTGTAGATATTTCCCAGGGGGGAGCATTTAATGATGATCATTTTTTTCAAACAGAACTAAGCATAAAACGAAAACAACATAGCATCAAGTAATATTATATGTCCCAGCTCATCAATTTTATTATAATGCGAAGTATACTTAACAAAAATAACCTGTCAAAACATCATCATTTATTGTAATTAATTACTATAGGAAAAACGGGAATAATAGCTAGAATTTACTGCAAAAAAATTCTATTTAGAAATGTAACAATAATACACAATATAATGTGACTCGAAAATGTTATACATAGTTCATCATATAAAGCATTAAAAACCGAGATGCGTTGAAACCACTCTCTCCAAATGATAAAAAAATGAATGAAGTTCCAGAACTTGCAATCTCATTTTCAAGGAAAATATTCAAGCCTTTTTAAACCATATAGAAATTTCTTAAACATAATTTTAAACTATATTTCACAATCAATCTTTTCCAATGACAAATTTGCTAAATCTGTGTCTTTCTTTTCGGAATGCAAAATCTTTAAGTTAAACATATATTAGTGCTAAATCTGCATAAGCTCATAAATTATTCCATCTTTGTTGCGTAAATTTTAAAACGGAGACGCCAAAAGTACCGAAATGATGAATTTGGATTTGAATTTTCACTGGAGTGAAAAGAATGTTTAAACAAAAATATTTCATGCCATGTCTTTTTTTTCTTTCTTTTCCATAATCTTGCATTCTAAATACTTTATCGCCAAGAAAATTAATCTGGAAGTAATTCTAGTCAAATATTTGCAGATGTCACTTTTAAGATGAACTGCTCGTTCAAACTCTTCATTTATCAGTAACTAGAAGGAAAAATGTGATTATCTTACTGTTAAATATTTGTGTATAAAAGAGTTTTACGTGTAGAAAGCCCATTATTGATTGCGAGAAATTAGTGTTACAATCTCATCTGTCATTTAGAGGAATTTTTTTTCTTGAAACAAGAATCGAGTTAGAAAATTTAATGCTGCAACATATTGAACACGCCTTATAGAACCCTTAAACACCGAGATTTGTTTAAAGAGTTCTATATAAGTATATAAATTTTTTCCCAAATTTTCAGTATCTTAAGAACTACCTTTAGAAAAAAAAAATTATTGAATATAAATTTTGTTATACACTATATTTCATTATGATGTGCCACTTGAATCAAATCATACCAGAAAAGGCGACGTTCAAGTATTACGTAAGCATTTAGGTGTGGTGGGAGGGGGGATTCATATTGCTATTGTTTGCTGACAAGAGGAAGGGGGATCTTAGAAATGCTAAGTGAGGAGAAAAAATAAACATGCACGCAAGACAGTGTGCAGTCATGTGTCATCAACTACCTTGCCATGTATTTACTGTTGTTGTTGTTGTTGTTGAGGCTTATTCCTCAACCATTACATTATACCTCTTGGTCTAGCCTTCGGCCAGACCAAGAGGTCGTAGACTATGACAAAGTCATAGGCGCAGTAAATAGGTCCTCATGCAGCAACCCCACGCAGTTCAATAGGTCGTCTGGTGATGCCGGTGCTGAAGAACATTTAGTGCAACTTCGAAAAGTTTCCTGACCATTGATAAAAGTAAGGCTCCCGATATGTCCACTCATGACTCCACCGATGGTGACCTGGACTGCCCTGTCCCATTTAATTGTGAAGGCAACACCAGCAGATTTCCCAGAATACCAGTAGTGGGGCAGAAGAGTCAACCATAATTTCAGGTATGATATCTTTATTTTCATGTATTGACTTACTTAATGTATTATACAATTTACTCTCAAGGAATTAATAAAACCTTTAGATTGTATAGTTCTGTTTTCTTTTATTGTGCTTTATATTTACTGTTAATAATGTAATATCTATATACAGTGGAAGCTCGTTAATTCGAACTCAAAGGTTCTCAGAAAAAAGTTCAAATTATCCGATGTTAAGAGAAAATATATAACTTTAAATGTGTATCACTGAAGAAGAAAATCTCCTAGTATGTATATCTCCAGAAAATATATTGTACTATGTTATCTAAAGTTAAACATATTAAAAAGCAATACCTTAATCATAAAATGAAGCAGAAGATATGCAGTATAAAGTTAACTTTTATTAAAAATATGAATTACACTTTGGGGAAAAACTGCAAAATGGATGTTTGGTTCTGTTTATGATGCCTACATTGTTCAGCGAGCTTCTCGATTTGAAGTAAACATTTCAATTCATTTTCAGAGGAAGGTTCCATCTGAATAAATGCTTTAAGAGTTTTAATAGAGTCCATTATGGCCGCATTAAAAATATCTTTCGGCAGGTAAGTATAGAAAAGCCCTGGCAATTTCCTATCGAAATTAGTGCATCCGTCTTCGTTTACATCAGAGCTTTGGCCACATACAGTTTGATAAGAAATATTGTGCCTTGACTTAAATCGAGAAAGCTATCCATCACTGCATTTAAAATCTTCAATACGCATTCGACTTGCCAATTCATCAGCCTTCGTTAGCACTAGGGATCCATTTATCGGCAAATTTCGAGATCTAACATTCTGGAACCATAGCAGTAGAGCTTTTTCTAGAACTTCTTGGGACGCATTTCCCATGCGTTTCCTTCCTCTAGCAAATTTTGATTTTTCCCATGAATCTAAAATTGACTCCTTGTTTTTCAAATTAGTTGACAAGGCATTTTTTTAATTCCATAGTCAGTTGCTAACTTTGTTTTACATTCGCCATTCTCTACTTTCTTTAAAATTTCTATCTTTGTCTCCAAAGTTAGGGTTTTGTACTTTCCACGTGTAGACATCCTGAATTTTTACACGTTCACACCACACAATGAGGAAGAAAAACTAGACCACATTAACTTGTCTGTACTGCAGTTATAACTGACGCAGCTCCCTTGAATCTGTAGTAAACATAAGTTTTTCTGAAATTCTATGAAAATCGATCCAAATAAAGGAAAATTGCTTTTTCCGTTTAGCACTAATAAGAAGTTCAATAGCTACTAACGTTTAGCGGACATGCAATAGTGTAGGAATACAGGCATGTGTCTCTTTACACTGAAAAGAAATTTTGACACACAAAATAATAAATACAGTGTGTATTTTCTCCCTTAAACGAGGATTTTTTTTTTGTCAAATTTTTAGTTCGAATTAACCGAAGTGATAAAAATTTAGTTCGAATTAATTAGATATTTTTAACATTATCTCCAATACAAGTTTTTTGGGGACTTTGGATTATTTCGAATTAACCGAAAGTTCGAATTAACCGAGTTCGAATTAACGAGCGTCCACTGTACTTAGAAACGTACAGTAAATTTCATGATTGAAAAAAATCATGTGCTACGAAATAGTGACAAGAAATTTGCCAAATCATACGACAGAAAAATAGGGGTAGGATATCTGCTTCTTTTTGCTAACAAGGAGAGGAAGGAGGTCTAAATAGACTAAAAATGGGCTTACGTATACTTGAACTGCCCCTATGGTCGGAAAAAGTTTTCTATGAGACAGTAAACATGTTAATTTAGCGCATTGCCAAAAACTAGTACATTCACTGATATAGAGAGAGGGGTACAACGGAAGGAATATTGGAAGTTCTGAATATGCAATCAGTTCTAAGTCTTTAGATTTGTGTGTGATGCTCCTTTCTCTTTTTTAATTTAACATTATCCATAAAGGGAGGGGGGGGGTTTCATGAAGTAGAAGAAAACTCCCTAGTGTTATGCAAACTGCAGACCAAATATAAACATTCTTTTTATTATTGTGAGTAATATTAAGTGAAAAATTTTAATACAAAATCTGAAATTTGACTAGCTTGGATTTTTTGTCACTCAAATTTTAATAAAATGGAAAATATAAGAAGGGACAGACAGATATAACAGAATTTATTTACAGTACAAATTTTAAATAAATTTAAATCTTTATAAATGGCTTTAAAATTCTTTATACTATGCCATTATGTAGTTTGATATAACATAATCAGTCTTGGATGCAAATATTGCTGCTATACTGTATTTCCAAGATTTTTATGATTTTGAAAAAAAATAACTGTGATAAACGAACATTAGGATTTGGGGTTCTGATAATTCGAGAATAAATTAAATGTCGTGACTTTTTCTCAAAATGCTCGTTAATTTTTACACATGGAATTTCTGCACGTAGTAAAAGATTCTGATTAATTAGGCCATGTTCATAATTTAAAATATCGTTACGTGATGTAAACATATGCGATGCTGTACGTTATAATATTTCTATTAAAAGTTTTGTTTTACTAAAGCAGCAAACTGGTTAAACAAAACTTCACAGCATATTTGTTATAAATAATAATCATTTACATACCAAACTATTGCAAATAAAATCCTTTAAATCAGCGAAATATTTAAAAGTGGGGAAACTGTCATATTCTTATAAGTCCAATGTTTCTAAAAGATGTTTTCAAATAAATACGCACAATAAAGGTGAAAAAGCAATGTCTTTTGATAAAAATAAAATAAAAATTTTAAATTGCAGGCAGCATATGTTTCCAGATAGTCAAGTGATTGCTATAAACAAGTTTATCTTTATGTAATTTAATAAAATTTTCATGTTTAACATTTTTAGCTATTTTTTAACTACATATCATCACTGAAACGAGCTTTAGATTAAAAACCAATGTCTTTTAATTTTAATAAATTCAAAGTTTATAAATTGAAGGAAGCATATGTTTTCAGATGGTGAACCTGTTGCTATAAACAAGTTTATCATTCCGTTTTTTTGAAACATTTTTAAATAAAACATTTTATCTATTTTAAGATAATAATATCAAAGGTATCAATAATAAAATAAAATTTTATTAATTTCAGGAAAAATGTGTTTCCAGATTGTTAAGCCGTCGCTATAAACAAACTATTCATTCCATAATATGATAAAATTTTCATATTTAACATTTTTAGCTATTTTTTAAATGCATGAGATTTTATAGGAGAGCATGCGGTTGTAAAACCAATATCTTTTGATATGAATAAAATCAAAGTTTATAAACTGCAGGAAACATACGTTTCCAGATTGTCAAGCCGTCGTTATAAACAAATTTATCTTTCCGTAATTTGATAAAAAAATTTAAATTAAAAATTTTTAGCTATTTTTTTAACTACATAACACCTTGGGAGAGAGCATTCCGTTACATACCTTCTAGAACAGGCGAAAAAAGGTGTATTTACATGCCGCCACGACTAAGTGACCTTCGTATAGAGATTTCCATCTTCACTTTCCTCTTCATTTGTAATGAAGATAAAGAATTCCCGCCGCGCGCCTGAGAGAAAAAACCAGTTATATGCTTATGAAGTAGACGTAGGAAAGTGAGTTGGTTAAGGACACTTGTTTTTGTTACTCCTGACACGCATTTCGTGAAAGTGCTTCTAAATTTCATTTCAAGTTCATTGAAAACTGCAAGCGTTTTTCCTGAACTTTAAAACAAACTGTGAAAAGGATTTGCTTCTTTTTTTCTCACCATGTTTACATATTCAAGTTTCTGTTACTCCTGACACGCATTTGAGTGAAAGTGCTTCTAAATTTCATTTCAAGTTCATTGAAAACAGCACGTGTTTTCCTGAACTTTAAACTAAACTGTATAAAGGTTTTGCTTTTTTTTTCTCATCATGTTTGCATTTACTTGTTTTTGTTACTCCTGACACGCATTTCGTGAAAGAAAATTGCTTGTAAATTTCACTTCAAGTTCATTGAAACCTGCAAGTGATTTTCTGAACTTTAAAATAAACTGTGAAAAGGTTTTCTTCTTTTTTCTCATCATGTTTACACACACTTGTTTCGGTTACTCCTGACACGCATTTGAGTGAAAATGCTTCTTAATTTCATTTCAAATTCATTGAAAACAGCAAGTGTTTTCCTGAACTTTAAAATACAATGCAAAAAGTTTGCCTCTTTTTTTCTCATCATATTTACATAATCTTTAGAGTCTGAAATTAATGCAGCAACTTTTTACATAAATAAAAACTGGTTATTTTAGGCAATAAATAAATTCCATCACAAAGCCTGGGAAGGCATCATTGCCTACCGCATTGTAATAGTCCCCGAATCACATACAAAAATTATTGAATATTTTCTACAATCTATATATATATATAATCAATCAATATATATATATATATATATATATATATATATATATATATATATACAGTGGAATCTCGAGCTATCGTTTTCCAAGGGACCGATTGAAATAAACGATAAATGCGGGAAAACGATACATGCTGAAAAATAACAAAGCAGTATCATCGTTGGGACTGGATAAAAGGAACGACACATACGGAAAAACGATGGATCCAAAAACGATCGATCGAGATTCCACTGTGTATATATATATATGTATATATATATATATATATATATATATATATATATATATATATATATATATATATATATATATATATATATATATATATATATATATATATATATGTATATATATATATATATATATATATATATATATATATATATATCTTCAAAAAATGCCTACTGTTATTTAGTTGTTTCCTGGCATACACCCTACATCCTAATTTATACCTGTACTGTGGTAAGATATATGTTATATGGTAATTTATGTCATATACATGTCTACGGCGTGCATCAGTGACAAAGCAAAAAAACATGATGATGCAGCATAAAAAAACTGAAAACCTCTCGCCTGTTTGATTAGCTACTGCCATACAGTAGAGATTATTTTGTTCCTTTTCATGTCCCTTTTACAGGTTCCTTTGCGAAGAAATTTAAGCTTACTCACCCACACACACACACATGTATTTATGTATTTATGTTTATATGTATATATATATATATATATATACAGTGGTACCTCCATATATCGAATATCCCCATACCGAAATTTTCTATAGATCGAACTCTTATCAAATCTCAATGTTCATTAAATAGAAAATTGTTTTCTATATATCGAAATAATCTCTATATATCGAAATTTTTTTCAAGACATATTGGCAGATTTTATTCCACTTTAGACCAAAAAACAGTAAAAATGTCCATGATGAAGTTTGTAGTGTACTGAATAAATGTGAAGATTTCTTTGGCTGTTCAAGCAAAACGGGATGTTCAGCAAGATATTCGTAGTTTTTTTAAAAGAATGTAACTTTGATCATTGTAACCACTGTCTGGATTATTGTTTTTTTAAAAGGTATGTAGTACTCAATAAATATTTCATATTAATTCATTTTCTAATTATTAACTTTCATTTAATGTGATTCGCATATAAATTAGAAATGGAATTATGTATACGAATACTAGCTTTAATTTTAATGTTTTAGGAGAATTATGATAAAACTAAGATCAATTTCATATATCGAAATTTCTATATATCGAATTTTTTCCGGCAATTTGCTACTTCGATATATGAAGGTTCGACTGTATATATATATATATATATATATATATATATATATATATATAGATATATATATACTTAATTTCCTACTCCCTCATGTAAAGTGTGTTGCCCGAGGTATGACTATCACAATCAAACATTATGAATTTTAAATATCACAGACATTGCAGAGCATGAGGGAAATATCATAATATTTGCCTTCAGATAATCCGAAAACGAATACTTCAGTAAATAATATCAAAACTTTTATACAAATAAAACCAAGGAAAAGAAAAATAATTTCATCTAATTTTAAATTGCTCGCATTGGGTGATTTGACGCATGTGGCTGTGATTAATTCGTTATTGCACAGGATGTAAGCAATATCGTTTAAAGTTCCTAAAAAGAGAGTCAGTGGTATTTTTTCTGGAAATTATATCTTATCTGTTAATGAATGATATCATGACGCAAGAAAATATTCAGAATTGAAAAAATAATTAGGTTAACCTTAGTAGCAGAAAAAAGGCATTGTTTCATACATATCTTAAAACTTGTGTTAGTTCTTTAACAATTCAAATATGCGATTCGATCTTCAACCTGGTATCTGGTACATAAATATATTATCGCTAATATCTTGTAGTTACGGCGCTTATATACATACATACATACATATATATATATATATATATATATATATATATATATATATATATATATATATATATATATATATATATATATATATTGTAACCTCCCCCGTGAAATTTTTTGTTTGAGGTATGACTATCACAAATAAACATTATACAGTTGTACGAAAAATGAAACATTATACCTCAATATTCAGTACTTTTGGTCTAGATGAATCGACTTATGTTATAAGGTCATATGGATGAATTGTTAGAGATTATTTTTTGGGTAAAAATATGTTGTTATAATAGCACCATTCCCCAAAGATGCTACTCGAATTATTAATTCTTAAAATCTCCAAAAATTGTTTCCTTGATTACAAGTTGTGCATCATATGTTCTCGTATACGAAAATGACAATGGGTCCGTCAAATTGGCTCCAATGCCACAACATGATCCAAGGGTCAAAGTTTGGCAAACTTTTGCAACCTCGAATTTACGGCTTGATCTTTTGAAGGATTACAGTCAGTGTAAAATGCCTTTGGATTCTAGGGAATGAATAATTATAGTTGTAATATTTTTTAGTAAAAGTAATAAAAGACAAAATTGTCACGAATGAAATTATTATTTAGAGAAGAAAAATGATAATTTTAAGTTGTTGTATATGGGAGGATGGATCATGGTTTGATCGATCCCCTCAATGCTGATATTCTTTATCCGAGAGAGCAAAAAAATATATGGAGTGTTGTGGAGTGAGAAATAAGATCAATAAAATGACACCAAACGTCTAATTTGTTTTTTTTAACAGAGGTATGAAGCATCTCAAACCCTCTCTGGCTGTGTTTATCATTAAATTGTAAATTTTAAGGTTTTTTGTTGCCATAATACAGTCGGTGGTTCAATGATTAAAATCTCAGGTCTCGATTCCAAAGATGACACTTTTTACAGCTGTCTCGGTTTTTGGCGTTATAAATTAGATGAATAAAATGTCACTAAATACATATCCAGTTATATCTAACAGTGGTATAGAACATTTCAATCCCTCTCTGGGCTGTTTTTTATTACCATGGAAAATTTACTGTTTATTAGGGACTTGCCACGGTCAGTGGCTCAGTGATTAAAATATAGGTTCTGGATTCCACAGATGGCACGTTTGATTGCTACCTTGATCAGTAAAATATTGCCAAATGCATATCCAGTGGTTTGCGACGGATGTATGGAGTATCTCAATCCCTCTCTGGGCTGTGTTTTCTATTACTATGGAAAATTTATGATTTATTCATTACTTGGCATGGTCGATCGTTCAGTGATTAAAATATCGGTTCTGGATTCCGAAATTGGCACGGTTGACTGCTGCCTCGGTTATTTTTTAATGAGAGATAGAAATATGAATTAAGTCTCAGAATTAAGGTGGTTAAAAATGGGACTATTTCGTTGATGCTGGAAAAACGATACTACGCAGAGTAAGATTTACCATGTCTTGCAAAATCTTTATATTAATGATGATACACGAAGTTCTGATAACCGGGGAACACGCATCGATTATCATTAACATAAAAGTTAACAATCATGGTTCAAACTGCTTGCGCCTTACATGCAGAGATCAACACAAATATATGGAATCAAATCACATTGCAAAACGCACAAATATATCATAAAATATTTCATAAAATTCCGTTAAAATTTTATTCTTGTCAATATAAAAAGACATGTCATAAACATATAAATACATTTTATCGAAGAATTTCAAAATTAATAAAAAACATTACAACCAAAGAAAATATTATTAATTGTATTTTAAATGAAATGTTTCTGGAACTGACAGATTGGATGACTGGGACAAATGTCGGTGACATTACTAAAGCCACAACAAAGGGAGGTGTATTATTTTTTACCGGAGAAATAATAAAACCATTTTGATCGTCGATTTCAGTGAAATAATGCATTAAATGGGATTTCATGAGAGTTAAAACGCAATTTCAGGAGCGTTTTAAAATGGTAGAAATTTCCTATGAAAAATGGTCTAAAAAAACATTTCTGTTTAAAACATTTTCTATAAAAAAATTATTTCTTCTAAGAAGGTTTTACAAAAAAATAAAGAATTTATTTATAAACAGAGCCATTTTAATGAGTATCAGGTTGAAAGTTTATCTCTCTCTCTCTCTCTCTCTCTCTCTCTATATATATATATATATATATATATATATATATATATATGTATGTTTATAAATGTATATATATAATACATATATATGCAGTAAAACTTATATAGCTATATTCACATATATAACTTTACGGCTGACAGTCTTGGTTCCAAAAAAAGTAGCCGTTTTGAGGACTTGCTGTCGAATAGGGGTGGCCGTCTAGAGAAGTTTCGTTGTATATATATATATATATATATATATATATATATATATTGTAAGGTATGATTACATTTAGAGTTCGTTAAAAAAAGTTTTTTCGGTGGTGCAACATAAAAAAAATATATCTGTTTAAAAGGAAGGAACATTTTCATCATGTAAAACAACAAAGTTAAGTGTACGGAGTGACGTGAATTGACATTTGAGTTTGATTGAAAGATAAAATAATAATAGTTTAAATCACTCAGTGCTAAAAACAAGATTATAAGCTTGGAATAAAATATTTGTCAAGGTGTTCATTACAGTGGAATCTCGATCGATCGTTTCCCGAATCATTGTTTTCCCGTATGGGTCGTTCATTTCATCCAGTCCTAATGATCATATTGCTTTGTTATATTCCCGCATCTATCGTTTTCTCGCATTTATAGTTCATTTCAGTTGGTCCCTTAAAAAACGACAGATCGAGATTCCACTGTATATAGTTTACGTCCAGGGAAAACAAATGGATTAAATAATATCGAAATTTGCTCTTATTATCGCAAAGTATATATCCCAGCAAAATAAAATTTCTTCAAGTTACACTTGGATTCCTTATTCCCCTTCAAACTAAATGTTATTTAATATAAACCGGTCAAAAAATCAAGCAACAGAATGAAGATTTTTAACATTTGAAAAGGTTTGTAAATTCATTTTCGTAGTTCAGATTTTTAACTCTGGAAATGTTTCTTGTAATACACAGCTTTTATGTGTTTTACAAGCAGATCATTTATTAATTTCCTTACTGAACGAAACGGGTTTCAATATTCTCAAATTTTTTCCATTTGTTCACATTTCATAGATGCATAAAATGCACACATATGAAAATTAGATAACAAAAATAATTCTTTCTCTAAACTATCTAATGACTGTTTTTAAAGTCTTAAGTAATATCTATCTATAAATACAAGTAGAATCGACTTATTCCATTCACTGAATATTCATCAAGTTTTGAAAAAATATACATATTTATTCAACAGTCATTAAAAAGCAGTGCATGTTTATCTCGTATGCAGAAAATAGGCGAAATTAAGGTAAAATTATGTAAGATGTGAGTAAAATTTTCCTATTGCTTAAAAAATAACTATTTTTATGACTATGAAACTTTGAAACTAGATATTGCACTGTTGAAGATAGACAAACAACTATAAAAAAATTATTTCATAAAATTCTATACCACTGTCACTATTTTAAAAATACAAATTAAATTATGGCATAAAATATGTACACAATTGAGAAGTTTGAAAAGATAGTAAATATTATTATTCCTTTTGTAAGATTTTTTATTAGAAAATTAAAAAGGTAATAAATTATTAATTTTTGCATTAAATAATCATAAAACGTTTTATCCGTATATGAAATATTTGATAAAATTTCTCCCTCTAAGATATATATATTGATTTCTCTCATCTTAACTTTAACACTCTTCTATGACATTATTTTAATATCATAGGTCACTCAGACTAAGAAGTCATGATAAATTATTATATTTTGTTAAGTGATTAAACGTGACTGGAAGTTTCTAAATCACATATTTTATTGAAGATTTTAAATTATTCTAAAGTATTGGGCCAAAGATATGTTAAGGTATTTTGTGAGTTTCAAAAGTTTGACTCGTTAACTCAAAGACATGGGGCAATATGCATTAAATAAAACATCTTAAAGAATTTAAGAACCCATTTTATATAGTCTGGATGCTTTCCCTTAGAAAACTGTCTAAATTATTTTAACTTTTCTACTACGGAAAATTATTTTCCATATGAAATAGATACCAAATAAGGAACAATTCACAAATTATACATGGCATGTGACTAAACTTTTAAAATATATATTCTTTACCTGCTTCTAAACCTGTTTAATGTCTACAGATTATCAATGCATCAAAAGCTATGACATTCTGGTGCTAATTTGAGCCGAAAATTCCCAAAAGTCTTATAAAATCAGTTATCATCGCATTTTAAATAGGGATAAGAGATAAGAAGTGACATTTTATAAAAATATGCCGTTGGCTTTAATAATCCTTTACAATTCTTTTAAATTTTTATCACTCATTTATTTCTTATTAATAGTGTAAATTTAATTATGTATAAAGTTTTTTATGCTATCCATCATTTTGACTTGTCAGATATTCTTGTTAATAATGTAATCGTAATTACTTTGATAATTATGTTAGAATAAACAGTTCTAAAGATCATAGTTAATAGAGACATTTGTAGGGAAAACGCCTTAAATGCAGCATGATATTGAATATTATTTTACGTTTATATGTTTACTTTAAATATTCCTTTTCCAATAAAAAAAAAACTTAGTTAGTTTCTCATCTGTCATTTTTATCTTAAACACTTAAAGCCTATTTTAAATTATGTAAAGACCAATTTTGCTTTGTTCATATTTTCCCTAGAGACTTAAAATTCAGTTTTTTTGTATAAATATAATTTTTTTTATTATTTTCCATTACACTTCCTTTTTTCCGTTAATTACATCCTTGCTTCCAATTGTTTTACATTTACATAAGCTTATAATAAGATGCCCATTTTTATTTACGACACTTTGATTTGTCATACATGTAATAACATTTGATTAAAAAAATATTTTTCTAAAGAAAAAATATAAATTTTTTTCTATCTAAATATAAGTATATTTTCTAGAAACAAAGTTACAGAAAAAAATAAAGAATTTATTTACAAACAATGTCATTTTAATGTGCATCAGTTTGATATATATATATATATATATATTATTTATATATATATATATATATATTTATATATATATATATATATTTATATATATATATATATATATATATATATATATATATATATTATTTATATATATATATATATATATATATATATATATATATATATATATATATATATATATATATATATATATATATATATATATATATATATATATATATATATATATATATATATATATTAAAAAGTTCTAGCCCATGTTTATTAGACAGTATTTCAGCTGAATAAATCATGCTATAGTGAAGCTAGTAAAAATTATATGAAGAGTATTTATATGAATTCAAAGGAATAAATCCCTAAAGAAGAAAGACTTTAAAAATTAAGTCTTACCTTACATTCACATGTTCCGCTTTAAGCAAAATTGTCAGACGATATTTCTTTCCAACTCTCAACTCCACCAAAAAAATAAAATAAATAAAAAAAACCGCCTTCCCACCGCACTACTGTCACAGAAATTCCGCCGTATTATGACGGCACTGGCAAGCGGAACTACTGATGACTCCGGGTGCAAGTGTGCGTAGGACTCTCCGAAGCCTTTCCCAACCCCAATGACGAGAAAGGAGGAAAAAAAAAAAAAACCAACAAAAAAAGAAAAAAACCGACACACAAAGAGCACGGGTGTTTTGTATTCCCTCCTGTTTTCCCTATTCGGGTGTTGACGGTTTTCTCCATCTTTAAAATTGGCAGCCAGCCATCATTTTCCCTTCGGTATTGGATAACGTTTAATAAAGTTCCCGAAATATTTTCTGCTCGATGGTAAAAATCACGTAGCTGCATCGTTTTCGCCCAAAGCCTATATGGTCGCAAAATTTCAAATATCTGAGAATAATGGGGGAAGCTTTCCTAGTGGAAATCAAGCGATTGTGACATACATGTAATTTGTAATGTTGGCTGCGCCCATTTCAAGCTGGAGAAAGTAGTTTTTTTCATAACTGGACAAAAATATATAAACTGCTAGAGATAAAAAGAAATCTATTGCATTTTTTTAAGGTCACAAACCTTAAGATTAAACTTCTATTAATTATAGAAGTTGCAGTAATTTTTTGTTTATTTCATGACTACAATACATGGACCTTATAAAATCTATCATGAGATGAAATTCCATTTTTAATCAATTCAGCGTCAGTAGTTAATGAAAGAGCTTTTCACTATAAAGAATGCAAATGTTACGTTCAAAGATGAATTAAAAACTTTATTTTACAAACATTTTAAGACGAAATTCATTCCCAAAGAAAGAAAGCTGTCTTGTTGTTCATAATTTTTCCTGTACTATTTATTATAAACGAATTTTGTCATTTGTTTTCTTCTTCAATGTATTTTAATGTAATATAACGTAGCTGCATCGTTTCGCCAAAAACATAATATATGAATGAATGGTCTCAAAATTTCAAATAGCTGAGAAAAATGGAGGACGTTTCTTCTTGTGAAAAACTAGTGATTTTGCCATATGTGTAATTTGTACCGTAGGGTTCGCCTTAATTCACGCAGGAAAATAGTAGTTTGAGTGTTATGACACAACTAGACGTAAATAAATGAAATTATATCGTTAAAAAGAAACCTATTACAATTTTTTAAATTTATGAACCATAAGATAAAACCTATACTTTTCCGATTAATTGTAGAAGTAGCCCTAGTTTTTAGTTTATTTCATAAGGTGTACAATATATATGGACCTTATATAATCTATCATGAGGTGAAACTATATTTTCAATAAATTCAGTGTGAGTCAGTGGCGTAACCAGAGGGTGGGACAAGGGGACCTGCCCCCCCCCCCCAAGAATTAAAAATTGTATCATGAATATTGAATTTGCATTATAAATATATTTATCCGCTCAATTCGCCCCCCTCCCAAGATTAAATCCTGGGTGCACCACTCGTGTCAGTAGTAATTTAAAGAGACAGCTCTGCCTTATAAAAATTGTAAATATTGCCTTCAGAGCTGAATTAAAAATTTTATTTTACAAATGTTTTAAAAAGAAATTTATCCTAGATGAAAGAAAGCTATCAGTGTTATTGCTCAAATTTCTCCTATACTATTCATTATAAATAAAATTTTGTATTTATTTTCCTCGTAAATGTTCTTTAAGGTAAAATCACGTAGCTCCATCGTTTCGCCACAAACGTATATGACTGGACGGTCGCAAAATTGGAAATAGCTAAGATAAACGGAGGCAACTTTTCTAGTGGAAATCCAATGATTGTGACATATGTGTAATTTGTAATATAGGCTTCGCCTTATTTCAAGCAGGAAAAAGTTGTTTCTGTGTTAAGGCGTTACTTGCCGTAAATAAATAAAATTCTAGTATTACAAAGAAATTTATTGCAATTTTTTAAAGTCACAAACCATAAGATAAAACGTATATTTCTGCGATTAATTATAGAAGTTGTCCTAGTTTTTAGTATATTTCATAAGACGTACAATGCATGGACCTCATTTAATCTATCATGAGATGAAATTGCATTTTCATTCAATTAATCTTTTCCTTACGGGTTGGGATAGCATGTAGCCGAAGAATGCGAGCCCAATCAATATATATATATCCCTTAATGGCCGTTCTTACCAAGGTGGTATGAAATTTCCCGGTCTAAGGAAGGAATCGGAAAAATGGGTCCCGTAAGCTAAAGATTAAATAGTTTTAAGACAGCTTTAACCATGGTCCAAGGTAAAAAAAAATGCAAACATTACCTTCAGAGCTGAATAAAAAATTTTATTTTACAATCATTTTAAAATGAAATTTATGCTCCAAGAAAGTCTTATTGTTCGAAATTTAGCCTGTAGTATTAAAAAGAAATTGATTATTTTTCCTTCTTTAAGTTAAAATCTATTAAATTTCAAGGTAGAATGTACTTTAAGGTAAAACCACGTAGTTGCATCGTTTTCGCCTAAAGCATATATATGACTGGATGGTAGCAAATTTGAAATAGCTAAGAAAAATGGATGAAGGTTTCCTAGAGGAAATCCAGTAGTGTTTGTGATATCTGTATAATTTGTAATGTAGTCTTCACCTTATTTCAAGGAAGAGAAAAAGTTCTTTCGGTGTTCTTTCCTAACTGGACAAACATATATAAAATTCTATCGTTAGAGAGAGAAGTATTGCAATTCTTGAAGTCACAAACCATAAGATAAAACGTAAACTTCTACGATTAATTTCAAAAGTTGCTCTAGTTTTTAGTTTATGGCATAAGACTTACAATACATGGACCTTATCTTATCTATCATGAGCTGAAATTACATTTTCAATCAATTCATTTTGAGTAGTGATTTAAATAGACAACTTTGCACTATAAAAATGGCAAATTTTATTTTCAAAGCTGAATTAAAAATTTTATTTTAGAAGCATTTTAAAAAGAAATCTATCCTCAAAGAAAGAAAGCTGTCAGTCTCAATGCTCAAAATTTTCCCTAAACTTTTAAAACAAATTTTTACTTTTATGTAACAAAAAGTAAAATTAATGGCTTAAAAATATGATTTTCAATTCAAGTAACGACAGCTGATTGTGTCAATTAGCCATAAACTGAAGAATTCATTATTATTTATAAAATAGGAGTAAAAATCAATGCAATTTTGAATTTACAAGCATAATTAGATCCGCGTCATTTTTTACATCTCTAATAAATGAAAGAGATTAATGAAGCTTTTGAATTTTATTTGATTTGCTAGCAAAGGAATCGGGAAAAAAATTGTCAGCAAAGGCGATGACGTTTTTCAATTAAATTTATTTGTTGATCAAAGGTGTTGACTAAACGTTCATTTCGTTTTATTTGTGTCGCTGACTTATTTTTATTGAAACCTGTCGTTAAAGAATTGCTAAATTTATTTATTATTAAATAACCTTTAATGATTTTCTTTTCGTGGTCGAACGGAGAACATAAATCACAAAATAATTTTGTGTCGTAACAATTTTTTGTTTCTTGAAATAATGGTTTTCAGTGATATTGAAAAGAATATAACCAACTTATTTAAAGTGTAAACGAAAAATAGTTTTATTTACTTGCATAATAATAAAAAATATATTTATGATTCAGAGAAATGAGCAAAAGTTTATTTAAAATAACAAAAGATTAATTTTTGCAAAATGAAAGCAACTTTTTCAGTAACGCGACTGAATATTTCAAAGAAGGAATAAATAAATCATGAAATTGAATTTTATTGATTAAAATGCCACATTTTAATTATGTTTATTTTTAAATGTACATATATAAAGAGTGAAAAATATTTTCAATTTCAAAAAGTGTTAGCTATGAAGAATGAAAGTTAATTTTTAGACTTTCAATTTTTCTTTTGATTAAAAGTAAAGACTCCGTTTTACTGTACTTTTATTTTACTTTTTTCTATTTCATTATTTGAAAAACTTACTTTTGAGAAAATACTGAAAATTCTGACAGCTTCTTTTGTCAAATTCATTTATGCACAGACACACGCACACACATGCATATATATACACTGAAGTGCCACTGAATTAGGGATACCTACCTAGTGACGAGTTGGGCCGCCTCTGGCCTTGATAACGGCTGCCACATGACGAGGCATAGATTCAACAAGTTTTTGGAAACGTTCCACGGGAATGGCTTGCCAAATATTGGCTAATGCTGTCCATAATTCAGTAAGGTTCTTTGGTGCTGTGTGATGGCCTTTCACGCCTTGTTCCAAAACATCCCAAAGATGCTCAATAGGATTTAAGTCTGGGCTTCTAGGTGGCTAATTCATGACAGAGAAGTCAGAGGAATGCTCATCCAACCAGCCAGTAGCCAACTGGGACTTGTGAGAGGTACAGTTGTCTTGCTGGAAAACTCCATTACCGTGCGGATAACAGAACAGAATAAACGGAGGTGATCACCCAGCAACTCTACGTACCGAATTGTATTGAGGGAGGTTGATACACGCACCAAAGATCCCAAACTGTGCCACGAAAAAACACCCCAGACCATGATTGAGCTACCGTACCCTTGTACGGATCCAGCCAGGCATGCACGATCCATGGCTTCATGAGCCTGACGCCATATTCTCAGCCTCCCGTCGGCGTTAAGTAGTCGGAATCGAGACTCATCACTCCATGCTACTCGTTTCCAGTCCTCTACACTCCAGTCTCTGTGCTCTCTTGCCCAGGCAAGACGTGCAGCCCGATGGCGGGTATAGAGCAATGGTACTATCGTAGGTAGACGGCTCCCGAAACCCATACGGTGAAGCGAGCGTTGCACAGTCCGTTTACTGACTGTACGACTGGCACCGTCATTAAACTGGGTGGTAATTTGAGCTAATGTTTGGCTTCGCTGGCTACGTACAATACGCCTGACCCGTCTCTCACCACGCACTGTCAAGGCTAATTGTCCTTTGCAGTTTGCCAATCGCTAGTTTTTTTCCACCATCCATGTATTCTTGGTATATTCTTGACACTGTCGACCTTGAAAATCCTAGCTGCCTGACGATTTCGGAAATTGAACGGCCCATGCGTCGCGCACCTACGATTTGTCCGCGATCGAAGGCGTCTAAATCAGGCAGTTTATCCATACTGGCAGTTCCAACAACTAATTCAGAACAACCACAGTACGCGCTATATATGCAGTTACCACAGCGCCCTCACTTGCGCATACATTATGAGCAGCGCTACACAATTTGCATCAAAATACAAATTCATGAGTACGCAGTCGACAGCAGCGCCAGTATTTTGGACTATAAAGTGCGCCAGTATTTTGGACTATAATCTGTTGCTCCTTCACTTTACAGAAGAGAAGGTCATCAGTTGCTTTTTTTCACTTGCTTGGCCAACTCGCTGCCCGAAGCTAATCCCTGTGACATTTTTCTGTGTGGTTATTTAAAGTCTAATGTGCATCTAGGTGGAGTCTGGACGTTCGAGGCCCTAAGGGACAACATATCCCGGACTTTAATAAACATTCCTGGTGACATGTTACGCTTGTCTGATGAGAACGTAGTGTTCAGGATGCAGTGTGTCGTCCACCAGGACTGTGGCCACATTGAAGGAGGGAGAAGTGAATTTGCTGCATAAAGTGCTGTTGCAGTGAAATTTATTTGTTATTAATTTGTATGCTTACAACTTTTTCGGTATTCATTCCTTATCTTTATAGCTCGAAATACTGGCGCTGCTGTCGACTACATAGCCGTGAATTTGCATTTTGATGTCTTACTTGCCTTTTAGGCAAATTCTCGGGGGCGCCGACAACAAGAGCGCCATATTTTCTCCCATCGGCGACTTTTGGAACTAATTTTTTTTGTTTCAGTGAAACTCTTTCAAATGTCGTCTTTAGTGTCTCTATCAATTTTGGTGGAACTACACCTGATAGACCGCGATACAGATGGCACTGAGAAGTGTCAGTTTAAAAAAAAAATCACCCTGTATATATATATATATATATGCATATATATATATACACATATATATATATATATATATATACACATATATATATATATATATATATATATATATATATATATATATATATATATATATATATATATATATATATATATATATATATATATATATATATATATATATATTAATTATCAATCCCTGTAATGCTATTTTCCATCTGTTCATATTCAGAACAAAATTTCCTATCGATATGTCAGACCCTTTCATGAAATATTCCAATATCAACTTATTTCGCAGCGTCACCAGTACACAAGTCTATTATTCGGATGGTTAGCTGGGTCCGCTACAAAACGGAAACACTCGTAGTAGATTAAACGCTTTGGTGGGATTTTAATTAAGTATTGATTCGCGACCTATATTTTTAGGCGTGTTTTTTGTGAGTTGTTTTTATAAGGCATGGAGAAAAAAGGTTTTAACGGGCGTCATCAAAAAACAATATCCAAAGCCCAAACCCTTCATTCGTGGAGGTTCTGTGGGAAAAGAAATAAAATCGTACGACGCGTTCACCCGTATCTGGTGTTAATGATAGATGAATTTTAAAGAAAAAGTTCCAGATGGTAATGACCACAGCATCAGTGTAAATTTAAGATCAGAGAGGAATACCGCATGAAGTGGAATTTCGGCTATTTTCTACCTGGTCATATTGATTTCTAAGGTAACAATCTTTAAGAAAATTGGATGGTACTTTAAATTTATTTGAATTTCACTAGCTGAACACGGACACGGCATGTCTGGACCTCGTATTGGCTTTTGTAAGAGCAGTTTGTCTTAGAGCAGCAATTTTCTGAATGTAAGATCGATAAATTTATTTGGAACAATAAACTGACCTTCAAACTCGAGAGAATAAATTTCGGTAAAAGCGGACATATAAAGACGGACTGAAGGAGCTGAATTTTTTAACTCAGTTATTCAGTAATTAGAGTAAAAATATTAGAGCTTTTAGCAATACGGAAAAGATCTGTTCACCTGCTTCTATAGGTGTTAGATCTATATTTAACTTCATGGCATGTCTCATAGAACATCCACAATCTCTTCGTTCACTAGAAAAATGTTCATGGCAATTCTTTGCAAGCGAATTATATAGGCTTCCCCCCAATGGAAAATCTACAGGTATAGGTCTTTTCTCTAGAAATAGAAAAAGAGAATAACCATAACGGGTCAGACTGATGAGTGAAGAATTGGTAAATTTGTGGGTCTTCGGACATGTTGCAGATTGCAGGCTTTTCTACTTTTTATTCATCTCCATAAAACGGGTAACATAAGGCTAGGTTTTAGAGGATCATTTTACTTTAGTGGGTCGCATTTTACCATAATACACTCGGTCACAAAAAATATATGCACCCAGAAGAAATCGAGCTACTATCACGAAACATGGAAGGAATGATGTAGTCTGGCAAGAGATATGCAAATGTTTAAAATGAGACAAGGGTAATCCCGCCAATGATACAAGGGTAAGCATGATGGCTCGTGCCATATGGTTATACAAACAAATCTGTCGTCTTGGATGGACGGTATTGTGACTAGAGATGCCTCTTAGACGTAACCGGCGACACTACGAACAATTGTCGGACTTTGAGAGGGGGCGTATAGTAGGCCTCAGAGAAGCAGGTTGGTCGAACAGGCGTATCAGCCGCCACCTCGGTCGGAGCGATATGGTAGTTGCTCGGTGTTTGCAACAATGGATAACGGAAGAGATAATCTACGGTAGTGGAGGGTCAGGGCGTCCAAGGAACACAAATGCGCGCGAGGATCGTGTAATCATAAGAGCTGCAATGTCCGCACCCACAACGTCGCTATAGTCGATTCTACGCCCTTTACCACCTTCCAGACATCCGGTGGTATCAAGGGAAACCATTCGTAGACGACTGGCCGACGCAGGTATAAGGAGCCAACGTCCCCACATCATAGGCAGTGGCGATTGGATTTTTGCAGACCTCGAGCAAGCTGGAGTGTGACCGACTGGAGGCGTGTGATCTTCAGCGATGAATCCTGATTCAATCTCATTGCTGATGATGTGCTTGGAAGGGAACTGCAACCGTCCCGGAATATTGGAGAATAAACTGCCCAATTGCAAAGATTATGGCATGATCTTTCGCAGGAGTTCATAGGTGACCTCATTGATTCGATGCCACGCATTGTTTCGGCTTGTATAGCTGCCAGAGGTGGATTTACTACTTACTGATTTGTAACCATTTTAATGTCATATCTTCTAAATAAAACGGTCTGTTTTTCTGAATTTGTAATCATTTGCTTAACTCCATATACTACATACATGTTAAGTTTCGTGATAGTAGCTAGTTTCCTTCTGGGTGCATATATTTTTGTGTGACAGAGTGTATTTAAGAAACGTTAAATAGCATGGCAGTCTTCTTTCTGTTAAACATTAGTCTTTGAAATTTATTTCAATTAAATCTAAGATCAATAGGAGGCTTTGAAGGGTCCAGGGGTAAAACGACTTTGCAGTCTTTTGTACGAAAATAAGTTAGCAGTGCCATCATGTAGATTTCAAAGAGTACTAACACTACGTGCATTCCTATAGGGGGCAGAATCCCTTTAAAGCCGTTAAAAATAGTGGTAAAGTTTCGGTGTTCAATAGAAAAACCCCGTTACTCCAACCTTTCAAATTCGTTTTTCTCAAAACGTGATTTTTGGTGTATAATAGGTGGTTAATTGTTTTTGGAGAATGTTCCGCAATAACTAAATTGTTTATCTTATTCATTAACTGATTACTATCGATGTAGCTAAATGTGGGGTGTATAGCCCATATATATATATATATTGTAGTGAACTGAGGTTCGTAGTGTCAACCAGTAGATGATTTAAACACACCAGGTATACATCACTCATTACATAAACAAAACAAATGCAATTTATTAATAAAATTGATGATGATGAAATATGTACACTGCACAGATGTAAGATGAACTTCGTAACTTAGGTAATCACACTCGATTTAATCGGCGTGGGGCGGAGTAAGAACACAGAAGTCCGCTAGGCTAGCAGAACTGGCTCTGCTTCAATGATGAAGAAACGGCACTTCTCCTGACGGGAAAGGGCTCCCCAATAATATCAACGGCGGTGATCACTGCGCGCACCCGGTAGCGATGAAAATATTAAATTAAGGAGAAAGGACTCCTCACTGGAAAATAAGGTAGCAAAGGCTCCTTCCACGAAGACTGGTCTCCGACAAATTAGTGGAGTATGTTTACTCCTGCAGGAACTAAATCGTCGCTGCAAACAGTCACAAGGGACTCTGAACCTGTAAGGGCGGCAAACCCGGCTGCTCTTAAAACTGGATCCGCTACGTGTCAGGAACTAAAAGACGCAAGCCACGACTGACGGGTCCATTCTCTTTTTATAGAAGAACCTCCACCGGATATTGCATCACTCTCCAGAAAGTCGAACGATCTAGAACAAGTGAGCAACGGAAATGGGTTTCCTGGGGCGATAATGAAATATTTTCCCCGGGTCTAAAGCGGCCGCCTTTTTAGTTTGTCCTCCAAGCCACTTCAAAGAGTCTCAAAGGGCCGCTTCGGTAAAATGCGAAAGGCACGAGTCCTTTTGTTTAGGCACGCGTCGCCTCCAGGATGCTGCTTAACAATTGATAGTTCATGAATGAAAGCACCTGGGGTCTCCTGTCATTTATAACTAACATCAGCGGTGTCACCCGGTGGCGATGACTAAATCAAGAAAAATGACCTATGTCCCCTAAGGTTCTGTGGAACAAGTCTATCGGATGAACAAAAGGAAAATTGCCGTCAGCATATTGCCACCTACGTGGTCGGAAATCTTTTGATGGGTCTCAGGCCGAGATAGAAGAATTTCTTTTGTTAACGGAGAGGTTGAAATGCAATACTCTACAATATATATAAGTCATTTACCACACTACCTGATTAACGCCGTCTTCTTTAATTGCGTTGTGTTTTTATAAATAAAATAATCTAATAACCTGATTGAAATTGCAAATGGATAGATTTATTGAAATTACTAATACACATAAATACATTATAATACATGATACAATTATTGTCCTAACAACCTTATTTTAAGTCTTCTAATTTTTATAATAGCTACAAGTGGACTTCTCTGAGGTATTAATTATCTATATATACTAGATGAGTTCAAACTAGGCACACAGACGTACAGGATCAATGAACAACTGTCACACTTACCTTTATTGACGCTGCATTCGTAGACCTGGGCACGCGTCAGTAATCATGATGAACTTCTCACAGTAACAGCATAGGTGGGGGTATATCCGTTAACTGCTGGCGGACGTCCTTCGTTAAGTCCCCTGGGAGCGGGTATTCACTCGTTCAGCTGGCGGCCAGTCCTTGGGACTCTCTTTGTCATCCGTCGGGTCAAGTCACTCTTCACGTAGCAAGGCTCCCAATTCAGGTTCACGTACACGTTCGCTGGGTCACTCCGTCGAGCCTCTCTCTTTCGTTCGTCGGGGAATGGCTGTCTCTACTCACCGTCTAGCATCCTTCCTAGGCAAACAAAACCTCTCTCTCTCTCTCTCTGTGTAATCTTTATCCCGCTTCTTTTATATCTGTCTCCTGTTCCTCTAACTTCTCCTATATTTTCTTGATTGGGCCTCTATTTGTTCTCTGGGATGTTCCATCCTGCCCTGCTGGAGCATTCATTCCCATCTCATTACCGTACCTCTTCCGGGGGGTCGTATTTGATCTCTACCGCTCTCTCCCTTCTTACAGACCTATTCTTCTTCTTGACCGTTTCCCATCTGTCATCTCTTTTCATGCCATACTTGTTTCGTTCCGCCTTACTCGTCTGGCGTTTCTTCATGATATTACTTTTCATACCGTAAGGATCTTTTTTTTATTATTAATATTCTCCTTTCAATATTGACCTTTCTACGCTCCTCTATGGATCCTTATTCTCAGCTTGCTTCACCTTCTGACCTATTCACGGGCTCATTCATTATCCTTTTCTACTCTCTACAATGTCACTTTTACCCGTGACATGGTGTAAAGGGGTTTTACCCCAGGACCCTTCATTTCTGTTAACCAGGTTTACCATAATATGCTGAACTGACCATAATATGCTTATCTGGCTGGCCAGTCCATCCGGCGAATATCTTCCCACTGAATATAATTGTCGAGTAGGTGAGCCTTATGTGGACGAGCTTTGTCGTCCGTAAAAATAAAACAAGGGTCAACTGCGTCCCTTAGAAGTCGAACATAGGGCTGTAAGATCTCATCCGTATGCCTCTCACCTGTAAAAAACCCTCTGATCCACATATGGAGAGATGTGCGCCTTGTTTAGCATGGTTCAGGATTGGGCGAGACTTCAGTGGGGTCTTCACAGAAGAGCCTGGACATTGATTCTCGACGTACCTTTATCTGGAGGGAACTGGAACCTTATACTGTTCCTCCAACATCTCTGAAATGGAACGCTATGGCAGCGCAGGTGTCGAGGTCTGGGCAGGTATCGTGTTGGATGGCGGCACTTTTCTTCATGTGTTTGACAAAGGGTTCATGACTTGTGAGAAGTATAGGGATGAGATCTTACAGCCCTATGATCGGATTTTCAGGGGCGCAGTTAGCCCTATGTTCATTTTTTAATGAACGAAAACGCTCGTCCACATAAGGCTCGCCTAGTCGACGATTATCTTGAGAGTAAAGCTATTCGCTGGATGGATTGACCAGCTAGATATCCAGACATAAGCCCTATTGATCATGTCTGAAACTCTCTTGGGAAGGCAATTGGAATTTGCCATCCCCCCCGAGAACCATCCAGGAGGTAAAAACTTCGTTGTTGCAGGAGTAGTATCGACTGCCGCAGGGACTCATCGAACTGCCTCTTTTCTAGTATGGCATCGCACTGTGGGAGCTGTATGCCTATGAGAGGAGGCTCTATCCCATATAACAGTCATTTTATGTCCGATGTTGCATCATGGGTTTTGGACATTCCTGCACTAATGAGTCTAACTGACGATCATTAGTACACACTACGAATGTTCTATGGTATACTTTTTCCCCTTATATAACTATGTATCCACTCCAAATTTCAATAAAATTTGTCCATTAGATTCCCAGACGTTCAACAAAGTGTGAAAGTTCTTTCAATTTTGAACACCATTTTATTATATAGTAAACTTATATATGATATTACCTGAAAACCCGCACTTCGCTACGGAGTACATTCAAATTAAATACAAATTCAATGTATGCAATTAATGCCAAATAAATAAATAAATAAATAAATAAACAAATATATATATATATATATATATATATATATATATATGTATATATATATATATATATATATATATATATATATATATTTATATATATATATATAAAATAAATACGACGATCAATGTATACAATTGGTGTAAAACAATATATATATATATATTTATAAAGAAAATCGTAAGGGATATTTTGTAGGCAAAATAATGTGGAAGAAAGTATTCAAATTAAATGTAATAGTACATACTGAAGAATATATATAGTACAGTTAATATAGTACAGTTTGAGGAACATAATATCTTTTACTATATTTTAATATTTTTTTGGATAATGTCCAATCGTCTGCCGCATTAGCAAGACAAATTTTTTTTGTCTATTTAGTTGTTATGCACGTGACGATAAATTTATTTAAAGTACCAGAAAAAGAAATCACGTGATCAGCATTTAATAAATTAAATTCTAAAAATTAATCTTTGAAAATTCAGCCAAAATCAGAAAGTGGAGGTAAAGATTCGAAAAAGGTTTCATTTTAAAGGAATTTTTAATGATATTTCTTATTTTATAACAATATTAAATTTTTATAAAAAAAAAGATCTTTCTTATTTTATATAAAATTTATTTTATATAAATTTTATAACCCTCAAATTGTTATTTTAAATGCAAACCAAAAAAAAGTTACTAAAACAGCTTAAAAATTTAATTTAAAAAAATATAAGAAGAATTTTTCAAAAATCCTTCTTAGTGTATCCCTACACTATAAGAATAATCGCCATGCAAAATTTCAGCCCTTTAGGTCCAGCGGTTTGGTCTGTGCGTTGTATGTCAGTCAGTCAGTCAGTCAGTTACGGAACTGTTTTTTATATATAGATAATCAACTCAGTTGTGACGAATTTTTAGAATGCTGAGTTACGTGTAGTTAAAAAAGTACTTCATTTTATGTCTGATGTATAACATATAGAATATCTATTAATAACAGGAAATAATTCTAAAATTTCACTAACAAACTTCACATGTATTATCAGACTAGCTGAATACCCGTACTTCGCTAAGGAGTACGGGTACAAATTAAATACAACGGTCCATGTATGCAATTAATGCAAAAATATATATTTATAATGAATAAAACGATCAATGTATGCAACTGATGTAAAAAAAAAAAAAAAAAAAAGATATTTATAAAAAATCGTAACGTATATTTTTATAGACAAAATAGTGTAGAAGAAAATATTCAAATTAAATACAACGGTCAATGTATGCAATTAAATTGTATGTTCAATAACCATAAAACATACTAATTTGAATTAAATTCTTAAAAAACTTCCATCTCAATTAGTCTAGTGGTTAAATTGTATCTTTTACCGTATTTTTGTCAATTTAATTCTTTGTTATGCACGTGACGCAAAATTAATTTAAAGTATCACAAAAAGAAAAGAAACCACCTGATTAACATTCAATAAATTAAATTCTAAAAATTAATCTTTAAAATTTCACCAAAAATCAGAAAAGGGAGATGAAGATTTGAAAAAGATGTCATTTTAGAGATTTTTTTATGATCTTTCTCGTAATATAAATTTTATAGCTCGCAGATTATTATTTCAAATACAAATCTAAAAAAGGTCACAAAACAGCTTAAAAATTTAATTTTAAAAAATCTAAGAAGAATTTTTCAAACATCTTTCTTAGTGCACCCCTACACTATAAGAAGAATCACCATGCAAAATTTCAGCCCTTTAGGTTCAACGGTTTGCTCTATGCGTTATCTGTCCGTCACTCAGTCAGTCAGTCAGTTACGGAACTGTTTTGTACTCGTATTTATAGATAAATTGAAATTTCTTAATTACTTAAATTTTTAGGATAGTCTTTTGATGTCATCGTATCAGTGGAAAAATAAGTCCAATATTGCTTTATATATAGATAAACTAGTTAAACAATACAAAACATGTCATTCTTTAAGCTTATTATCAAACGAGTTATAGCATGGTTCAGATAATTATTACTAGAGTAATTTCAATGAAAAGGGAGAAAATTTCAAAACAATGGTCTTCAAGTCACTGATTATACTGTCTTTTAATCAGCTATTTTCATGGCTTTTGTGTAAGAAATTTTACTACTTAATTCTTAAACTTGGTTGAGAAATCTATTTGTCTTAGAAGAAAATTAATTATTATTTTTTATTGTATCTTGGCAAAACTAAATGTAAAGTTTAGTAGGTGCTTTTAATAGCATCTGACGTACATTATATATGTGCTGAAAAATGCAAACTAGATGACAAAATGATATTTTAATAATATACTTTTTTATTTTTAAAAATATTATAAAGAGTTTGGTATGTTTTTTTTTACAGTGAATATAATTTCTTATTTGTAAATATATTATATTCTGTTCTGTAACAACAAATATTTTATCAGACAAATATAATATCAGACGAATATAATATCAGACAAATATAATATCAGACGAATATAATATCAGACAAATATAATATCAGACATAAAATGAAGTATTTTTTTTAACTACACGTAACTCAGCATTCTAAAAATTCGTCATAACTGAGTTGATTATCTATATATGTAAAGCAGTTCCGCAACTGACTGAATCACTGACTGTCATACAACGCACAGACCAAACCGCTGGACCTAAAGGGCTGAAATTTTCCATGGTGATTCTTCTTATAGAGTAGGGGTGAACTAAGAAAGATTTTAAAAAAATTCAAATTAGATTTTTTCAAATTAAATTTTCATGCTGTTTTTGGAATTTTTCTTAAGTTTGCATTTGAAATAATAATTTGAGGGTTATGAAATTTACAACACGAGAAAGATCATAAAAATTCCTTTAAAATGAAATCTTTTTCGAATATTTTCCTCCATTTTCTGTTTTTTGGTGAATTTTTAAAGATTACATTTTAGAATTTAATTTATTAAATGCTGATCACTCGATTTCTTTTTCTGGTACTTGAAACAAATTTATCTTCACCTCCATAACAATGAAATAGACAAAAAATATTTTTTCCCTTGCTAATGCGGCAGACGACTGGACATTATCCAAAAAAATATTAAAATACAGTAAAAGATATTTTCCTCAAACTGTACTATAATAACTGTTCTATATTCTTTAGTATATCCTATTAGACTTAATTTGAACATTTCTTCTACATTATTTTGTCTATAAAAATATCTCTTATATTTTTTTAATATATATATATATATATATATATATATATATATATATATATATATATATATATATATATATATATATATATATATATATATATGTATATATATATATATATATATATATATATATATATATATACTAGCTGTACCCGTCCCGGCATTGCTCGGGTAATGTAATTACCAATTTTTTAGTAGCCTTAACCCTTTGTTAATGGGCGTCGCTGTCATCCTTTTCCTCACCACGATACATTATTTTACCCATATAAATTTAATCCTTTCTGGCACATTTTGGCAAAATTTTTGACATAGGATTACTAATCGAATATCACTGCAATAGTAATCGATTTCCTTGAAAGCGAATATATCACATCCTGCACATGCTGAAATTCTTCGAAATCTTCATAGGTTTTTTCCACAAATACACCACAAATTATATGATATTAACTAAGTGCTGGCCAAAAAAATTACGGCATTACTAAATGTGATTTTTTAATCGATTATCACTGCAATAGTAATCGATTTCCTTTAACCAACCAATCCCTCATAGAAAACAAACGCCCCAGCACATCACGTGCATGACGTCGAAAAACTGGTTTTTCTCCTATTTTCACCCGCTTTACCTTCGTCCGGAAATGAAGAACGAAATCTCCAAAATGAGATTTCTCGCAAGAGTTTCCGAATCATAAAATAAATTATTAAAAAATAACTACAATTTGTAAATTAATTTTGGTTCTGGCTTTCGAAACTGTGATGGCTAGGGTCTCTGAGATAAAAATTTCGTAAAAATGTAACGACATTTACGTATCGATTCGACAATTTAGAAAAAAGGGTCACGGACAAAATCGCGTTTTTTTCCGAAAAAACGGGTGCGTACAGGCGATCGAAAAAAAATCACAATTAATCGATAAATTAAGACAGACAATTTTAATTGTGATTTCCGTATAGTGTCATCTTTCCCGTATAGGCTCGTCCGAAAAAAAAAATTCTTGTACGGATACGTTAGGATTTACGGAGCTTTTACTCGTCCGGGAGCTCCAAATCGCGACTAAATATTTAATTACGGAAAATCTAATTAAAAAATCGAAAAAAGGGCTTCGAGGTCCATAATGACACCTCGGGAGGGATCTTCGTGTCGAATCTCAAGACTGTCCGACCTACCGTCTTTGCGCTGCGCCGCGAGCAGACAAAAACTCGGTCACACACAGACTTTGCCTTTTATATATAAAGATGACACACTGACACACACACACACAGATATATATATATATATATAATATTATATATATATATATATATATATATATATATATATATATATTGGTATTAATTGCATACATTAACCGTTGTATTTAATTTGATTGTACTCTGTAGTGCGGGTTTTCAGCTAGTATATATATATATATATATATATATATATATATATATATATATATATATATGTATATATTACACTTTGTCTAAGCCGGATATGGGCACGTTAGATGCGTAGACCGGGAAACCCTTCCATGATCTGAGAGAAGGTGGGAGAAGGTACAGCCCACCATAAGTCGCCCCTGGTGGTACTCGGTCAAAATTGAGGTGGCATCTAGGGTGGTGTTGATTCACCTATACCAGTGGTTCCCAACCTTGGGAACGCGTACCAGTACGGGTTCGCGGACAAGCAGCTACCAGTGCGCGAATGATTTTACAATTTAAAACAAAAATCTATTAAAAATCTGTATTACGAAAAAATAAAAGAAATGACTGTAATTACTAATAATCCATACGTTTTAATATTTTAGTTTGAAATTTCTTATCCATTTTTTGTGTTGTAATTACTTTATTGGGATTTCCCTAATCTCAAAAGATGCCGTCTACACCTGAATGTGTTATTTATGACCGCCCCATAAAAATTTTCCACTCCCCTGCGAATTATAACTGTGTCTATAACTGTGTTTGCGAATTATAACTGCGTCTGAGTTCTACTAAAAATTGTGTTTTGTGTTTCAAACATCTTTAAATTAATTGCATATTTTTAATCAATAGTAATTGTATTATTAATAAATATTAAGAAGCTGTTAAGGTATGTGTATTAAACTCAGGAGATTTATTTAAAATGATTTTTTATATATCCTTATTTATTTTAATAAATGTTTGGCTACTTGTTTCGAATACATCTCGTATTCGTCTTCAGACCATATACAAATAAACTTATTCGTTGTTAAGACCACTAAAAAATTTACAAAGGGTATGATTTGTCATAGTTATAGTTTAGTTACAAAATCTTAAAATTACTACATGTAGATCACATTACGCCCAATCATAAAACAAATATTTTTCAAAATGAATTATCCAATCATTACATTGTACAAAAATTATTTTAAATTATGTATGTATACAGGGTGTCTTTTTTAAATTAATACATAGGGATTCCAATGTAAATTTGAATAGATTAATATAACTTTGTTATCAAATAGAATTATTGTAAATCAAAATTAGATATGAATTCAGCATTAAAAATTGACAGTTTTCATGTTCTAATTTTTTCAAAATCGGCTTTAAATAAAAGAGAATTATTAAAAAATCACTACATTTTTTAATAAGAAAATTCCAATTTTGGGTCGATTCGAGTAAATAGATTAATATATATATAAAATCATTTTTAATAAGTCTCATAAATTTATCCTAATAATTTAAAAACTATTATACTTTTACGTTTTTGTAACATTTTACTTATTATTTTTACAGCACATCTATACCCCGAAGAGATAGAGCAATCTGGAAGTTCTAATTTCAACCCAAAGGAAGATCAATCACGAGAATTGAGCAAGACGAAGAACCAGAATTAAAGAAGCAGAAGCGAACTTGGATCAGGAAATATGATCCTGATTATATGAAGTATGGGTTCGCCATGAAATCCGGAGCAGAAGCTGAATCTATTCCACAGTGCGTGTTTTGTTTTGAGTGCTTATCAAACGGGACTATGAAGCCAGCTCTTTTGAAAAGGCATTTATATAGCAAACATTCGAGTGTAAAAGACAAAACTCTTGATTTTTTTATAAGGAAACATTCAGAGTTTTGCTTTCAAAAATCAATTGTCAAAACTTTTAGTAGTATAAAAACACTATCTAATTATGTGAGAGCATCATATTTAGCTAGTTTGCATGTAGCTAAGTGCGGGAAACCACATACAATTGGTGAAACATTGTTGATGCCTGCAACAAAGGATATAGTTGCATCTGCCCATGGAGAGAAAGCGGCTAAAGAAATTGACAAAGTATCATTATCTAATAATACTGTCAAGCGGCAAATAGATGAGATGGCATCACAAGTTGAAGATATTTTAATCCAAAGATTAAAAGCAAGCCAATTTTATTCCCTCCAACTGGATGAAAGTACCGATATTTCCAATCTGGCACAATGAAATACAACAATGAAATACAAGAAGAACTATTATTTTGCAAACCATTAACTGCAAGAACAACTTCGCAAGAAATATTTAAAATAATTAATGATTATTTCACTAAAAATTACATAAGTTGGCTCAAATGTGTTGGAGTTTGTACCGATGGTGCTCGTTCGATGATTGGAAAATTATCAGGCGTGGTAACCAAAATTAAAGAAGTTGCACCAAAATGTAAGTCTACGCACTGCATCATTCACCGTGAAGCTTTGGTCACAAAAATATGCCAGTGAATATAAAAGAGGCTTTATATGAGTCGGTAAAGATGGTTATTTTTATCAGATCTCGAGCACTCAATTCGCGTTTATTTTCGATTTATGTGGTGAAATAGGAAGTGCCCATGCCACACTTTTACTTCACACCGAAGTACGGTAGATTGAGTTACGCGATGAAATTTATATGTTTTTTCCCAATTCAAAATATTTGAACGGAGATAATTTGATTGATGAGCAATGATTGTGTAGACTAGCATACCTTTCAGACTTTTTTTGAAGATTAAATGAACTAAATTTGACTTTGCAAGGAGTTAACAATTCTGTGTTCGACTTGTATGACAAAATAAGTATGTCCAAGAGAAAATTGTAATTCATGCAACAGATAATTGAAAAACAAAATGTTAACATGTTTCCTTCCCTCTGTAACTTTATCGAAGAAAATAATTTGTCAATAAAAGACGATGTGATGAGCGACATTATAAAACATCTAACATCAACTTTTGAATGTTTCCAAAATTATTTTTGAGAAGATCTCACAGCTCAAAATTTGGATTCGAAATCCTTTCGCATTCACAGCAACCCTTGCTGTCTGCAAGACGATGTGATTGCAAAAGAGTCTTTTATAGACCTTAGAAGTGACAGTGGATTGAAATTAAGATTTCAGAGCTCCAACCTATTCACTTTTTGGCTATCTATTCATAAAGAATACCCAGAAGTTTCTTGCCAAGCAGTAAAATTTTTAATGCCATTTGCGACCACATATTTATGTGAAAAAGGATTTTCTGCAATGATTGCGATAAAAACCAAATATCGAGCTTTGCTGGACATTGAATCGGATCTTCGCCTTAAACTGACAAACATTGAACCAGATATTACCTCTTTAGTTAATAATAAACAGGCCCAACCTTCTCACCTTCATTATAGATTTTTTAAAGTGATTATTATATTTTATGTATCTGTTTAGCAATAAAAATATATCCCAAGTTACTTGTCTTTATTACAAATGTTCTCCATTACATTTTATTTCCCATTTCAAAATTTTTGGTCTACCGGTACGTCATTAAATTGTTTACAACGTACAGGTACGGTAGTATAAAAAGGTTGGGAACCCCTGACCTATACGGTGCCGCCATTGAAAGCAACCAACGATTCTCGCGGATTGTGTCTTAAGTGGCTAGTGCCCCGCATTGGCAAAGAACAATAACAACAATTTGGATCTTGTGATTTTGCTAAGACTTGTACAGATGTAAATTTTAAAAAAAATCACAAGCATCACAATTTTTTAAGGTAGCATTAAATGAACTGAAAATTCGTTTTCAGCGCATCAATTATATAACTTCTGTACATATATATACAAAATCACAAGCATAAAAATATGCAAACCGTACCATTAAATTTTAACTCTCGGAAACTGTTTTAGTTTTTTAGTTACACAAGAACTTGGGAGTCATTAACTAGCGATTAATCATCTGAAGGGACTACAAAGTTAAAATGACGGAAAAATCGATATGTGTTTTTAATTTAAATAAATTTTACCAGACCATTTTTCTTTAAAGCTATATTTCAATTTTGAAGAAAATGTCACTAAAATTATTAATTATCTACTTTATCAACATGCTTGTAAATATTATGATCATTTCAGCTGACGAGAAGTACTTCTTTAGAGAGTACTTTTCGATAAAACAGAAGTTTTTTTAAAAATATAAATCACTCTATACCCATGAAAGTCTAGAACTAGTTAACATTGACTCTTAACATACTGTTTCGTTTCAGAGGCAGAAAAGATGTAAGAAGTTGTAGTTGGAATAGGATCATTAAATCTGGAATTTAGTTTGTCCTTTTCCTGTTTTCTCTCTAACACTATTCACGAAAATAGTTTAAACAATAGTTAAATTTGAAGTTTTATGACAACCGTAATATTGATACTCGAATTGTACAGTATGCGGCAGAATGGACTCTCATATTTTAAATGCACGAAACAATGTACAGAAAAAAGCTTTATATATTCGAAAATCTAGTTTATTTTTTTTTCAGTAGTTTTTTAAAACAACATCACTCAGATGGCACCCGCAATTTCCGATGTTCTGCTGAAGCCGTTCTCTGAAGTTTTCCATCACTCTTCTGGTAATTTCACGGGCAATAGCGGCACGATGCTTATTTAGAAAACTCCGTGTCGATTCAGGTAGCATTGGGGCACTGATTTACCTAATTATAAATGGTCGTTTAGAATGTTCAAAAAATTGTGGAATGGTTTTTAATACATAATAAAATAGAGAGTACGGAATGATACGGACTTTTGTTCAATTTAATGTATACTTTTTTTGGACTGTAGCTGGCACTTATACCAGATCAGAGGAAGGGAACGCGCGGCCTCCGTGATCTTCTTGTGCGGCCTTCAAATTATTTTAGGAATTGTTGCTATGTCAGTTATTTATAATTTAATACTATTATTTTTCTATTGTATTTCTTTATAATGTTAAAATTATTTAAAAATACTTCTACTTTATTATTTTTATTTGAAGTGGTATTTAAATATGTAGTTGTTTATTAAAATTTAAAAACCTGGATATATATATGTGCTTACATAAATAAAAATACCAACAGTGAAATATAAAAAATTACAGTGGTATCTATGAATCTTATAATTTTATAATAAAAAATAATAATTAATGATTAATGTTATAACAAGTTTTTACCCTTATGTGAATACAAAAATATTCTATATATTGTAACTTTTTAAGTCAAATAGTAAATATATAAGGACTTAATTTTTTGTTGTTATTTTTCTATATAATGCATCAAATTGTTAAAACTATACCTAATTATAATAATTTCATAAAAGTCGTATTTATAGGTACATGAAATTATGCGGCCTCCTTTATATCTACCTAATTTACATGTGGCCTCTAATGGTAAAAAGGTTCCCCACCTCTGTACCAGACATTCGATTACACTTATAAAGACATTCGATTATTTACATCGCAAAATTTTTTTGTATAATTAATGGGCACAACCAACATATGAGCTAGCATTGTTCCATCTTGTGTCACTTAAATTTCTTTTATACATTTCACTGACACATATAAATTATAAGCACACACACACGCACGCATACACAGACACACACACACACACATATATATATATATATATATATATATATATATGTGTGTGTGTGTGTGTGTGTGGGTGACAGAGAGAGAGAGAGAGTCCAGTAATAATTCGAGGCATAAACTAATCCTCTAAATCACAGAAGATCACGTTTATTGCTGTCGGATTTACAAGACAAAAAGATTCCGCTAATAGTCAATATGATATCTTACTCAACCTTTATATACTGGCCTGTAAAATAATTTATATAATGTCTCAAAGGCTTTTATATAACGTTTCAGAAGAGCCACAGTCCAGAGATTTCATTGACTGTGGTCATCACGCCACAGTCCAGAGATTTCATTGACTGTGGTCATCACGCCACCAAATTTAAGAAAAATCTCCTTAATACAGTAAAGTTGATAAAGCTCTATGATTGATAGATCGGTGTTCAAAATTTATAATACAGTAAAAAAAAATTTTCTTAAATATACCACGCATTACATCCATATTTTTTAACTATAAGGTCAATTTTATCAATAAATAGAAGAAATTTTTTATAAAAACATGAAAGTAATAAATTCTATTTTTCAACTCTTTTTAGCAATGTTTATATTTTAAAAGAAGGAAATATTTCTGGAATAAATTTCTCCTTTATAAGCAAGTTTTATATTGGTTCTAATACCAAAGTATATCTTTTACTGCGGTAATCCCAAACAAGTGTTTAAGAAGAAAAAAAAACAGAATAATTTCCTGGCAGAGTTGTGATATATTTTAAGTTTTAGTTGTAGTTGTAAACAAAGGTTTGTTTGATGTTCAGACTAACTACAAAAAACTACTGTTTTGTATCGTTCATAGACATAAAAGAAGAAAATGTATGTAAATAAGCAATTCTCTAAATTTCCTGAACAATTAGAATTGTTGCCACAAAGTTATTGTACAAATTGTGGATGACTCATTTAACTGATGTTTTGCTCTGTTAATGGAAACATTTCTTTTTCTGCGTTGAGAAAATTTTTCATTTGGAATATGTATACTAATAAGCTATAAACATAAACATTAGTTATCTAACATGCATGTCGATAACATATAGCAAATTCTTCTCCATCCACTGTTCAACAAACGGAACATAGTTTCTTTTAGTATCATGAGGTACAAAGACCGAGATTACCCTATCAAAACTCATCTACAGTTATCATAAACATCATAATTGAGCATTGTGATTCAAAGCTGAAATGAAAGTATAAATAAAATTAGCATATCAAAGGTGGTAAACATCGTCACTGGCAATCTAATATTACAAGATTCCCGAACAAATGGTGAGAGGCTAATGGAAGTCAGCCAAAGAAAGACTCGGTATTCTTTAACTACGCTCGTAGCACCAATGAATCATATCGTATTTGAGGCACAGCTGCATGTGCGCCTCTCATATTTGTTTGATCACGAAGAGTGTGACGTCATCCTTCCTTTCTGCGTTCCATGGGCGTGATTTCTATTTTACAAGCTAACCCCGTGTCGCAATGGGCGAAGGTTAAATTGTGTGTTTCTCCTTTTTTATCCCCGAAATCACCTTCGGGTGTAGGTGAGAGCTCGGCGTAGTCCGAAAAAAAAGTTCATAAGAGAAGGTGTTGCTTACTTTCAGAAAGTGAGCAGGCAATAACCGTAAAAGCGTGTTGGAGTTGAGAATTTCATTGCTTTTCCGCGCTTTGCTAAATCTAAATTCACCGATATTAAGTAAATGTTTTAGGAACTGTCGAGGAAATATACGAACCTTTTCAGTATAAAACAAATATTAAAGTAAATAAATAACATATATATTTTGGGTCATCCCATAAATGATGTGGTTTTATGACGTAATACCAGAAAATAGCAGAATGCACGCTTTGTGTGTGTGTGTATATATATATATATATATATATACAGTAGAATCTCGATCTATCGATTATCAAGGGACCGACTGAAATGAACGATAAATGCGGGAAAAAGATAGATGCGGAAACATAACAAAGCAATATGATCGTTCGGACTGGATAAAATGAACGACACATACGGAAAAACGATGGATCCGAAAACGATCGATCGAGATTCCACTGTATATATACATAGGCTGTTCGCACATTTTTTAGACCATTTTGGTAAGCCGTAATAAAAAATCGTTTGCTGCAAAAGAAATAATTGCAATTGTACTATGTTTTTAAAAGTCAAAATTATCGTCTGCGGCTTGAAAGTTTTGTTTTTATTCAAAATGGCGTTTTTAACAAAGTAGTGGTTCTAAGGCTACATTTATGCTCTTTCGAAGAGAAATATGCATACTCCGTTATCAAAAACGATGTGAGAGTCATGGTTTTGTGATATCTAAAGCGTTGATAGGTAATATCGTCAACAAGAAAGGAAAAAACGTCATATTGGAGCCTTAAGTGGGACAAAAATTCCAAACAAGTATCCAAGGAAAAAACGGACATCTTCGACTATTGCAAAGGTACGTTGTTTAATGTTAAAAGAAAATCCCTCTAGTCAAAGGACAGTTGCAAAATCATTAAAATGCTTGGTGTCCACTGTAAACAAAATGATAAAAGTTGATTTAAATCTTAAGAAAGCGAAAAAACGCAATGTGCATCGTCTTCTTCCAAATCATATCGCTGAACGCAGGACACGCTGCAGAATTCTATATGAGAAACACTTATCCAAAGAAAAATGGAAAACAATTGTCACAATAGATGAATCATGGGTGGATTTAAATGATTGCAACAAAAAAAAGCCATTAATTATCATAAAAGGGGAGAAAAAATTTTAAGTACGTGGTTCAAAGAATGGAAAGAAAGTTTTTCTAAGGGATTCATGATTTTTGCTGGTTTTTCTTATAATGGCAAGTTAAAAATAAAGAGAGTGGAAAAAAATGTCAAGATTAACTCCAAATAGTATCAGGAACATATTTTATTGCCAATTTTTCTAATTGAAATACCATCGCTTTACTCACAGTGCCATCAATCTGTGAACCTCCATTAGGACAAAGCTAGCAGTCAGACATCAAAATCCACTGTAAATTTCCTAAAAGAAATGGAACAAAAAACTGGTATCAAGGCCATACCCTTCACTGATATCCCTACTAAATCCCCCGATGTATCACCTATCGATTTTTGTGCTTTCGGACTTTTAAAATCTGCATTATCCAAACGTCGTCCCAAAACTCTTACAGGACTCTGGAAAGCTGTTCAGGAGGAATGGGATAGAATACCTCTTCTGACACTTCAAAAGGCATTATTATCCTGGAAATTGCGGTGTCGAAAGATAGTTCAGAATAAGGGATGTCAAATAGAACATTTAAAACACAAGAATTTTATGTAATTTAGTTTTGAGAATACAATATACATCGTCTAAAAAATGTATGAACAGCCTCTTTATATATATATCAGTTTACTTTCCTAAAAATTCTATAAATAAATAAGTTATCTATAAATCTCTGTGTGTGTGTGTGTAAGTGTTAATGTAATGTTTCAGTAGGATGATGGGGCATGATATATAAACATAAAAGTGTTTGCTGAGGCTTTAGTAGAATAAGAGTGTAGCCCTAAAATATATATGCCATTCTCTACTTTCTTCTAATATAAATATGCCTTTTAAAACAAAACATATAACGGATGTGTTAGAAGATTTATTTGGGGTATACGAAATAGAATGAAAGCGGCTTTTAAAGACGTAAAAGCGGCGATTCCGAAAACCTATGTATGTCACAGACAATTGATTAGTTGAGATTATAAGTGAGCATATGGGCTACATAACAAAACTTTACTATGCGTGGCTAGGAAATGCCGTATGTACATCATAGCAAACGGGCCGGAGGTAACTTAATGGTAGCGCGTCGGGGTTGGGACCGAGGTTGCTCGGTTCGAATCCCGACGAATGTCATTAAATGAATTCGTGTCTAGGTCGGATATGGATATGTTCACTCCGTATAGCGGAAAGTCCTTCAGTGATCAAGTTGGGTGGATAATTTGCCCCATACCTAATTTTCTGAAATAAAAAACCTTTCACAAGGAAGTAGACTTGATGAGGCTAACTAAAATGCCTTTATTTTTCTTATTTTACATAAAAACACAGTAAAAAAGGGGATCGATTTGATCCAATAGCTTGGAAGAAAAATATTTACAAAAACTTAACCATTAAACAAAAAAGAATACAGATAAGCGTGTCATGAACGGGCGAAAAATAACCTATTTAAATTTTGGAAAAACTACTTATACTGAATGGTAAAGCTTGGGATAGTTATAGGAAGAAAGAAGTGATACAAGTTTAATGGTGCGACAATTCATCACAAACACATCTAAATGTCAAACTTGCTGCGAAAACAGCTACTAACACTATGGCTGAAAGTCCCAACTCACTCGCAGAATAGCTACTGCTTAAAACCCCCACTCGCTGAAAAAAACGTACATCTTAAATACTTGTTGTATTTACTTGTACAAACCCCATTGGCTGTGACGCGAGAGCTTCGTAATTCGAGTCCTGCCTTCAAAGTTGAAAAATCTGCATATTATTTTATTTTTATTTTAAACCATACGTTCATGACACGTTTTTAAATATCGCGTTTTTCGACGAAGAGAGAACAAATACTACAGTTCCTAATGCCCACCCTCTATGAGGTCAGAGAGTGTGGAAGAAGGTGTGATTCCCCAGATGTCACCCGTGGGGGAACTGTGCCAAATTGTGGTACCAGGGGGTAGTTTTGGTTCACCTATACAATGCACCGATTGAAAGCAATCAATGATTCTCGAGGATTACGTGCGGATACTTTAGGTGAAAAGTGCCCCGCATTGGCAAACGCTTCTTAGCAAACCGCGACTTTGGCTATCAGTGATAGCCAAACTGCGGTTCACGAGCCGCATGTGTCTTTTTATCACTTTCTTTGCATCTGATTTATCTTGGTTCAATGAGATTTTTTGTAGCTCGTGGTTCATTGATTAATTTTTCAAATACTTTATACAATAATGCATGATACGTTGTTCTATGTATTTTTTTTATAAATTTCCCTAGTTCAAGCTATTTTCTCTAGCTAGAATGAAAAATATAAAATTAGTACTATATATTATATATATATACATATACATATACACATATATATATATATATATATATATATATATATATATATATATATATATGTGTGTGTGACATTTCACCCCCTGATTCCATAACACATTCAATAAGCACAAAAAACGAGGCAAAGTTCTATAAAACTGCAGTCCTTTATTTCATACCAGTTGGGAGCGGATATCAGAGCGTCTTTCTAGCATGACGCGAAACATACAAGTCTTTTCACATACACAGCTCACAACAGACTGCCTGCTCTCTTAGTCAGGGTCTGTACCAAAGTCAGCGACTGTTTACATGAACACAGATGTTTTTCGTGGGTGGTATACTACTAAAGAAGCACATTGGGTGCGCTTTATCTTTATGATATTGTTTGACACTTTTGATCCTTTATCTCTGGCACCTGCAGCCATTATCTCTGAGATATTGTGAACTGCAGATTTTAGATGACTAGAGACGGGGTTTTGTTACTCCTTCTGGGCGGCACGGCTAATACTCCTATCAACTGAAAAGAATTTACTGTGTTGTTTTCCCCACTGGAATTTGCAGATGTTCACTTGCTTTTGGGTGGGCTATTTCTGAGAACAGGGTCCTCTCTTAACAGATGTGGGAATCCGATTTATAGAAATAGACGAGATTCAACTTATAATGTCAATATTCAACTTATAATGTCACATCCCCCCTCCCAAGAGGCTATCATCCTATGCCTGCATAGGGTGAGAGACACCTGAGTGTGAGTATGTTGGGACCTCACCTAATTCACTCTGCAAGATCAACATTATAAGTTTTACTACTTCAATTTTTTAAGTTAAGTCATAATCGATATAAAACTCTTGATCTGCAGTATCAAGCTCTTTATATCGACATACGTTAGCTGGAATTATAAATCTTTCCGTATCTCTGGAGAAGTTCTCCACCTATCTAAATTCCTCCATCTCCAGTCATCGTGTTCAATACCATAACACTACAATTACTCGGCCTCAAATTAATATGTGCACAATTACAACAATAGTCTAATAGTAATTAAAAGTACATAATTATAACAATATTAGTGGGATAATAAAATATGTAATAAGATAATATACTAGTATAGCCATGAAAAGAATAACATAGAAATGGTAATGGATATGGCTTAATTGAATCTCCATGCAGATACATTATACCGAAAATCAGTTCTAATTCAATAGTAATCTACATGAAATCATACACAAAAACAATTCAATTCTGATACTTGTAAATCAATGCTAAATCAATACACAGAAGTGATACATTAAATACTTCAATTCAGGTAAACGTAACTCAACATTAATTAAATAGGAAAACATATTGACAATCACGCACTAAATTAGTTCAATTCAGAAAAATATAACTCAATACTATTTACACTTCTAGAGCACTGGTTTACTCGGATAATAATTACTATTTATACAATCACAATAATGCCAGTATGATCATAAAATATATAATATGATAATAGTGCGTAATAATGAAAAAAAAATAACAGGTGATAAAATATAATAAAATCCTTACTAAGACACAAATATATCATATGAACACAATGCTTTTTACAATTATTAGATTATTCATCTCTTTCATTCCACTTAAATTCTCTCATGTTTTTTAATTCACTATATTCTTTAATACAGGGGAATAACTTCTATTTTCCTTAATCTCAAGATCTCTTTCCTTTACTCTTCTAGAGCTCTACATTGAGCGAAAATTAATCCTTTCACCCTTCCAGTATTCATCTCTCTCAAGCTCAATTTTTCAATTACCTTATCCTTCAAACCTAACTGTAGTGTTCTGACTTATGATGACATCTGCTAATCAGAGTACTAATTTCTCATGATAGCTTGTCTTTGAATAAGAATGTCCTATTTAAATGAATTTAAGATTCTACTGAAAGGTACAAATTTCCTCCTTCCATTTTTTCCCTTAACTTCATAATTAAAAAAAATAATAAAATAATTCTGACAACTTCAGCTAGTTTGGTTAAGGTAACTTATTATTCGTCTCTTTTTACACACTCAAAGGAATCGGGGACTCTTTCCTCCCCCTCTAAAACACTACTCGTCGTTTGACCTACTTCTGTTGGGGTTCAGGGTTCAACTGTTACTCCTCGCACGCTCTATAAGGCCTCAATGCTACAGGTAATTCTGACGTCTTAAAAATTTCTAGCAGGTTCCATAGTCACTCTCCCAATACCATATTTACTTTTAAGCAAATATACCAATAAACGATGACAATAGAGGAATGAGCTCCGACGGTAGACTCATGTTCGCAAATTCAGGTAATTTATCCTGAATGGCATTCTGAGTCTTATAGTCTTCAGTCAAATCAAGTGTATTCCTGATTTGCATAGTTGTTTTTGGATGCTCATGTTCTCCATTGCCATTCGTTAGCATTATATCATCACAGTTATTTTGAATACGACCATAATATAATTTAGCACAGTTATCATCAGAATATTCATTTATCATTTTACTCGACCTACATATCAATACACGTGACACCTAATTCAAATTAACAAAATACCAATTAAACAATTATATACCAATACACTACGCAATTACTAATTACACATATTAAAAGTATTGAATTAACCTCTACTCACAAATTGAAATTAATAAAATGTCACTTAAACAATTATATACAAACATACTAAACATATACTACCCATAAGCATGAAAAATAGTAAATCAACACTCACTCACAAATTTGAGTTAATAATAATAATAAAACATACTGCTAACGGAATCAAACAGACGTAAAGATGACACTACTATCACTTAATTTAATATTCTGGTTAAATAGCTTCATACGTGGTAAAGATAATAATATATTCTTCAACTGGGTATCTCCTGTATAACATACACCTTAATAGTTCTAGTTAGAAAACCTATAATAGCTTATATCCTGATAATGTTATCAATAGCAATCTTACCTTGCGTTTCTTGCACTGTTAGCGGTAACACTGTTTTTATGAATTGTCCGTTATAATCACTATGTTCCGGATCCTCTAAACCCCATAGTGGGTTACTATGCACTTCACTAAAGTTTTGTAGCAAGAATCTATGTGATGAGCACATTACTCAACGTGATCACAAATACACACACACACACTTTCAAAACACTAAAATAACACTTCGTAGCTCGATGACACTTAGGGCCACATCAAAGGCTAATCAGAACCTTTGACAATCGCATTGCCCGTCATAAATAATACTTGACGTGCACACATAATCACACTGATCAATATTTCATTTTTACGCAACCTAATTGGATCTGTGAAGTCGGCAGGGTCTGTCTAATCACTAATAAATGCATGTGCCCATTCATTACTCTCTTGTTCTACCACCTTCTGTCCAGGTAAAATGCACCTCAAGGAGTCACCACATAACACTGTACAGCTTTCTGACACGAATACTTTTCTTCTGAATATCGGAGAAACATTGCCACTCTCAAATGGGTTTAGTCCCGATCTCTTGTCAGCCCCTCTAGTCTTAGGCTGCAGAGAAAGTTCACTTTCTCCCCTTACTTAGTTTGTCCGAAGCTAGTGTCAATGACCTCTGATTATCACCGAACTCCTTCCATCTTGTATACGAATGAAAACGAAACTGTCTTTCCACTGCAACACCAGTGAGCTATTACAGCACTGTTTTCCTTCGCGGGTGCAATATGACACCCTCCTCGGTTCGGTGTGGGGAATTGGGAAGCAAGGCTCGTCCGCCATGTTTGTCCTTCTTGTCTTCTATTGCCTTAAAAATGCATATAAGTTCATTTAATCAATTTGGTTTCTTCTTATTAAAGTCCATTAGGTGTTCCTTCGCAAAGTAACAATCCTGTCGGCTTGTGACATTTCACCCCCTGATTCCATAACACATTCAATAAGCACAAAAAACGAGGCAAAGTTCTATAAAACTGCAGTCCTTTATTTCATACCAGTTGGGAGCGGATATCAGAGCGTCTTTCTAGCATGACGCGAAACATACAAGTCTTTTCACATACACAGCTCACAACAGACTGCCTGCTCTCTTAGTCAGGGTCTGTACCAAAGTCAGCGACTGTTTACATGAACACAGATGTTTTTCGTGGGTGGTATACTACTAAAGAAGCACATTGGGTGCGCTTTATCTTTATGATATTGTTTGACACTTTTGATCCTTTATCTCTGGCACCTGCAGCCATTATCTCTGAGATATTGTGAACTGCAGATTTTAGATGACTAGAGACGGGGTTTTGTTACTCCTTCTGGGCGGCACGGCTAATACTCCTATCAACTGAAAAGAATTTACTGTGTTGTTTTCCCCACTGGAATTTGCAGATGTTCACTTGCTTTTGGGTGGGCTATTTCTGAGAACAGGGTCCTCTCTTAACAGATGTGGGAATCCGATTTATAGAAATAGACGAGATTCAACTTATAATGTCAATATTCAACTTATAATGTCACATATATATATATATATATATATACCCGGTGTCCCCAAAATGACCGACGATTTGAAAAATCGATTAAAGATAAACGGATGGTGATAAAAATGTACGGTTTGCTGCATTCTGCTTAGGGAGAGAATGCAACAAATCAGGGAATTTATTCTCACCAATTTTCAAAATTAGTTACAAAGTTCATCGACAGATGGCGCTGCTGACTGGGAAAAACTATAAAACAATGTTTTCAAAGCTAGAATCATACGCAAATTGGCATGGATTGGCCTCCCTATTCGCCAGATTTGACGCCATTCGTTTTTTTGTTTGGGGGTACTTCAAAGACCAGGTGTATCGTCACAATCCATAAACTGTAGATGAACTGGAACAATACATCTCTGCTGTTTGTCAGAACATTCAAACTGAAATGATTGCACGGGCGTCTGCGAATTTTGACATCAGATTTCGCCACGTTGTTGCTGCAAACGGCAAATATTTTGAAAACATTGTTTTATAGATTTTCCCAGTCAGCAGCGCCATTTGTTGACGAACTTTGCAACTAACTTTGAAAATTGTTCAGTATAAATTCCCCGGTTACCTAAGCAGAATGCAGGATACCGTACATTTCTATCGCCTTCTGTTTTGCTTTAATTGATTTTTCAAATCGTCGGTAATTTTTGGACACTCGGTATATATATATATATTATATATACTGGTGAAATAAATTAAGAGAATTTGCATATTTTATCGAATTTCATGAAAAGAACCGAACTGAATGTAAAACCACTGCTTCAAGACAAACATGCAAAACTTGTACGTCAAATACGTAAGCGTACACGTGTGTATAGGCAAAGCCAGTAGAGAAACAGGCTTTATAAGCGAGCGTAAGTTAAGACGCATTTCGTTAGCTAGCACACCTCGGCGAATTTCTTAGTGTTATTTTGCAGCAATCGGTTAATTTCAAATTGTAACAGTAAAAATGAGTAAGCACCAACGTTTAGATGATGGAATGAGGTGGCGATTTGTGGGGATGCTAGAAGCAGGCCAATCTCAAATCCAAATTTGTAGAAAGTTCAATTTAACGCCCACCGTCGTGTGTAACTTATGGAAACAGTTCTAGGATACCGGATCCATCGAGAGAAAGCCTGGGCAAGGTCTTCCAAGAGCCACGACGGCCAAAAAAGATCGACATTTGTCGATTATAGCGAGGCGTAACATGAGTTCTACAGCTTCTGAGCTCTCTCGTGACTTGTATGCAGCCACAGGAATTCGTGTATCAAGGGTGACTTTACAAAAGACTTCATGAGAGAGGGTTGTTTGCAAGAAGACCTTCTGTTTGCGTCCCGCTCACTTTTACGAACAGGAGAATACGTTTATCATGGTGCAGAGAGCATAGAGATTGGAGTATGGATCAATGGGCGACCGTTATCTTCACTGATGAGTCCCGGTTCAGCCTAAACACCGATTCTCGCCGTACGTTCATATGGACAGAACCAGGGACCCGCTACCTACCCTCCAATGTCCGCGAAATCGACCATTATGGCGGAGGAGGTTTAATGGTCAGGGCAGGCATCATGTTGGATGTCCGCACACCTCTCCATGTCTTTGAAAGAGGCACTGTGACTGGTGTGAGGTATAGGGATGAGGTCTTGGAGCCCTATGTTCGCCTTTTCAGGGGTGCAGTTTGCCCTGAGTTCATTTTAATGGACGATAACACGAGGCCACATAGGGCTCTTCTGGTCTACGAATTTCTAAAGAGTGAGGATATTCGCCGGATGGATTGGCCAGCTAGATCTCCAGACCTTAACCCTATAGAGCATGTCTGGTACGTTCTGGGGAGGGCAATTGCAACTCGCAACCCTCCTCCGAGAACCATCCAGGGAATGAAAACAGCGTTGCTGAACGAGTAGGACCAATTGCCACAGGAAATGATAAACTGCCTTATTTCAATTATGAAATCACGGTACGAGACCTATATATCTGTAAGAGGGGACCATACCCCCTAATAACCCATCTATTAACCCATTTTTTTGTTTATTCTGCAACCGCTGTTTTATACCCTCCGACTCTAACGAGTGTTACGCACGATCATGCGTGTGTATTACAATTATTGAATTGTTATTTGTTTTGTATTGTATCAATGTATGTACATATCAAATTTCATTAAAATCGGTAGAGTAGTTTAAGAGATAATCGACCAAGTCTGCAAATTCTCTTAATTTCTTACACCAGTGTATATATATATATATATATATATATATATATATATATATATATATATATATATATATATATTTACAATTTACTTTACTAAAATATCTATGAATAAATAAGTAATCTATAAATTTGTGTGTGTATGTGTTAATGTAATATTTCAGAAAGATGATGGGGCATGACTTTTGCTGAGGCTATCGTAGAAAAAAAATGGAGCGCTAAAAATATATGGCCATGTAGAAACTTCATTGGCCACAATAGACATTAAAATGTACGCGATGAGGACTTTAAATAAACAGAATGGCCTCAATTTTCGGTACAACTTATACCTGTAATTACTTGCAGTTTACGATCAGGCTGATAAAAAATAAACAACGCTCAGTGTTGGCAATATTTTACTGAACTGCTACGAGTTGCAACAACTCAAAACAGATTTTTAATATTTTGGCCTAGTAAATAAAAGAAAAGTAATCATTAAAGCTATTAAATCCCATTAAGAAATTTTAAATGATATTTGTTCCACCTAAGAATTGGACAATGATATATTCAGAAAAAAAACCTCTTAAACCCGCTTAAAATTTCGTTCATGTCAAATATATCCCTTTTCTGTATTTGGCTCTTATAAGTATTCTTCCCAAATGTCTTTTAACACTCGTTTATCTTGCCCACCCCCCTGCTATATATTCTATATCACATTAGTAATAAAATTATTATTAGTATAAATTAGTAATAATATATATTATTAAGAAAATATATTATTACTATTAATAATATAATTAAAATTGAGTAATTTCCACTCAAAAATATAAGCAATGATATAAAACTAGATTTCTTAGTAACGTTGAGGCATGAGAACATCTTACTTTACACACACACACACTATTAAAAAAAACTCATTTTACGCTGAGTTGGTTAGCGGATGCCACCCATTTCGTGTATTGAAATTTTGTATAGACTTTAAAAGGAACAGTATTAGGGAAAATATAATGAAACTTCCTCATGAGGAAACATTTTTTTATATATCTCATTTCTTGCGTTAAGCTACTGATTATATTTTTCGGCAGATTTTGCAAATATTTCAATGTCCTCATTTCTGTTTCTTTTTTATTGAGTGAACAAAATAGCAACAGATTGACCATAGACGTAAAGGTATTACGCTGCAAACACACTAAATAATGTAGGCTTTGGACTTTTAACGTAAATTTATTACATTGTTTCAAAATATTTTACATATGTACTTTAAAAATTCACGGAAAACATTGGCGAACCGGTTGAGAAAACTCTAGTACTACTCTCATCAAAAACACTCTAATGGCATTTGCGAATACAAGTGCTTATATACAATTCTCTGAGAGCGTGGTGGCCCGGTCAACAAAGGCAACAAGCCAGTGACATGCAAGTTGCTGGTTCGATACCTGACGCTGCAAAAAACCGCCGACATGTACACTAATGGCGGCTGGTGCACGGAAAAAATATGTCGTATCTGCAATGCCCTTCAAGTTCCCAAACATTGCCCTGGAGGTGCGGGGTTAAGTGTTCCGGTCTCGTCACTTGACTCGATTCAAAATTATGGGATTGGTACTTTTCAAACGGGTGTGACGTGGACCCACCTCCTGAGGTTCACGCGAAGGAACGCATGCAATGCATGCGTCGAAGTGGTCACATACTTATGGTTTCTCCCGGGAAAAGAGTATCACTCAGCTCCCAGCCAATGGAATGTATATATATATATATATATATATATATAATTCTGTGGGCTACAAGTTGCCTATTTAAAAAAAACGTCAAAAGTCCGATTTTGAAACATTAAAAGGAACCACATAAAGATTTTTCGTCGATATTTACAACACTGTCTATTCAATTGTTGGAAAAATAAGAAAAACTGGATGTGTTTGACCCCATTTTTGTTTCAAAGTTTGCCTAGTTTTTCTACACAGAAAAATTAAAAGAATTATCTACTAATTACAACAAATCAAGAGTGATGGAATGATCTAGCAATAATTTCTACAGAAACGATGGAATGAAAACCAATAAATTATAGAGTTTCAGTCAAACAATTTGCTGCAATAAAAACTCGAAGAATGATTTAGAAATTGTTTTTATTGCATAGCAAATAATATTCAAATTCATTTACTTTTTCTACTTTTCTTTTAGTTCTAAAATTTCTAAAATGTTTATAATCTTTTAAAATAAATACCTATTTCCCCCGAAATGTCCATTTTCCTATTAAGTAAACTAGCTCTAAGAGATATACCATTCATTACAAAAAATTTGAAAAGGCACCATTTTTAAAACTTCAGTTGCCCCAATTGAACTACCCGGCTCTGATTATATAATAAAGAAGTTCTGAGAATTTACAATAAACTAACTACCAGGAACGGAATCTGGTCGGGCCTTATTGGAAGATACACCGTCTTAACAGTAGATGCAATTAAAGAAAGAGTAGACATAACGTTTAAAAATAATCCCCAAACCTAACTAGACATTTACTAAATTAAGGCATTTATTCAACAAGAGCTCAGCACAAATCGTTCTATAATTGAACATTCTTCGAAAACGCAACAAATAATTTCCATTTTAATTGCAACTTTATTTCCTCTATTAAAAATATTGGTAAAGAAAAAAAATTATCGAGTGGAAGTAAATTTCATTATCCTTTCTATAAAAGCCTGGTTAGGCATAGGCATAGCATCGGGAGGGGGGGGGCAACTTGAAATAAATTAAAACGTTAATAGAAGTCCAGATAAAATAGGAAAATTGTAGTAAACTTTTAAGAATGTTGGTTTTCCCCTGCTTTACAAACTGGGAAACTGAAGATTCCGATTAAGTCTTAATACTTATAACATTGTTTTTAACAATGATATGATCGATAACAAAAAATCGATTCTATATTGTTTTCTCATTTTATTTATATTATATTTATTTTTCTCGTTGTATAACTTTTGAATACTGCTCAAACGTCAATTTTACTGTTATACAATTTCAAAAAAGTCATAATATTTCATGTTTTAAGGACCGTCGGCAGTCAATGCTCTGAGGAGGGCCCTAACTGAATTCTATTTGTACCCTCCCCCCCCCCCAAAAAAAAAAAAAAAAAAAAAGAAGCACGCTACGCCTATGTGGTTAGGACATTATTTTTAAATTTCCTCTAGCTATTCAATACAAGTTTCTGAAATGACTTCTAAGTGCATCAGCATTGTGAATAACGTAGAAAAGAATTAAGCAGAAATACCAGGATGAGAACATCAGACATTGTACAATCGAAACTACCTGAAAAGAGTACAACGGTTTTCATCATACCTTTACTTATTAACTCTATTATAACGTATATTTGAAAGTGAAACCGGAAGAAGCCCGTACACATATATCAGACTGCAGCAAAAATAGGTGGACGAATACCCTTCAATGTAAACTCGCTCTCTCAGCAGAGAAGTCGCTGTGTACGTCATTTCCTTCCGGTTTCTATGCGGAGAGCAATTACTACCGATTTCGAACACAATTACGGAAATTTGAAACCTCCCAAGAATTCGTAAGCATTATTTTGGACGCATTCAAGGAACAGTGAAATTAAAAGGAGCTCTTTACAATACAGAGGAGCTCTGTATGAATTTCAGTGAATTAAAATAATGTTTTAAATTTAGTTTTCAGGTACTGTTCATGCAATTTTCTGTGAGTTGTTATTAAAATTATGATTCCCTGTTTAATCACAAAAGCGGCAAACAAACATTAATATTAATTCCATGTCTGCATGCATAATTGGGAAGTAAATTATATATATATATATATATATATATATATATATATATATATATATATATATATATATATATATATATATATATATATATATATATGTGTGTGTGTGTGTGTGTGTGTGTGTGTGTGTGTATAAATATATGGGCCTTGGCGGCCTTGTGGTACAGAACGCTGATTTTCGGTACTGAGAGTGCTCAGATCAAATCCCGGCGAAGTGCCACAAAAATGTCTCCACTCGTGTCGTCCCTTGATAGGGGTAATATTGGACCGCCTGTATGGTGCCCCCATAATAAATCAGCCAGCAAAACTGCGGTGAACTATAGGCGAATGCCTTCACGACAAGTTCCTCCGCATTTATTATATATATACTCGTCAAAAGTGAAATTGCAACACCATGAAGGAATGCGCGTAGAGAGGGGAAAATAACAGGATTGGTAGATGTCAGAGACATTTGCAAATGATTAAATTCGCGTGCGCATCTGGTCACATGATACCCAGTTTCTGGGTATAAAAGCCAGTAGCTAGCCCGCTCTGTATATGCTATCAATGACAGATTATTGTTGTAACGGAACTTGAAGAAGGATAGAAAATGCCTCGGACACATCAGCGAGCTGAATAACAGCAGTTATCGTCTGAGGAACGAGAACGTATCCTAGAACTGCATGAGCTCGGTTTCTACATGCGCGCAATTGCCGGTCGTGTTGGACGGAACGTCAGTACAATTCAGCGATGCGCCGCACGATGGACGCAGGACCATCTGAGAACATGGCAAAGAGACAGTGGATCATCCAGTTGCACGTCAGATGGCACTGATAGGCAATTTCGGAGAATGTTTCGTGGGTACCCGTTCGCCCCGGTAAGTCATATTCAAACCTACCTACCATTATCAGATGGGGCATCTGTCTCTTGCCAAACCATCCGTAAAAGGTAGCATGAGGCAGGGTTGCGCGCACGGCGGCCAGTCACTGGGGTTTCTTTAACCACTCGACACAGGGCTGCCCGTCTGGCTTGGTGTCGACATGATCGTTACTGGACGAACTAATGGCATCGGGTATTGTTTTCAGAGGAATCCCGACATTGTTTATGGAGGATTGACGGTGTGGACGTGTGTGGCGGCTTCCTGGAGAGCGTTACATGGAATCCCATACTGCCGAACGCCACACCGGTCCCACACCGGGCTTCATGGTTTGGAGTGGCATCATGCTCAGACAGCGGATAACCCTTGTGCACATTACTGGCACTTTTACATCGGCCCTGTACGTAACACAAGTTGATATGCCTGTGGGTCAGCCACTTGTACAGGCCGCCTCCAGTGCGTTATTCCAGCAGGAAAATGCTTAGCCTCATGTCGCACGTCACACTCTGGGCAGTCTCAGTGGAATTCACATCCTTTCTTGGCCGGCAGCCTCATCCGACCTCTCTCCCATCGAGCATGTGTGGGGTGCCATTGGACTTGCGGTGCACAGGGCACCGCAGCCGCATACCGTAGAGCAGGGGTGGGCAAATACTTTTAAGCGCCGGCCAAAATGAAATTTTCAAAATGTCTCCAGGGCCCTAGGACTATACCGCGTACGCTGTGCACACGCGAATATTTTAGGTGGAGTTTTTTTCCCTGTCCAAGAAAATATTTTTGACAAAAACACTATAAGTTTTATTTTAAAGCATTTGGACAAAGAAATTTGACAATTAATAATAGATAATAGTAATAATAAATTGTCTTACTTGGGTGTACATGCGAACAATTTGTGCCCAGTAAAATATGTCACGTAATTTTTAAAGAAATATGATCCATTATATTAAATTAATGGTCATTAAATAAATCAGTTAATACAAGATTTTATTTTGTTATTTATATCTTAACGATACAAATTATTTTATATTGATACATAGTTATTACATTTTTATATTTATATTGCATTTTGTAAATATAATAGTAAATAGAATTATAAAAAGAAAAGACAAACATCAAACGTTAAAATAGAATACTTATAGTTAATGCGAAACGTGAAATCTCGAATGTTCATTTGATATTATTTCTTCAAAATTGGGATCCAAATCACTTGTAGCAATCCTTAATACCGAGTGTAGATTTTGTCAGTAATTTGTGATCTATATTTATTTTTCGTGGAAATCATTAACGAAAAAATTCTTTCACAAATATATGTCGAACCAAATAAAACTAGGTATTTTTTTAACATAGTTCAAAAAATGTTTGAAATGTTCTGTATTCAAAGCACCGTAGAAAGCACTCAAATCGTTTGAGTGAAAATTTTCTTTTAGTAAATTATTTGACTGTAAGTCAATTAGTTCTAGTTGAATTTCAACAGGAACTTCTTGCACATCGAATTTGAAAGGTTGACAAATTAATGATAAAGGTTTTTCAATAGCTTTGAAATCTTGAAATCTTCTTTGGAATTCAGAATGCAGGTCTTGTGTAATTGCACTATATTTAAGAAAATCAGTATTTTTCAATGATTCTCGTCGTGTTTGTAATGAGGGGAAATGATTTAGTAAATTCTTATTAAAGTTTTCAGCAAATAAATTGAATTTTATCATAAATGCTTTGACGTTTGAGTGCATATTGAATGCGAATTGGTTTTTCCCTTGTAGATTTATATTTAATTCATTCAAATATTTTACGATATCTACAGCAAACGAGAAATCGTTTAGCCATGCCTCATTTTGCAATTCAGGAAAATCATGTAGTTTTTATTTTATCGACAAGAAGGATACTATTTCATCAAGCAAATAATGAAACCTGTCCAAAACTTTACCGATGCTAAGCCATCTCACTTCAGTGTAATAAGGAATTTCGTAAAAGTCACTTTCAATTTCTTTCAAAAATTCAACAAACTGTCGATGATTTAAGGCACGTCCCCGGATAAAATTCACAACTTTTGTCACAACAGTAAAGACGTGATTTAATTTCAAGACTTTTCTACATAGCACTTCTTGATGAATAATGCAGTGTAAAAATAATATATCTTGTTCTGGCTGCAACTCTTTTATTTTATCGCTGATTCGTTGTAGTAAGCCAACATTTTCCCCTGTTAAACTAGGACAACCATCCGTAGTGATGCTTACTACTTTGTTCCAAGTTAAATTTACTTAAACTAAACACTCCTCAACAGCGATAAAGAAGTCTTCACCGGTAGATGTATCTTACATTGGATGCACACTAAGAAGTTCCTCGCTAATTTCACATTTCTTGTTAATGCCCCGAATAAATATTAATAATTGACTTGTGTCAGTAATATCGCACGACTCATCTAAAGCCAGAGAACAATATGTAAAATCAGCAATTTTTTTTCTTAGCTGGTCAAGTAAATTTCCTGAAATATTTTCGATCCGTCGTACTATTGTTCTTCTCGAAAGGCTTACATTTTCAAAAATATGTTTCTTTTCAGGACAACATATCTCCGACACTTGTACCATGCATTGATTAACAAATTCTGCTTCAGTAAACGGTTTACAGAACTTAGCAATTTTGTGTGCCACAACATAACTTGCTTTAGTGGTAGATTTCTCGATATTACTTTGTTTGGTAAATATATTTTGTTGCTTATTCAAGTTTTTTGCCAAGTTTTCTGCTGCATTTTGAAGTTCTTTTAAAGAAAGTGATGCATATTTTGGATGTTTTGATTTAAAATGCCTGTTTAAATTGTATTCCTTGAAAACAGCAATTGTTTCCTGACAAACTAAACACATTGCTTTTATTATCAATGTTTGTAAACAGGTATTTTACCGTCCATGCTTCATTGAAATTTCTGCATTCCAAATCAACTTTTCTTTTTTTAGATTGACTCATGTTACAAAGGCCTACAAATAAATAATTTAATTAATACAATAAAATAAAACCAATGTTTTAAAATTTTACTTACAAAAAGTCCACTTTTTTAATTTATTATTATATTTGCAAAATAACAAACATTAGTCTCAAATGAAATGACGAGTATGCGACCAGTGCTAAATCAAAATAAACAGTACGCGTGCTGCGACCTGTCGTCCCTCGAAGAGTGAGAGGAGTGCACGTTTAATTCTATGTAGTCAGCCGACCACACGCTTTATGAGAGTATGTTGCATACATTAAAGTAGGGATATGGTTACGGCTGTTCGAAATTATAATACTCTCTATTATTTATATATTTCATTATTTATATGTACACTACGCACACTAATATTGTTGATTTCAACAAAATCGCATAAAAGAGATTAAAAAAATTGCATGCGGGATTTTTCAACGGGCCGGATAAAGTAAGCCAAAGGGCCGGATCCGGCCCGAGGGGCCGGCTTTTGCCCACCCCTGCCGTAGAGGAACTGAGAGATGCAGTGGACACGGCTTGGCAAGGAATATCTCAGGAGACCATTATTAGCCTCATAGGTAGTATGCCTCGCCGTTTAGAGCCTGTACAGCTGCCCGTGGTGGGCACATTAGATATTGAATAAACAGTTTATTTTTTCATATCTTTGCTTGTTTCTTTAATCATCTGCATATGTGTCTTACCTCTACCGATCCTGTTATTTTCACAACACTACGCGCTTTCCTTCATGGTGTTGCAATTTCACTTTTGACGACTATATATATATATATATATATATGTATATATATATATATATATATATATATATATATATATATATATATATATATATATATATATATATATATATATGTAATGATAATAACAATAATAACGGTTGTAGCCGGGCACATAACTTGACCGTCGAAATCATCAGTTTTGTAGTCGTAGCTAAGGCAAATGGAAACTGTGGCGGGGCGAAGCAATGGCCGGGATCTTCAAACATTTTGTATCCATAACATGCAATCGAAGTCACGAGTGGCGATGTAAAATGAGAGGCCAATAAACACCTCGGAACACATCAGGAAAAAGGCAGTTGGTTCATACAAAGTCTTTATTCAGGACATTGTCTCGTAGAACATCAATTAGATTTACTCGAACACCTTCCGCGACGCTGGCCGGGACGGGGACGCGGCCCCGCCCGTACAAATTTGACAGGAGCGAAAACCTACATGTTTTCTGGTTGAGCAAACAGACAAAAAAGCTACGGAGTTATCGAGAAAAGAGCGAGTTTTTCAGGCGGGCTGAACTTTAATTCGTTAAAAACTGACACGTGATTAAGTCGCGTCATATGAGGTGATGGTTTCGCGATGCCCGTTATATAATGCTTATATAAGCTTTGGTCACACGTGCCTTAGGGGAAAAACTAATAAATTATTTCGGTTTGGATTTAGGTCGCGATTCAAAGGTTAAGGGGACGGTATTCTGTTGCGTTAGGATTAAGAATTTGGAAAGGGCGTGTTAAAAAGTAAAAAGGGTTTTAAATTTATTTCATATATATATATATATATAAACGTTACGGACAAAGCCCGAAATCTGGCTAATTCGCGAAATGGTTGGCCACTTATAGCATTGGCCAAGTCACTGGGCTGATTTTCTGTGAATTATAATAATTATTTTTTTATTTAGTTTTCAGGTACTTTCATAGAACTTTCTGTGAGTTGTTATTAAAATTATAATTACATTTTTAATCAACAAAGCGACAAACAAACATTAATATTAATTGCATGCACGCATAATTGGAAAGTAAATTAATATAACTTTATCCGGTATGTACAATCATTTATTTACAAGACTGTCGTCACAAAGAGTCCTTTAGTGAAGTGTCACTTAATATGTAGTAGACACTGGGTTTATGATATATTTTTATGCTTCTTCAGATGTTCCAAATATCCGAGAGAAATCGTATGAAATTTTGATGAGAGACTTTATTTCTGTTCCGAGAATAAAGAAATTTATTTATTAATGGTGAATTTTATTCGAGATACGAAAATTATTGATTAAATTTAGAGCGATACTTTTTTTTAAAGGAAAATGTCATGTTAGATTATATATTTATGATATATTGAACAAAATTTTTTGTTTCAATATCTTGAAATGTGGTTTTATAAACTTAAATAAAAAATAATGTTTTGTTTTTATATTATCTTTAAACATTCTTTGAAACCAGAACAAAAAATTTTAAAGTTGTAAGGAAATAAATGAAAAATTAAATTAAATAGAAAAAAGAAACAGAGATAGAGTAAGGAATATCGTGTCCTGCATTGTTAAATAGAAAGTATGTTTTCTTATTCATAGTCAATATTTATATCTTCCAATAACTCTACGCTTTTTATTAACTTGAGAATAGAGTATATTGTGATATTGATTACAAAAATAACCTTTCCTAACTGTTTTCCTGAACTTCTGAGCACAATACTCTCTGATATCTAAAAATGTTCTACAGTTATTTTGCTAGAATAGGATCCAAGTGGCAAGTCCAATGATGAACCCATCATGCCTTGACCGTCAAATGTGAAGGTTAGAAAACTTCTATCGACAAGCTTTCTTAATATATATATATATATATATATATATATATATATATATATATATATATATGGGGATTGTATTATCCCAGGGCTCCGGCTATGAGCAGTATGCCGCCGCGTACGTTATGCGACGACAGCGCTTTCAGAATTCCTAGAGATGAACTGGGAAAAAATGTTTGGGGGGAGATAAGCTTTGGAGGCGACGAAGGGCAGAGGCTCTCGTGCGCTAGTGTCAAAGGACGGTGCTCCTAAGCGAGAACGGGGAAAGAGACCCCGGGAGATTGGGCCTAGCTTATAGCTACGGGCCGCAGGGAAGCGATATTGAGCTCCCGTGCTGTAGAAGTCTCAGTGACTTCAGGAAGACCAAGTTGGTTGAGTGCTTGGTAAATCTAGTTGAGAGAGTCTCAGTGACTCCAGAAGTCCAAGCGTTAGAGTTCTTGGCAATACTGTTATTACTGAAACGTCAACCATTATATGTTATGTGTTATGAGTGTGAATTATGGTGTCAAGTAAATAAATGTCTATTATTATTGTTCGTGAGAGACTATTCATGAGTCATCCTGAGTGTATGTATTAAATGTGGGGTGTTAGATTGGTTATAGCAGACGACTAGTTTAGCCCAATCTAAAGGAGGCATCCCACATATTGGTGCCAGAAGCGTGATACGTGACGCCCAAGTGCGAGAAGTGACGCCCAAGTGCGATAAGTGATCCCACAAAGTGAGAAGTGCGGTGAGTGACGCCCATTGAAGCAACTTTGTGTGAGTTAAAAGTTTTGTGAACGCAAGCGACAAACTTGTGAAAGCGTGAAGTGCCACGAACGGTACAAATTGTTAAGTGAGACATTTGTGACATTTGCGTAATTTAATATTGTGAAACCGAGTTGAAATTGTGCCCCGGATTGAACGGACAAAACACAGAATCTTACATGTGAAGAATTTCTAAGATGGCATATCTGGAGCAAGCGAGAATAATAGACCTGGTGACTTTAGTAGACGAATTGTGCCTAGTGGTCCCAGATAAACCAGAGGTTGAGCAATTAATCGCCCTGGTTAAAACATCAGATTGTGACGATGTTTACACCGAAAATCTTCTTAATTCGATTAAGGAAGAGAGGGAAGAACGAGAATCCGAGAAACAAAGGCTGGAGAAAGTCGCAGCCGAGAGAGTTGAGTTCGAGCGTAGAATGGCAGCCCAGGAGATTGAGTTTCAACTCAAGATGTCTGAGATTGAACGCAGACTGGTAGGAATACAAGCGAAAAATGTAAGTGCGTGGAGTGACAGTAACAGCGAGAGTAGCTTGTCGAAAATTGATGTTTCTGTGCAAATAGAGTCGCCTAAAATAGACTCGGATAGTGTGTCTATACTTAGTATGGACAAAGGTGCAGATAATTATTTGTGCCGTCAAGAGAGATATTTTCGTGCATCTGATGTTTTCTCGGGAGTGAATCGACAAAGTGAGGAAGAAAAGCGCTCAGACGATCAGCGAGAATATTTCCAAGCCGAAAAGCCGAGCTTATCAGTAAACATCCCGAGTTCCGACACCCCAAAGTTCATCGAACTTCCAGAATCACCCCTCGCTGACCCCAGCGAGAACGGCGATAGTCTGCTGAAATTTGAAACCAGAACGAAGGGTGCAGAGGCCCCCCCCAAAATTTGAAGGCAACAGAACAGAAGGGGGCGAAATGACCGCAACCACTACGAGACTCATAAAGCTGTCATCCAATTTCACCGGCGGTGCGACAGAGGAGAAAAGGCTTGCACATTTTCCAGTGCTTGCTATGGAAGGGTTCATTGAACTTGCGACATCACCTCAAGTGTCCCAGGGAGCGGAAAAGATTTCTTTAGGGGTAAACGATAGTTGCTATGTTTGGAAGAAGGAGGAGGAAAGAAAAATTTGTGGTTTTGAGGTAATGGAAGGAATTTCTTTGGATGTTGCAAGTGAAATTAATGCTAAGGAGAGGGAAGGAAGAGTGATTCGTAGTGAATGGGAACGACGTAGTGTAAAGGCCATATATTCCGAAATGCCAGCAAGTTTGAGTGAAGGATCTTCGGAAATGGTTGTGAAATTTTGCTCTGAGTCTGCAAAATGCGTCCCAGACTCGAAAGTGTTGAACCGATATACTCAAGAGTATAAAATAGTGTTGGTTATCATACTTCAAACTTCTTCAGATTTTGGAAATCCACCTAAAGAGTGTGCTCCGATTGTGATCGTGAAGTGTGTGAGAAAAAAAAAGTGTCATCAGTTAAGTGTCGTAAAGGGCGATATGGTATGCAAGGGTTGTGTTTGGCCCTATTGGTAGCCCTAAGTGTCACCGATGTACGGAAGACGAAGTGTTTTGTTTGTGAGTGCATGTTTGATAGTGCTATGAATTAAGTGACAAGATACGCATTTAAACACAAACTTGGTGTGACCTAGAGTTTCATTGGTGTTTTGAACAAGTTAAGTGTTACAGTTAATGACGAATTGTGCATCGTAATTTAAACGTGGTGTACTTGTGTTTTTTGTGTAAATATTACAGTGAACTGTAGTCCACTGGCTCCGACTAGACTTTCAGAAAAGAGCCATGACCGACTGTAAACGACATATTACTTTCTTTTTATTACATTGTTTTATTTCGTTTGTGCTATTCTGTGTACTAGAACTGATGATGACGAGGCATAACGCTGCCGAGGACGTCAGCAATTGTCAAGACGGCCGAGTTATGGGGATTGTATTATCCCAGGGCTCCGGCTATGAGCAGTATGCCGCCGCGTACGTTATGCGACGACAGCGCTTCCAGAATTCCTAGAGATGAACTGGGAGAAAATGTTTGGGGGGGAGATAAGCTTTGGAGGCGACGAAGGGCAGAGGCTCTCGTGCGCTAGTGTCAAAGGACGGTGCTCCTAAGCGAGAACGGGGAAAGAGACCCCGGGAGATTGGGCCTAGCTTATAGCTACGGGCCGCAGGGAAGCGATATTGAGCTCCCGTGCTGTAGAAGTCTCAGTGACTTCAGGAAGACCAAGTTGGTTGAGTGCTTGGTAAATCTAGTTGAGAGAGTCTCAGTGACTCCAGAAGTCCAAGCGTTAGAGTTCTTGGCAATACTGTTATTACTGAAACGTCAACCATTATATGTTATGTGTTATGAGTGTGAATTATGGTGTCAAGTAAATAAATGTCTATTATTATTGTTCGTGAGAGACTATTCATGAGTCATCCTGAGTGTATGTATTAAATGTGGGGTGCTAGATTGGTTATAGCAGACGACTAGTTTAGCCCAATCTAAAGGAGGCATCCCACATATATATATACGAGGGCTATTCTAAAAGTAAGGAACGTTTGTTTCTCTAGACATTTTTATTCAGGACAATGAAAGAAAACTTATTTTACAACATATTTTCATATGATACTTATTTTTCTACGTAGTCGCCGTTCAAATTGAAACATTTGTCATAGAGCTGTACCAGCTTTCCTATGCCTTCTGCATACTCACTTGCCACCAAGTTTTTGAACTAGTCACTAACTTCCTCTTTCAGTTCATCATCATTTCCATAGTGGTTTTCGCCCCAAAAAAATCCTTCAATTTGGGAAAAAGAAAGTAATTACTGGGGGACAAGTCCGGGCTATAAGGCGGATGTTCAAAAACTTCCCAGTTAAATTGCTGAAGCAATTCCTTCGTCAACGCAGCAACGTTGAATTTTTTCCTCGATTCATGATTTGAGTTCATCAGTCACAACTGAAGGTCGTCCTGGTCGTTCTTCCTCATGAACATTCGTTCGGCCACCTTTAAAGAATGCACCATTTTCGAACTGAGGCTTCATTCATAACATTTCTATAAACTTCAGTTATGTTTGTGAATTTCGATAAGACGGCCGTGTTTTACATCCAGGAAGCGTATTACGGTACGAACCTCACACTTGGTGGGATCCTTAATTTTTCACACATTTTAAAAATGCAAAAATAAACAATAAATAACCGCAACTGCTTGCTGTTAGCGTCAAAGTGGCGGGAAGGATTGGGTAAGTCAATTTCTACGCAGCGGGGGTGGTGGGAGAATTTCGCGGCTCATCAGATCAAAACGTTCTTTACTTTTAGAATGGCCTTCGTATATATATATATATATATATATATATATATATATATATATATATATATATATATATATATACAGGTGGTTATCAAAATATTGGAAACAGTAAGAAACATCATGAAAACCTTTATTAATACGGCCCAAGATCACGTGTGTCATGTAATACTACCAGATTCACCTTGGAATTGGGTTATACTAGTCATGGATACGGGTTAAAAATATATTATACCATTCTTCAGGGAAAAATCATGAAAGTTCGTGTAGAGATGCTGTGGTGGATATCGATACCTGGCTCTATCCGTTTATACAGATCACAGTGGTTGGATAATATATAGTTCGGAGGGTTGTACAGGGCAAGATAAGATATTTGACTGTTTCATGCTCTTCAAACCAGTACTTGATAGATTTAGCTGCGTGTATAGAGGTATTATCATCCTGGAGAACGCCATCTTCTGCAAGAAACATTGTTTGTACAATAGGATGGACTTGTGAGCTCAAATTTCGACATAGTCCTACCCATTCAATCTCCCTTTTAAGGCTACAATAGGGCCTGAAGAAAACCACTAGATACCATCCCAAACCCTGATAGATCAACATCCATGATTGACGGTTGAGATGAGACAGCCAGAATCTTACGCTTGTGTAGGTGTTCTCCAGACATACGCACATCCTGTTTCGAGGAACAATGTGAACATTTATTTGTAGGACAAAATGCCGTTTCTCGACATATTACTCGACCAGGAATTGCGCTCGTGGTACCCTTGTGGACGATATTTTGTATCTGCATCTATTTCAAGTGGCTTGGGAATAGCTACTCTTCCGTAAATGCTTTGTTTGTGAAGTTCTCTTCTACCTCTAATGGTTGATACCAGAACATGGAGATGCAGATTAAGTTGTTCGGTCACATTGATTAGAGTTGTTTTATTCCTTCATGTCACAGTCCGCTTCAATACATCGTTCGTCTCTTTCACTCAGCTCTCCCTTTCGTCCACTATTCTGTTTGGCAAAGGATGTTTTTCCGTGCACTCAGTATGCTGTCATGACTTTCGATACTATAGCTCGAAAATCACCCTTTAGCCTGTGGGTTGCAGTAACAGATACTCCAATTTAAACGCGCTCCTACAATTCTCCCTCTCCGCAAGGTCTGCAACGTTTGACATTTTACGCTGTTCCCCCCAAAAGCACGATGCCCTTAGGTTCATTACTGCTACCTGACTGAAAAACCATCCATTATTCAACAACAACATAAATAATATCAGTCACTGATGTTGAGCAAGTAAGCTTTGCTACCTGTTTCTGTTCAAATTCGTTCCTTTTTGTGCAAGATGAGATACAGACTGTTATGAGGGGTACCAGAGATACCCCATTGCGTTGTGTGCAAAATCGGGAGATGAACTCCAATGGTAACTAACCAGTCGATACGTTTTTATAAATGAAATAAGAACATTTATTTACAAAATTATACAGAGATTAGTTTACATGGTATAATTGAATTTTTGGCTATATGTATTAAATGTACCAAAATTGATAAAATACCAGTTCCTTGTCTAGCATTATTCTAAATGGGAGAAATGACCAACATGGGGACCGTTGAGGAGCCAGCAACACATAGCACAGGTAATGATGTGGCACATCTAGAGGTAGAGGCGCACGTCGCAGGAAGTTGAATATTCGAGATGTTCTGCAGACCACAGCGGGAGCTTAAACGGTGTTTATATAAGAGCATCCTCCGAGCAAAAATCCACGACCTGTATCTTAAAAAATTTCAATTCTTAATATCAAATCCTTTTTTTTGTTTTTTAAATCTATTTTAGTGGCAACAATTTTAATTTCTTAAATTTCTTAAACCGGCAATTCTAACGACAACTTCCAAAACTAATTTCTATTTTACCGTGTTCCAACTGGACTTATAAATTTTTCCTTATTATATCTTATTTAAATTCGATTATACATTTCTTATCAAATTTTAACATAAATTTTAACACAAGGAGGGCTCACTTATCACACCGTACAAAAAAAAACAAATTAGCTACATTTAGGTGGGCCAAAGTAAGCCACACCATTAAACAAAAATGGTATACACTAAACAATACATAATAATCAAAACATAACAAGACAAAAACATCTAATGCATAACAATACTCGCGGGAAGTTTAAAACGCACGGGGCTTTATCGGGGGCGCATCAGCCCTCTCATGGTCATTGTGCAGCAGTCAGAGTTTTTGCCACAGTTCGGAAACATCGAATCTGCGTTCTTCTACCTCAGGTTTCGTCACCTAATCCCCCGAAAAACCTCCGGGTTAATTTTTCCTCTTTTCGTATTGGCCTTCCCGGTAAATTTATTGCTGTTCCTTGCATTTTATTGGTGGGCAGGATGATACAACATCAACACGGTTGACACACGGGTACTTTTATTTCCGTGAAAATTGGAGGGCCTTTGTATCTTCGACGAATTTTGCTTCCTCTCTTCCTAGGTGAGTTTGGAGTGTGATGATTTCTAGATGATGGCCCTACCCCTTCGGAGCAGGTGCGAGACAGGCCTCTTCCAATATGGCCATTTTACGAGCCATAAATGTGTTGAAGGAAAAAATGGCGATGTCACAAACTGTTGGAAGGCGTAAAAATGTCCCAATTGTGAATCCTTCACAACACAAACTTTGTAAAAAGCATGTTATTCAACATGTATATATATTCAAATAATTCTTGTCCTGATTTTCATTCATGAAGAGGATGTTATTGTGTTGGAAGACGATAGGCTCTAGCTAGACAGATATCATAAAATTTGAGGCTCCGACTTTCAAGGGAAGCGTCATTGCCTTCCGAGTTGACATGCTGGAATTCGAGCTAAGGGGCAAATCTAGTGGAAAGAGACACTATCGGGCAGGTTGCAGCTATTAAACATTATGGGTAGCTCCTCAGATCTGATCATGTAATGTTCGTCAGATATTCATAAAACTCACCTCCCACCGCCACACACACAACCGAGAATAAGAATACTGAAATTCATCGCTAATTATAATAATGTTCCCAATGATTAACGTTTTGATGATCGATCGATGATCTTATATCAGACATTTTGAAAGGTGAAGGTGAATTTCTGTACTTCTTGCAGATGATTACAATCTATTCTTACAAGCTCTCGACAAAAAGTGGGGGTGTCTAGCTTCCAGAGCAATCTTTGGTCTTCCAAAAACTGGGGAAATTTCACATTTTTAAGTCGTCTACGTACAGTGTGATCTCTTCAAATGGAAACTTGCGTAACAGTTCTTACTTGGCTCTTGTTGCCGTTAGAGCAAGGGTGCCCGCGAAACAATTTTAAAGTGCCCGCCGTTCAAATGTCTAAACTTTAGATATTTGACGCTCGTAGTTGTAATGAATAATTTAAGTAAAAAAATGAAAAGTCGTAAAACTGTAAATATCAAAATCTGAGCATCCTGCTCTCCCCTCGCTGTGAGTCAGGTTCTTTTTCCTGTTCTGAAATTAAACTCTCTTTGAGAGTCGCCCCATATGCTTGTGAATATTAGTTTTCCAATATGAAATACTTAAAATCAAAGTACCGACCAAACCTCATTGACACTCATTTGGACTAATGCCTGAAAAATGGGAATTCAACTTATGTGCCTCATTACAACAAGCTGTCCGCAGATTTGCAATGTCAAATATCGCATTAATTATCAATATTAAGAATGTTTTGTTTAAATTAAAATTCGAATTTAAGTATTAGAAATTTATGTCGCATTAAAAATTTCATGTTTATATTTTAACCCCCCCCCCTCCCTCTTCATCTAGCGGTGCCTCCGAACTCCCGCATTTCTGAAATATGCCTTCCTAGTAAAACAGGTTGCCGACCCGTGCTATAGAGCGTTTCATTTCTTAGTAACACCTTTATAATTGGTCGTGAAGTAGGAACTAATGTATTGATTTCCTGTTTTGAGGATATGTTAGAACCATTTTATAGCAACTGTTGAGAACATTGAGCTTCTTCTAATGCGATCAACTATGCAGATTTTTACAGAGCAAAATACTATTTTGTACTTAATAACGATATGTGTAATATTTCTGACATATATGCAGATTTCTCCACCGCAGTGATGAACTGTTAGAGTACATTTGATCGCATTGTCTAGAAACATCGAAAATTGCACATGTGCCTGAACTGTAATACATCTGAGCCATTCTAAAAGCTGCCTAAGTAACAATAACTCCACTGTTACTGGCAGATTTAGTGAATTTGTTGAGATCAATGGTATACATTTTTCCTACTTTGTTGTTCACGAACTAAATAACCTTTATAAATATATATCGCATGTTCATTTGTTCCGAAAACACATGATATAATTTAATAAATAACTTATTATAACACATAATGAGAGGATTTTCCACTATTGTTCAGATAAAATGTCATTAAGGGAAATGAGGTTTGTGAAAAAAGAAATAAATAAAGTAATCGTGACACCTCAGATGGATATTGCTTTAGATAAAACTTTCATTTTCAAGAAAATGCACTGATATTTTTAGAAGTAGTTGTGAGAAAGTAAAACGAACACATATAGATTTCAAGGACAGTTTAATTCCTCATTACGTTTGTACAAGCCAAACTAGTTATAAAACTTGTTCCGACATATTTTGGCCATGACCATGAAAGTGGGTAGTCATTATCAAATAATCTTCAAGTTTGACGGGTGGCTTGGACTATCGCAATGCTCTCCTCATGAAAACGCTACAACGTAGGAGCCAAATTGAGCCAAAATTTTTCAAGACACAGAAAGTTCTTCATTCTTGTTTCTAAAAGTTAAAACCTATTTCTCTCTATCTCTCGTTTTAATCTATAAAAACATGCAATCCGCTCAAAAGTTAAATGTTTGTTCAATTTACTTATTTAAAATACGATTTTCCAATACTTCTTTGCAGAAAAATTAAATTTGAAAAGCATATCTTTTTTTCCCCAATGATATTTCAGTTATTTTTACATACTGGCAATGACAATCAGTTATTGACAGTATGTAAAATAAACTCTTTGGAATGGAGGGGAGTTGACAAAAATTAAGCTTTGTTATACTGTTTATGTAGTATTTTCGTAAAGACAGAAGGAAGTAACAATCAGTCATTCAAATATCAATATCAAATATTAATTTATGTAGCAGGGTGTATATATAGATACATATATACATATATATATATACATACATACATATAGACACACACACACATATATATATATATATATATATATATATATATATATATATATATATATATATATATATATATATATATATATATATATATTAAAATTAATTTCAGAAAATTAATTTGAGTCGAAATTCCCCTTTAGACGGGAAACGAAGATTATACATTTTAGTTCTTTTTCCGTTTCATCTAAAGTCTGTTGCGTACTAATCTTATTAGATTCGCTCATCTCAATGTTAATCCGTGGAGAAAATTTGTCCAAGGATTGCAGACTTGTATTTAAAGATTTTCTTTAAAAAATTGTGCTCCGTAATAGAGAAAGAAATTTTTCACTTTGGGAATTTTTCGTTTAAAAAAAAAGCAAATAATTTTTTAAAGTTTAAATTTTTTGTGGAAAAAATCTGGTATAGTGTGTTTTAAACGATCCTAAATTCCTTTGAGGGGACGGAATTTATAATATGAAACTTATTGCAATGTGCAAAAAAGTTGAGACTATCTGAAAATACCATTTTTATTTGATTATCAGCATTTATGTAGCAGTAAATAGTAGACAAATGTTTTCCATAGATTAACTTTGAGGTGAGCGAATTCAGTAGTTTGTACACAGCAGCCTTAAGCATTAGATATAAAAAGATAGAGGAAATAAGGAGTACGTCGTAATTAATTGTAAAACTACTAATTGACATTAATAATCAGGAAATATATTTTAAAACAATTGTTTTTAACCTCGATGTTCTCCGAAGATCGAAAGAAGTGCATTTCGGTGAAAGGAGAGCTAAGATAGTTTCATTTCAGAATAGATATAACAAGAAATGGTATACTCCCTAAGCTTTGTGCAAATTACAAGCAATTTTTTAAAACTGCAGCCATTTCATTTTAATTTACCGCTTATTCTACAATCAACAAAGATATAAACCTGTTACAGTATATTTTTAGCTATTATTTTGCTTCAATGATTGTAATTCCCCGAGAAACGCTTCTTCCAGGGCCGCATCCCCGGAAGAAATCTATATGTCTTGAAAAGACACGTATAGACCCCCCCCCTCCCCTGAATGGGTGACATTAAAAGGGGTGGATTGTTAGCAAAAACATGTGTAGGGTGTATTTTACTAGTGTTTCATACATTTTTTAGGCACAGGGGTGGCGTAGGGTCTGAAAGTCATCCAAAGTTGAAGGGAAGCTGAACAAATATAGGTTTAGAACCACTGCTGTAAGATTATTAATCATATAACTGTTTGCTGACTCACGTATGTACATTCCTTCTTAAATTCACTTGTAAAGTCTCATTGCTGTGTAGAAGTAACAAACAACACAGATAAATTGCAAAAAATGTTAACTCATCTGAATGAACCTGCTAAATTTCAGACTAAGATAGCTTTCGTAGACAAAAATGCACCCACTGACTGTCATTTTTTCAAATAGTCAAACGTTGCATGAATGCTTGTGTCGTTGCACAATACCACATATCATATATCGTACCTGATCATGATACGGAAGGATGATGCAGGTTTTTTAGTTTGAATTTTTAATAAGGATTTTGTTGTTTATCATAACTCGTCTATATCATTTATTTTGGCATCCTCTCTCGAGTCATGTGACGAGAATTGTCCATAATGCTGTATCTGTATATTACGCAATTTTTTTTAGGGTTCCTATTATCCGAATTCAAAGTCATCTTGTTTGTGCAATAAAAACGCTGTTACAATGCAAAGCTTCATTCACACTTGTCTGAATATCATAGGAGACTTTGTATGGTAAAATGACAAGTAAGCATTAACGCAATTTAATACGCATTTAAAGATTTTGTTCCTCCTCAAAATCAATCCTTCAAGATAAAGTTTCTTTAAGCGGAATGGTGAATTTTAAAAATGGAGACATTTAGAATAAATATGAAATCGAAACCCGTTATAGCGAACCCGGTATATAACGGACTCACGGATATAACGAACGAAAATTTTTGTTCCGTCGTTTTCCTATTGTACGTAATTTAATTAGTATTGTGTCAGTTTAATGTAATCGATTTTAGTCGATTTAATTCATTAATTATCATTTTAATAGATTTTCTCATTTTTTTAATACTTCATTATTGAATACACATTGCAACTAATGAGTTATACATTTTGTGAATTTTAGCATTTTTCTTAACGGTTCGGATATAGCAAACAACCGGATAAAGCGAACAAAACCTTTGGTCCCTTGAAGTTCGTTATAACGGGGTTCGACTGTATTTTTTTTTAATTTCCAATGAAGCAGGCGGTTTGGACATTATCCTAAAGCCATACAGAGATTAAATACACAAAAGAAGAAAGATACTGGAAAACAAATAAAATAGAGGTAAGAGTCAAACTATCCAAAAGATCTCTGGCTTTCCAAAATCTCCAGTATTTAGAATAAATATTGATGAGTTAATAATCATAATAGACATTTGAATCACATATTAAGTCTTAATGATTTAAGGGGGTAGGGTCACGATCCAGATTCCCTATGTTAGTAATGTTAAAATTACTCAATTTTAAGGAAAATTTTTAAAAATCCTATTGAATACAAGTTTCTAATTATTTTACTGTATATTGCGTGACGTATATTAAATACTTAAACCAGAGCTTTTATAGTTAAAATACTTTGTTATCTTTTTAAAATATATAACTTCTACTATATGTATTTGTTTCAGAAACACCAAAAATGCATCAAGTTTTATGTTACTAAATTACGCAAATTAATTTTTCTAAAAATCTCTTCGTTAAAATATGTAATATTATGCATTTATTAAATATGAAAAATTTGAAAATAATCACAGCAATAGTTTTTGAAAAAATGCTCCTTAACTGGCAAAAAGAACTGCTTTGAGAAAATCAACATTTAGTGAAACATTCACTTGTGCTTAGTGCATTCCAGCTCCATAGCTTGGATCATCTGGGTCATCAGCAAGACTGTCTTCTAATTTACATTTTGTCTGTCTAAAATTTATTCTGGCTTCCTTGGTTGGTGTGAAACATCATATTGAGCATTTATTAATCTCGTCCGATCAGCTGTTTGCATTGCTCGAGAAATATAAAAACCTGGAGATATACCTAACGTTGAGAGAACTGTGCATTTCGTAATATTTCCGTCATTATAGGAGGCAATTGCTTCAAATAAACCTTTTTTTAAAGTTTCTAACTTCACAAAAACTTTCTTTGAGATCCGTGACCAGATTATACTAATTACACTCTCAATGCTGTTTTGTGTTTTCCCATGCAGACATTTGGCAAGTAGATCAGGATCTGCTAAATCTCTATAAATGTTTTTAATGTAATCCAGTACTACTATTGGTTAAGTGGTTGTTTTGGTTGGAACACGAGAAATCTAAAAAATGCAGCTATGAATGCAGCGAGCGGTTTGTTTTGGTTGGTGAGTGTGTGACGCTAGGCGTTTTGACAGATGGTAATAGTTCTTTAAAAAAATATTAAAAATACTTCTAGTGCAGCTAGAACAAATATGTAAATGTCATCAGAAACACAATATACATACTTTTAAGAAATGCAAAAATTGTAAAATGCATTTTTTTGTCGAAAATCGTAACCTTACACCCTTAAATGGTTTACAGGGATATTACTTTGCAGATTACTACTTAACCTTGCAAAAGTCTTACTCTGTGAAGTTTTTTTAATGATAATACATTAAAAGGATATTAATTAAAAAACATTGTTTCTTATCAAAGGGTTTTTAGGCTTTTATATTCGACATTATAACTATCCAACTCTTACTGAAATAATTATAAAGTATTATTAGCAAGAAGTACAATCTCCTAAAATTATAAGTAACGCGTTGGAATTACGTGAGACTTCCACTCCTTTATAACATTAATTACAAATTACCTGCTAAAATAATACGAAAACGGTATATAATCTTATGTGTAATTAACGGAGATTAATTTTTGCAGAAGATCTCAGCGGTTTTTCATTAAGAGCTGTTTGTAACGCCTTCGAAACTTCGCCTCGATTAATCCTGAAAAAAAAACCTTCTTTCCAGATTTTTTCCACCGTAAGATCTTTTTTTATGCTTCAGTCTGTTAGATCTTTTTTTTTTTTTTAAAAAAAGGAGCAAACTCTTTTATCTTCATTATTTATCCCTAAAAAAATTTCAACCCCGATGTTTTTACACGTCGAGCTATTATGCGCGTGAGGTCGTTTACTCGATCTTTCTTTTTTAAATTCGCGAATAATAGGTAATGCCTTAATTCGCAAATATATATCATGATTGGGAAGTTATCAGGTTATGTTTCTGAGTTAATAGAAATATGTGGGGGCTATAGAGAGTGGGAAGTAAACGTAAATTTTCTCGCTCGATGAGAATACATCATCGCGTACGGATAGGGAGAAAGAGGAGAAAGTGCCAGCAAAAAACACATAAGCAAAAAAAAAACAGGTGGAACTCTCATTTAAGATTCAGCTTTTAGGTAGTCGGTGAATTATTTGCAGTTTTATGGCGTATGAATAATATGCTTTTTTTTTGTGGAATTTTCAAGGGTTGGGCTATGATCTCTTTCCGATCGTAAAAGGGGAAAGATACAAAGTAGGAAACTAGGAGTAGCTTAGAATTTTTTCTACGGAGAAGCGTGTAAATTATTTGAAATAAATAGAGGAAAGATTTTTAAAAGGGAACAAATTTTACTAAATGAAGAAAATAGTATTCGCAACTTAATTATTACTATACTATGTATGCTTTCACATTTGTAAAGTTGTTTAGCTCATTTATATTTTTAAATCAGTTATTGTTTTCTCTACAACGCAGACTTGCACAACATACGGCCCGCGGGCCACAGGCGGTCAGCCAGCATTCACTCTCTGGCCCACAAAGCCTTTTGGGAAGACTCATAATATTTTAAATCTAAAATTATGGAATATTATTTTTAGATTTATAATGTTACGAAAATAATATAAAAACAATGGATATTAATTTTCCCATAACTTTTACAATAATCAATGATTAATTTTTGTGAGACACTATATTTTACGCTTTCCCATCTATTCTATTTTCTTATAGCCCGCAGAAGCTTTCCATAAAGTAAAATGGCCCTCATCACATTTCGAGTTGTGCAGGCATGCTCCAGCGTATTCATTGGTTAGGCCTTACTGAGAAATCACTCTTTATCCGTGAGAATCATTGGTTGTTTACTATGGGGGCATTTTATAGGTGAACCAACTCCACCCTCTGGTGCCACCTCAATTTCCCCCCCTCAGCCCCTATGAGGCGACATCTGGAGGGCTCGTAACTTCTCCCACCCACTGATTTCATTGAATCAGCTACCGGTCTACCGGTCTTTTTTGTTTATTTTCACTATTTTTAGTAATAATATGGCCCATACGGTCTTTCCGAGTTTCGTTGAGAATTAGATTTTGAATTGAAGATTGTCTTCCAATATGTGAAGTTTCAGGTAAAACAGAATTCATCTGCATTTCATCAAGCCCTTTTATAAAAGATATGGCTCTCTCAAAGATATAGATCTCTGAAATTCTAATAAACTTATTTTAGAATTCATTACATCCATGTAGAGTCTCTATTTTCCCCATACAATATGCTCCATTTTCTTACAATATTGCTTACTTTTACATTTATTAGAAAAAATGTCGATTTCACCTGCAATGTCTTTAGGTAATTTGACATTTTCACATAAAATATCATCATCAATAGCTTCTTCATCCGTCAAATCATTCGGATCTGGAGGTATAATGACGAATTATGGTTCATAATTATCTTCTGTTGATGACGATTCCGAAATATCATCATCCAGCTCATGAAAATACTCCAATGCCTCTTCCAACGTCAAAAATTGCTTTTTCCTAGAGACAAACTTACCTGAAATGAAAACAATACCAATTTATTGCATACAAAACTAGGCAGCATGTCAAAATCTTAAATAATACACATTAGACTGTTATGTGGAAATAAAAATATTATTGGGAGCAATTAAAGTATAGAGAATAAAATAACAATGTTACTTTAGACGTACAAAACTTAGAACATGCCTTTAAAAATACAGAAATTAATGTTGCGTTTTCGCAACGCCAGTCTTAAATGGGTTAACGTACCTATATCCGACCTAGACACGTGGGTATTGAACGGCCTTCATCGGGATTCGAACTGAGCAACCTGCCATCTGAAGACCAAAGTGCTACCACTATGATATATCGGGCCCAGGTCAAAGAAATTTGTTTATCTCGTTCGTAACAGGAAACATTAGTAAGCATCTTTAAAAGTAATTTTTTAACATGATATTTCATTCAGAAGTTTGCTATTAATTAAATAGATTCAAATATTTATTATTTCAAATAATTTTATGTTTAACTGTTTTACTGGAGGGCTTTGCACTAGTGACAGTATTTCGCTGCAAATGCAACAAAACTTTCACAGATAGTTATAAATTTTAATGAACTAAGTTTTTATTTTCAATGCGGAGGCACTTGTCGCGAAGACATTCTCCTATATTTCACCTTAGTTTTGCTGGCCATTTTATTATGGGGGGGCACCATATAGGCAGTCCAGCATTGCCCCCTGGGACGACACAAACGGGGACATTTTAGTGGCGCTTCGCCAGGATTCGATCTGAGTACCCTCAGCACCGAAAACCAGCGCGCTGTACCACAAGACCGCCACGTCCCTAAATAATGAATTAAGTATAAGAAAAGAAAAACTCAACCATTAATCTATAAACTATAAACTAAACTTTTGTCTACACAATAAATAATACTTTTGAAATAATATTTTATTCTGCTTTTTTTTAAATTTAATAAAATAAATGAGTTAAAAACATATTATTATAAGTTTAAATTAAATTTGTAGTACAAAACCCATCAAGGTCTTCTTGCAGGCTGATTTTCTTTGAAACTACCCATTAAATAAAATAAATCCTATCTTGAAACATTAGATATACCGATTCTGTTGTTTATATACGCGTCTACGTACAAACCCGAGACAGAAGGAGCAGACTATACCAACAAAAAAGTGTTACTTTTATGATTAGATCTAAAATTCAATAGAATAAGTTAAAGTAACGGCGGCATAAACGCAAATTAAGTTTAGAAATGGAAATTCCTCCTTATCAACAAAAGATTTTCATATCTATGAAACTTCATAATAGTAACTAGTAAGAATAGTAAAAATATTTAACGATAACCCTTAAAGTTTCTGTTTCCACAGCGTAATATATCTTTGATTTTATAAAAATAAATAAAATTAAGATAAATGGAATCAGTAGAAAGCGAAATTGAGGTACATTATTTATACATTAGTTGAAGAAAAATTTTAAAAGCAATATTATTTATTATATTTTTTAATATTTATCTTAAATAATAAAAACAATATTATGCACGACGAATTATTCATATCTTAAGGCAACTATTACAAATTGTTCTCAATCACGTTAGGCTAAGCAATAAAATTAAAGATATTGGTGAATTTTATAACAAGTACATTTATGTCTAAAAATAAATAAATGTTATTAGAAAAGTCAAAATCTTTTGATATTTCCCTCCATTTTATTGAATATCCAATATACATTTATAAATAAATAGACTCACCGAGCCTCTATATACACGATAATGTATCAAATAATTGACAACTATATGAAAGGAATTTCTGTTGTTGCTGTTTCTCTAAGTGCCTGAATTTAAGCCAATATTTTACAAAGATCCCTATTGATCACTTATACGGTTGTTCTCTGAGCAGTGATGAAACACATTTCTCTACTGAACATTCTACTCTCTCAACAATCCCCAGTGCATCTACATGCGCAATATTTTTAAATATGACGTCAGAATACAACTATGGGAGCGAACGTAAAAGAGAAATATTTTCTGCAAAAGTAAAGGTAAAGTATGAAATACTGACCTTCTAAGTTCGGATTCTACTTTTTTTACGGCATGCACGGTGATTTATTTACAGTTTTATGGAGTTTGTTTTGTGACAGCTGACGGATAGTGTTGTTGCATGTTGCATAAGGGAAGGTTTCCAAAAATTTCTAACAAATTTTGTGATCCCGAAGATGTTACAAAACAATGCTAGAAACTGAGAAAGAAATCAGTTCACATTTAAATCACTTTAAATGCATTGCATTAACTTTAAACAAATTCACTTTAAAAAAATGTGAGATCGATGATGAGAAAGTTTGTGTTAATTAAAGGCAAACTTGCATCAGAAACATTGAAAGAATAACTAAGTCCTATAAATATTGTATGGGGCAAACATTTTCATTATGTATGGCTATTGCTTACAGATTTAAATTAAAATATAATCACAGATAATTATATCTTTTAATTTCTTCAGAGTAGCACCTAATATAATTAATTTTATTTTATTTCCTCTCTTATACACATGTATATTTCTTTTGGTAATATTCATGCACAGAAGAAAAATTCCTCAGTCTTCTTCAAATTGTTTTAAATATTTTCAACGGTTCCATGGAGGCACACGTACATAACTTCAGGTTTAAGTGGCAACACTTTTGCTTTGATTATTTTAGACTAATATATTCACCGGCTTCATAGTGTTCAAATATAATTTATTTGTAGCTATTGAATAGAGTAAAAAATTTCATATTAATATATGAAACTTTTTACCCTATTCAATAGCTACAAATAAATGATAGTGGCATCTTTTTTTCCAAACATTTTAAATCTCTTCCTCATGTCAAGTAACTCAACTTTAACTGAATTTGAATTGGCTCTTTGCTCTTTCATTCAAACTTCAGACTATTTCACAGCAATTTCTCAATTTTATTCGACCTATTCAGGGACAGCAAACTCCACAGTTTTCACGGTGCAGATTTTTTCTCGATTTTTTTTAACCTAAAAAAATCTTCAAAATTTTTCCAGTTAAAGGTTGCAAAATATTTTTGTCTTTTTAAACTCATAACAGATGGCAGCACTAGCCATTTTACTGCTTATTTAACTGGAATACACGGAATGCAAGTGAAAATAAGACTAGATTTAAGAGTTCTCACTGTACGAACAGCGCCCAGCTGCTTTAATATTAAAACACCCAAACATTGCAAAGGTAACTTATATGTTTCAATATCAATACCAGGCATGCAATTTTCAAATAGTTGGCTTCGAGTGGTCAAGTCTTATAAAGTTGGGTTGCAAATAAAATGGGAAAAATTTATAAGATTTTACTTTAAACTTAAATACTACTATGAGCTATTTTTATTGTCAGAATTATTACTTTTGTCCGTAAATTTTTATACTATAATTTTATATAATGTTTGGTAGTGAAGTGGTGTGTTTAATAGGTTTGCAGCAGTAAATACTCGTATGATGAAACCTTTATTTTGAACTATAGAATTGACGCAATGCATCTGTTTTTTCCTAATATTGTTAACTTTTTTGAAAAATGTCTTAGTTGTTATGATTTAGTTTCTCATTTTCTCAAATGATTTGAAAAGAAAATCTATTTTTTTTCCTGTATGCTTAAAAACCGACAGAAGTCTACTTTATTTGGCTAACAATATAGGTATTATGTCAATGGTTCCATTTATCAAAGTATTGCAGATTTCAACTTGGTATGGACGAACTGGTGGTATAAATTTTCATTTACACTTTCAGTTCTGTATCATAAAGTTTGTAAGGACAAGTTTTGGATTTCTCAGTTATCAGCTATAAAGTATGAAAAAAGAAGAGGGATATTACATTATCTCAAGTGCTATAAAATAATTTGCAAATGATATGTTCAAAATATGCTTGGAAAAACAAAATAAAAAATTATCAAAAGCTTTGAAAATATCAAAAATAATTGAGAACAAGAAAAAATTATCTTTATTTAACAAACGACTTTTGAAGAGGCGCCCCTTTCAGAAGTCAACTATATTAAAGACCGTCTTTACCAAAATTGGAGGAAAGTTATTATTTTGCGGTCTGCTACACCCCCCACACACATATATATATATATTTATATATATATATATATATATATATATATATATATATATATATATATATATATATATATATATATATATATATATATATATGTGTGTGTGTGTGTGTGTGTGTGTGTGTGTGTGTCTATATCGTCAATTCCAGATTAAACTATTGCCAAACTAATGATTTCCTTGATTAATGGACTGTTATCAGTGGTCTGAACGAAGTATATTGAATTTTACATCAATCTAAAAAAGATTAATTTCCTCAATCAAGCCATTATGTATTAATTTCTTCTGCAATAGAATTTAAAGGAAAAAGTCTCATGCTTCAATTAATTTTAGAAATTTTAAAAACATGTTCTTACCTTCTTTTAACTATCAGGATTCAAAAACTATCCCATTAGATTCAGTTACGTTTCAGAAAAATCAGTTATACTAGCTCAAATACTTAGGCTAGAGAATTTCTGTGCATCGGCTGTTTCAATGGCTGCTTCAGACAATGACGAAATTATCAGCAAAAACGTTTCAGACAAAAATCTATAGTGTCGCGACTTTATGACAGTCTGACAAGAATGGATTGAAAGTGTGCCTCTTAAATGTACAAATGATTACGCCTAGGGATATAAAGGATTACGCTTCAAGTGTCATTTTCACTGTCGATTAATTGGATTGTTCTCCAACTTAGAGTCCTACAAAATTTGTTCTTATAAACTGTTTTGCTCTGGAGGTAAACTTAGAAATAAAGACTCACAATTCATTTACACTTGTAACTCTAATGGACAGGCGAAGTAATAACACTTACTATAGAATAATCCCCAAAAGTAAAGTTGTATCAAAAACGTAAGAACGGACTACAAGATTAATTAGAACACATGGATGGATGATATCTATCGAATCTAATTGGAGAGATTGCAGCTGTTCAGATGCAAACAGAAAATAAGTAGAAAAATCTCTTTATTCATCTTCTCCATTCTCTGAGAGGAACAATTTTGAAAAAGTGGAAATACAAGTTTTACTAATTGATCGCATAATTTAATTTCAGGTCGTTATCCAACAAAGACATGTAAAATTTTCTTCTAAGTTCCAGTAGTTTCTGCGTAACTGATAAATCTCTCCATACATGGAAGGTCCATACATAATTATTGATGACTAATGAATAAAACAAAGTGATTAGTAAACCATACGATCCAATTTTTAGAGGCTCTATATGTAGTCTCTGGCTGTCTTTTGTGCCTCCTATGAAATCTCTCTAAAGCTTTAATTCACTCAAGAGATCTGTATTCATGAATAGACGGCATCGACCACTCAAATGGATTCACAATGGCACCTTTCTCTGAGCATCTTTGATCTTGTAATTGTTCGTCTCTCATCCGGGACATGCCAAAATCGCAGGTAGACGTGTCGGAAGAAAGGTGTCGATAGCCAGTGATCTAACCCATCCCCATTTCAGTAGCGGTGTTGCTACCACGATAGCCACATGGTAATAATCATTCATGTGTAACAAATTCAGCAGTTCTTGCTGAAGTGCGGCTTTCATCCCGTGAAGTGCAAGTAGTTAATGGTTAGCAAGTAGTTTATTGCAGTACTGTGAAATAACATTTGCTCCAAAAGATAAAGCGTGTGCACAATAACCCCTACCAACCCTACGTAATGACAAGCACGCATTCTGATGTGGGTCTTCGATGATCGCGTTTGTCATACCAGCACCAGCGTCTTTACTTCCAAGACCTTCTTTCTCACTGTTGAATAGGAGTATGCATTACACCGCTTGTTTATCGTTATCTCCTTTCACATTCTGTCGCATTTCCTTCCTCTGTTTTCCCCCTGGACAATATATATATATATATATATATATATATATATATATATATATATATATATATATAGTGAAACATATTTAGTCGGCCACCTCTGTAAATGTCCAGATTTTGTTCACAACCAATTAAATACCCTCCAAATAGCCCATGTTATTTTACCCACTTTTCCCCGGCCGCCGTTCAAAACGGCCACTTTTTTCGAAACCATGACTGGTTGCCATAGCGAAGTTTCAATGTATATATATATATATATATATATATATATATATATATATATATATCTATATATATATATATATATATATATATATATATATACCATAAATTTGTATCGAATGAGAATTTACGGCCAGCGACTAAAATTTAGCACAAACACTAAGAATATAAAGCTGAAATTCTGCTATTCCAAAGTGAACCTTCTCTCATTACCTATCCAAACAAGCCTCTATTAAATCGCCTGTTTGAGTACACGACAGGGGAAAAAATAAAATACTAAAAATCTGCGTTGCGAAACAAAGACCAATACAGCTATTTTGGTCGCTTACCTAAACTTGTTTTTATGGCGCAACAGTTAAATGGTTTTCTCTTTAGCCATTTGATACTACTTATTCTCGGAGTTATATCGGATTCTTTTTTTCTTTCCACTAATATCAGGCGCTTAAAAGTGTGTCACACAATAGTCTATTGAAATCAGTAATTGTTCCTTACATTTCATTCATCTTTACAGTTGACTGAGTGCGGCACCTAGATGTATTTACTTAAAGTAAAGCGCGAAAACCGTCTATCAGGATGAATATGTTCTTTTCAGCGGAAGTTATGCGTAATTTTCTCAAGATAAAATGAATGCTCAGGTTTCAAAATATATTACATTTTGTCTAAGAGAAATAAGGTGCTCACGTAAAACGACTATAAATATACTCCATATGTAGTTTTAGTAATTCATTTTACTGCATGAGAAATGAGTTATATATATATATATATATATATATATATATATGTATACACACACACACATATATATATATATATATATATATGATATATAGGACGCTGATATACAGATTAAGAGAACCGAGCTTGATCTTGGCTCTGTCAGGAGATCGTTTACATTGCTCTGAAAACAGCTTTATTCAAATAAACATGTACTGGATGTTTTTAAGGTAATGTTAGATCCATGAAAGTTTCGATGAGGAACTTAAGTTTCTCCGACTCGAACATCAGTACAATGATTTATTTTAAACACAGGTTGGCAGGAAAGTTACAGGGAAAAACTTTTCGTAAAGTAAATGCAAGTTTTGTTTCAAAATGCTATTATTAATGTCAGATTTTTATTTTTAAGGGGAAAATGATAGAAAAGGGCAAACATTTCAGTTTTCCTCGTTGCACGAATTATCCTGAACGATTGTAAAGCAAAATTCAGAGAAAATATAAGTATCCATTAAAAAGGCAAAATTCTCGATTTGATGACGTTATCGAATCCTGTTGTTGTGGCTTCTAACGCCCCCTGTTTGGAAATATTCCAGACCTGGTCCATATATTTTATCGGTCTGAGGGGTGCGGCTTCAATTTGTGCCATAAAATCTTGACTGTAATACGCACACGTGTATAATACACATGCTTAATTTTGCGCGAATTTTTCCGAAAAAATTTAAATTCGACTAAAATACGCACCCATAACTTTTCATTATTTTATTAAAAAATTTCACTGATGTTTATTAGCGGAAATAAAATCTGTATTAAAAATAAACGAAAACGTCAAATTCGGTAGAAAAAAAAACTTAAATTTTTAATTCAAAACAAACAGTACTGTCAAATTATCAGTCTTAATCACTTTCACTTGAATAAGGCTCATCTATTGTTGTTGTGTCCATGTCATAATTATTGGTGCCGTCGTAATATATATCGCAATCCTCATACTCATTTGATGACACCTGCCCTTCCTCCCATAATATGCCGTTCTCACTGACGTCTCACGTTTAACAATTGGTAATTTTTCTGCTGCTGTATAGGACCGCCTTGAAGAAATTTTGAGGGAAATAAATATAATAAAATAATAAATTTGTGCACTTACAACAACCGGGAACTATCACTATCTCAAGGGACCTGTTATTAAACGAATGTGTGTGTGTGTGATACGAACTGTGAGTTCCGTTTGTTTTAAAAGAATACCTACTTAGTAAACGGGTGGATGAATCACGGAGTGCAGATGCGCGAGACACCCGTGTTGCGACAATGTCTTAAAGCTGCTGTACGTTCGTTTATTCAATGTTTAAAACTACGTATTTTTTTCCACACGAGTATAATACGCACCCTCATTTTTGCGGACTAGAATGTGAAAAAAAGTGTATATTGTACTCGAGATTTTCCGTTAATAGCACCACAAGGGGCGGAGTCTGATTTAGGCAGGTGCCATTTCAGTTTTGACCAAGAATCCCTAGGAGTGACATCTGAGGGAATCGTACCCTCTCCCACCCACTTTGATATATAGAGGGATTTTTCCGGTCTACGGATTTAACGTGTCCATATCTTGCCTAGACACGGAGTTATTTAATGGCGCTTCTCAGGATTTGATCCAAGCACCCTCAGGCCCGGAAGCCGATGCGCTGCCTCTGGGCTACCTCGCACCCTCTAATCCTTCTTTCCTCCCGCAGAGGAATCAACAGCCGATATTTCCGGAATTTTATGGGCAGGATTTTGAGACAGAAAATATCAAGTCTTTCACTTTGCATTAGCTAAAGGGTGTGGTTAAATGTAGATTTTCATGACTGCATTGTAAATTCTTTAGTAATGCTATGAGCTTGTTCACGAAACTTAATGTTGGATAACCTATTTCTTTAGTTCAAATTTTCTCAAGTTGCTATTGCTATGGCTCCTAAGTTTTTGCACAAAAATTACATTAATTGACAAAAAACAAAAATTTGGAAAAATAGATATTCACAACCAATTATCTCTTAATTATTCTTTAGTTGATCTATGATTACATCATGAAAGTATGAATTCTTATAAATTGAAATCAAATTTTTCCCGTAATTGATCAGATGTGATGCCTAGAATTTACCATTATCACATTTTTTTCATAAATCGTCTTCAGGATGTAGGACACAAATCATGCATAGAAAACATGAATAAGTTGTGTGATCAGGAAAGTGACGTCATCGTGACGCAGTTTCCTCATCGACAATGATGCTCTTTGGCAGATTTTCACAAATAGATGTCACTCATTTTCGAACGGCGAAATTTTCGAAAAGCTCCGAGAATAAGGCCCCAGGTGTTTTCTGAGATTTAACGTTATTAGTGTTTTGATGTCAAGTATTTTCAGCACTGTTATAGGATATACCTCATTTTAATATTGTTCCTCATTCTTTCATTCACTAATAAGTCGTCAGATGTGCTATGCTTTAGCCCGATAAAGTATTTACGGTAAATTTCTGTTATGCAATTTTTGAATTTTTTGAAAATGAAGATTTTAAAAAAAAAATCCATGTATTTTAATCACAAGTTTCCAATTTATTTGGTTGATTTGGTTGGAGCACAGTAGCTATCTTTTGCAACACGAGGGATGAACTGACCTATATACAAAAGTGAATGAAACAAGAGGTAAAAACATTAATTCCGTTCATCTTGTAGATGTTCCAAGTGCAATCAAAGTATCTCTGAATTTGTTGTGATATGCACCGAGACGCACGTTTTGACGTCATGAAGCGGTAACATCCTTTTCCGACAACATATGGATCCTGTTTCCTTAATGCGGTTTTGTATTCCTTTTTTTGACACGGTGTAATTATATGATAAATATTTACTCTCTTTTAACAATACTAGCGTAATTTAATACGTACAACATAGAAAAAATACGTAGAAAAAACGTCAAACTATAGATTGAGTGCAACAAAGTTAGCAACTCATTAAATAAAATAACGAAATTAAGTCATTTTCTGCCATTTTGCCGTTTTTTTTTAAATTACGAGCAAAAGGTTGTTATAGAAGGGGACACGAGGCGGATTATTTCTTAGTTACACGCATATTGTTAAAATTTTTTATTACTTTAAACGTATATTTATTGGAAGACAAACATGTATCCTTAGGGCGGAGTGTAAAAAAAAAAAAAAGAATACGATTTTGTTTCTGCCCTAGCGCGGAAAAGTTGGGTACTGGTGGGTAGGTCACGTATGCAAAGTTTAAGGGAAAAAAAATATCTTCCATTTCTATTTCTTCCGTGATTTTTAGCAGATTTTACTATATAGATAAAAATGTGTATTTCCATTCTTTTGTATGCAGCTCTTCGGTTTTTTTCTGAAATAAAAAACAGAAAAAAACCCAGAACTCACCATGGGGAGGTGGCTGCATTTCGAGTTCTATCCGTGACCACCCGTCCACCCAACCATATGGGCACTGGTCCTCCTTTGCCTTTGCAGATATTCCGGTTTTACTCGGTACTCGCATTTGGTTTGAAATGATGGCATAGCTTTTCTCGACTCTGTTCGGGTTCTAACTAAACCATCACGCTCATTTTCTCTACACACAGCCGCAGAAACCTCTGTCACTAGTTTCACGAAACGTTCAACACTATGGGTGTGGCAGGAAAATTTTAGGTTCCCAGGTGTTGAGCTACAGACTCTCCACTGGAAATTAAATATCTGAAATCATCTTCTGTCAAGTGAGATGTTATTGGGTGTTCCGTCAAATTACATTTCTGCCAATCAATAAGGTCTATATATGAAACTGCCTCGAAGTTGAGTGACGGAATGTTGTAGTGTTTAATTCCTTCCTTTTTTTCCCTTTTTCGCTCGTAAACTCCTACGTAGTCCAAGTTCTCGAATGGGTTGTCTGTCGTTTGTGATCATTTACAAGATTATGGCTTCCGGATGGCCGAAATAACCATTTCTCATGATAATGGGATCTACCACAGTCTTTAATTCGTTTTTAAGATAGCGTGAGACGTTTATTGTGTTCCACAAATTTCGAGGAACATCGCGTGCAATATGATTTAATTTGATTGTAAACCACATAGGTGCGTACACTTTCATGATGAACTCTGCCAGAGTTTGAAGTTGGTTTGAAGGCTCTGAAGAGCTAATGTATAAAACCATTATTCGATTTGCAGTTGCTAGCAACGTGTATGACACATTTTCACATGGGGCTTTTGTGACAAACTTGATGAGCAGTTTCCATTTGGGACTTGCTTGAAAAATATCCCAAAGGTATCGCTGTTCTGTGCTAAAATCATCTATGTCGATTTTCGGGAATTCGCTCGAAATGACTACAAATCTCACAACTGGAAGGTTCACAATTTGCCAATGCTTTCCCTATAGGACCAGAATATGCATTAGGGCCACTAGTTTCACCATCAAAATGCTGTACCAAATGCGAGTAACGGATAAAACCGGAATAACTGCAAGGGCAGAGGAGTTAAGTGCCCAAATGGTTGGGTGCATGGGTGGGCACGGGTAGGACTCGCAATGCAGCCATCTTCCCGTGGTGAGTTCTGGGTTTTTTCTGAATTTTATTTCAGAAAAAAGCGAGGAGCAACATACAAAACAATGGAAATACACATTTTTAACTACATGGTAAAAATCTGTTAAAAATCACGGACGAAATGGAAACGGAAGATATTTTTTGTTTTTCCCAAAATTTCGCATACGTGACCGACCTACTCACCAGTACCCCACTTTTCAGCACTACGGCAAAAACAATATCAAAAACTTTTTTTTACGCTCCGCCCTAAGGTATTATATTTAAACATCATGTTTACATCATTACGAGTAAACACTCTCCGTAAATTCTTCTATTCCTGCATCAGAAAATTTGTAACTTTCGTGGGAAAACTCTTTGACACCTTTGTTTAAAATACGCGTGTAAGATTTTATTGAACATACTCTTTAAAACACACAACCATTAATTTCTGCAAGCACACACACACACACACACACATATATATATATATGTGTGTGTGTATGTATATATATATATATATATGTGTGTGTGTGTATATACATATATATATATGTGTGTGTATATATATATATATATATATATATATATATATATATATATATATATATATATATATATATATATATATATATTAGATCGTTCACACTTTATGGAAACGATTTTATAATTTATTTTTGTCGATCGCATTTTAAGATAAAAATTTGGCAACTTCAAAATTATCATATGCTACTGTTTTGTTTTGATTGGAATGTAAAATAAAAGATTTATTTAGAAAATGTCTCCTAAAATTGACACATAGCTCGAAGGTTACGTAACTGCTCTCTCCGAGGAGAAATATTCTTCTCAACAAATTATGAAGCAGTGTAAAAACCTCGGTTATGGCATTTCAAAATAAGGTACTTATTATATATTAAATTTGAATGGAAAAAAAGTCTAACTGAAAGTAAAAATGAAAACATGATCGCGAAACCTCATCCTAAGATTGTTCTATCATAGGAAAATATCAAGAAAGTAAATTCTCTGATCCTAAAAGAAAATTCTCAGACTCAAAGATCATTTGCTTCGAAACTAGGAATGTCTTCCGGCACTGTAAGTAAAATCATTCATAAAGATTTGAAGTTAAAAAAGATGTTTAAACCTACAGTTCATCTACTTTGTGTCAAATCGTATTGCTGAAAGAAAAACAAATAGTAGGAAATTATATGAAAAACACCTAGCTGCTGAAAAATGAAAATTTGTGGTAGCAATCCATAAGGCATGGATGTATTTAAGTGACTGTAATAAAAAATGATTAGTTTTCTATTGCTCAACTGACGGGGATGACCGTATGAAATGGCCCCGTAAGTGTACAGAAAAGTTCCTAAAGGGATTCATGATAGTTGCAGGATTTTGTTACAACGGCAAATTAAAAATAAAAAAAGTCTCGAATAAAGCCAAAATTAATTCACTCTATTATCAATAGAATATTTTAGAACTAATTTTTGAAGAAAAAATTCTAGTATTATATGGAAAGGACATTGATAAAGTTCAGCTTCATATGCGCAAATCCTCTAGTCACACCCTTAAATCAACTGCCGCTTATTTAGCAAAGAAAGAATCAGAAACAGGAATAAAGTGTATCCCATTTAATGAAGTACCTGTAAAATAACCTGAAGCTTCTCCAAGGGACTTTTGTACTTTCAGTTTATTAAAGCTAGCCTTACGAAAACGGCATCCAAGACCACTGAACGGACTTTGGAAAACGGTCCAAGAGGAATGGTGTAAAATTGATATAACAGTGCTAAGAAAAAGTTTACTTTCATGGGAAAATTCGAGCTAGAGCTATTATCAAGAACAATGGCTATCAGATAGAAGTAAATAATACGACATTTATACATAAAACGTAACTATCAAAATAGTTTCCATAAAGTGCAAACGACCTTCTGTATATATATATATATATATATATATATATATATATATATATATATATATATATATATGTAATAATAACGCCCCACTAATATTAATTGTCCTATATCTAACGAGTATCCTAATTTTTCTTCAATAAAGCCCAGCTCTATTTCAAAAACGAAATCACAAATCGAAATAACCTAATATTCTCTTTAACGCATTCGCGAAAAAGTTTTTTTTTGACTTCTATGATCTTGATCCCCCTTTCGGAGAAATACCACATGATCGAGGTCAACCAATTAAAATAATTCTAATCCTAGCGGCAAAATCAGAAGTTACTCAGTATAAAAGGAGATATAGAGTATTTTCGCTCGCTGATTCTCTACTTCTTTGGCGCTGCTTCATTACTTCCTTACTCGCTGTCCGCGTACTGCTTCCAATCCTATACCATAATGTAAAGTCTGTATTCTGAAGCCCCTGGGTGTGCCGCCAGTATTGTTTGTGTGTGTGCTGCTTAATCCTGAATGTCTTTGTTATGTGGAATAATAAAATTAATATGTATCACATCAGTGTTGGGCGTCTTCATCAAAGCCCCTCCTCTCTGTGGTTATTTCCTCCCCGATGTGCTTTGGCTCCTGAAAAAGGTGTTCGTCTCTGGATCTCAAGTATGTGTGTGTTCCTGCACTTTCTTGGAATGTGTCCACCGTCACGTCTACAGAAGTGTGAATCCATTACCTGTACCGGCCTATTAGAAGTATTTCCACTCTGGCTACGTCTATACTGTCGTGTCGCTTCTCCTCTACACAGTTATATATATGTAGGACGGCGTCTAGGGGTAAGTAACTTTACGGAAAGAATTATACGAAAGGAATAAAAAGATTAATATCTAAACTAACATTTTATTTACTTTTAAACACATAAAGAAATGACATCACGCTATTTACAATTTACAAATTTACGAGGAAGGTAAATTAAGGTTTTACTACAGAGCATGGTTCACCTGTGAGATGGGGACTCCGAAATATCCCAATTCGTTTAGCGAATTCGATAAAAACGCGACGCGGGAAAGGCACGACTTTACTCGTCCATGTCAGCGGGGGGAGCTCCTAATGCTCTCTCCGAAAAGGTGACGTCATGCGCGTGCAAAGCTTTCCTATTGGACGCTTAAGCCCAACGGAATAAAATTCGTTCAGGTCGAAGTCTCCATCTCTCACAAATCAATTTTCTACAAGTTCGGCCAGCCTGGAATCACTGACCTCAGTGATCTGACTTTACATAAAACGATTGGCCTAAAACATCACTAAATAAATGTACATCAAAATTTCCGAAATGATTTAGATATGAGAAGTAACCATACAATTCGCGCAAATGAATTACAATGAGGAAATACAATAAACAAAAATAAAATAAAAACACAGTAAACAATTATGAATAAAAAGAAAAAACGTTTATTACCCTCATCCTGGTGAGTAGGATTTCATTAGATCGGCAGACGAGGAGGTCAATCTAGGACCCTCTTGGTTACCTAGATCGCAACTTTCTCTAACTCGTATCTATCTCTAGGCTTTACTTCGATAACTCTATATGGTCCTAAAAATTTAGGCCTTAGCTTCAAGCCTGTTCCAAATTGCGTTCTTCGGATGACTACTAGATCTCCCTGCTGATACTCAGGGGCCTTCTTGCATTTCTTATCGTAGGTTCTTTTATTCTCATCCTGGATCTTCTGAATGTTTCTTTTAGCATCTTGTCGTAATTGCTCTTGAAATTCTTCCACTATCTCTTCCATTAGCAGATTTTTTAGGTGAAGGTCCTCCTTATTTCTCATGATGACGCCAGTTAATAGTTCAAATGGAGACCATTTACTACTTCGGTTGGAGGTGCTGTTTAGAATTCTTTGTAGTGGGTCTACGAATTTGTACCACTTGGTAGGATCGACGATGGACATCTTGGTCAAAACAGGGATAAGAGTTCGGTGGATTCTCTCCACTTGACCGTTTCCTCGTGGTACGTCAGTGGTGATCTGCAGATGTTGGATGTTCTCTTCGGTACAATAGTCACTAAACACTTTGGAGATGAAAGCAGAACCGCGATCTGTTATTATTCTTTGGGGATTGCCGAAAGTCTTTTGTTGCAATTTCAATTTATCGAGGGCATCTTCTGCGGTGGTAGATCTTACGGGATACAGCCAGGTGAACTTCGTGAACTTCGTATCCTCACAATAGTCGACTCGCGTCAACTATTGTGAGGATATGTTGGTACCTTTTGTTGGTAGAGAGCATAGGACCAATGAAATCTACGTGATAGGTGCTTAACGGTACATATTCTTTTGGAATAGGGTATAGGAAACCTTCTTTTTTCCCACACTTTCTGTTGGTTAAAATACACGGTACACAGTTAATGATCACGTTTTGCACTTGTCTGCTTAAATTAGGTATGAAAAATTCTCGTTTAACTATTTCTTCTGTTTTTGCAGCTGCGAAGTGTCCTTTCTCATGAGCTAGCTTAATTAGCTCAGATTGCATATCTCTTGGTACTACTATTAATTCACGGCCATCTACGTATTTGTATAATATTTCGTTTTTAATGAAGAAGTCTGAAGTAGGGTTTGTTTCAATCAGTGATTTAAAATTTTGAGTGTTTTCGTCTTCTTGTTGAGCTCTTTTCAATCTGGCGGTGAGAGTATCGCTTGTAATTATGGCGACGGGGTATCGGCTTAAAGCGTCTACATGTTGCATTCTCTGGCCGGGTCGATGTACAATTTCGTAATCATAATTTTCCAACAGTAGTGCCCATCTCGCTATACGAGTAACTAAATCTTTTTTGCCCATAGTCTTTTGAAAAGCTGAACAGTCCGTTATGATTTTGAAATGTTGCCCTAGAAGGTAGATTCGAAATTTCTTTAAAGCGGTGACAACAGCAAGAACTTCCAGTTCATAGCTACTGTATTTCTCCTCGGCTGGAGTAGTTTTCTGCGACATGTATTGAACAGGGTGTAATTTTCCGTCATCCGCTTCCTGGAGCAAAACAGCGCCATATCCTTGTTGGCTTGCATCGGTGTGTAGTTCGGTCCTTTTCCCTTGCTGAAAAATGCTTAAAACGGGACTTTCAGTTAATAGTTTCTTGAGCTTTTCGAATGCTTCAATTTGGGCTTGTTCGAATACAAATGGATTGTCTTTTCTTGTTAGATCACTCAGAGGTTTCGCTATTTTAGAGTACGCGGGAATAAATTTTCGAAAGTAGCCGGTTAGTCCTAAAAAACTTTGGATCTGCTTGACCGTTGTTGGCACTGGGAACTTCTTGACGGCTATTGTCTTCGCAACTGACGGGCGTATTGTTCCGTTTTCGACGACGTGACCCAAAAATTCGACTTTCCTACTTAGGAATCGACATTTCTCAAACTTAATTTCCAAGCCATACTTCGAGGCAACTTCAAACAATTTCTTTAGTTTTTTTAAACCTTCTTCTTCATCTTTTGCCGGAATTATCAAATCGTCCATGTAAATTACTACAATACCTTTTCGCATTAGTTCTCGAAAAATACTGTACACATATCTTTGGAATACGCTGGGACTAGTGCTTAGGCCGAAAGGTACTTTATTGAACTCGAATTGTCCGTCTGGAACAACGAAGGAGGTGAGGTGTTTGCAGTCTTCATTGACATCGACATGGAAAAATCCATTTCTCAAATCTAACGTAGTGTACACCTTGGCTTCTTGGAGTTTATCTAATACGTCTTCTATCAACGGCAATGGAAAACGATCCTTGACTAATTTCTGATTCAACTTTCTGTAGTTCACACACAATCTAGTGGTGCCATCTTTTTTCTTGACTAGCACAATTGGACTCGCATATTCGGATGAGCTTGGTCTTATAATTCCTTGTTCAAGCCATTCGTCGACTTGCTTGTTGACTGCTTGGTTCTCGGTAAAGGATAAGCGACGTGCAGGCTGGTAAACCGGTATGTCATCTTTCAAAATAATCCTCATGGACACGTTTGTCGTTTCGGTTTTATTTGGCACATAGTTAGAGATCAATTTAAACAGTTCTTTTCTTATTCGTGGATTGCTAACATGTTTGACTTCAATTTCGTCTTCAGTTTTCGCTTCGTATACTTGCGTGTGCATGACCCAAGTTTTATCTTCATATTTACGGAACTGAACACTTTCTTTGTCGAATAAGACGGAGGCTTGTTCCAAAATATCTGATCCGATTACTGCCTGAAATTCTAAACACGGCGTAGGTACGATGTGCCACGTGAGGGAATATTCTTTTCCATCCAATTCAATTTTCCGTTGGAACGACCCTTTTGTTTTGACTTCGTACTTCCCTAATCCAGATAACACTACTATGTCTTTCAAGAGTTCTGAGGGTTCGATTATTCCTTCGCACATATCTTCACGAATGAGCGTCGCTGAACTGCCTGTATCGATGAGAGCTTCAAAAGTCTTGTTACCCATGGTTATTTTCTTTGTTTTAACTCTTCCTTGAGATATTCGTGAGCAGACTTGAACCGGAGAGCTTGCAGATTTATTAATGTTTGGGTTTTTGGGTCGCTTTGTACAATCTACGGCATAATGACCCTGTCCTTTGCAGTAGCTACAGATTAGTTGCTTATTTCTTCCGACGTAAGGAGTTCCGTTCGATTGAAAGTATTTTTTTTCATGCCTATTGTTCCCAATTTGGAAATGTTCAGGTCTTCGAGAATAAGTATCGTTAGATCCTCTGGCTTCATATTTTCCTTTCGCGAATGAGTTGGATGACTTCGGTTTTAATGTTCTTCGGACATCTTCCTATTCTTCAAATTTTTTAGCTAGTTCGGAAGGTGAGTTAATAGTAGACCATTCGTCTAGAAAATGTTGCTGAAACTCGTAAGGTGCTTTCTTCTTAATTTGATCGGCTATAATTAACTCTCGTAGTTGATCGAAGGTTTCTATTTTCAAACCGGAAGTCCATCCGTCGAAATACGTTTGCAGTTCGTACTGAAAATCTTGCCATGTTCGCTCATCAGATTTTTGGTGAGATACAAATAGTTGACGAAGTTTTTCCGGAGACAACTTAAATCTTTTCAATAGTAAATCCTTGACGTGGTCGTAATCATTACATTTGTCCGCTGGTTCTCTTCCGATCAGATGAGCAACGTCAATGGGTATCAATCCTATCAGTCTCTGTACCCAATCTTTCTTCGGCAAAACTATCAATTCTGCGTGCCGTTCAAATAAGGTGAGTTTCAAGCTGATGTCATCCTTCATATTAAACTTATGGAAAATTTCGTGAATCAATTTATTCGGCGCTTGGACGTTTTCGGAGTTGTTCGTCGTATTGACACTCTGTTGAGCCTGTATTCGTAATTTCTCGAGTTCATGTCCTCGCTCTTCTCGCTTCTGTTCAATTTCTCTATCTTCTGCTTCTCGGCGTAATTTTTCTTCTTTTTCTTCTGCTTTTCGGCGTAATTTCTCTTCTTTTTCTTCTGCTTCTCGGCGTACGCGTTCCTCAGCTATGCTATCGATCAGTATTTTGACATCTTCCTCTACGTAATTTGGACTTTTCACGATCAGTTCTTTTATTCGAAGTTTAGTTGAACCCTCTTGGATACTTAGCGACAATTCTGAGGCAAGTTCTATCAGGTCTTCCCTTTTTTTAGAGAGAAGAAATGCCATTTCGTATAAAAATAAATCGGAGTGGTAACCCAGAGAACAAATTTAATTTAAAACTTAGTTCGATATTTCTTCAAAACTTATTCTCAATGTGAGAAATTTATTTAGTCGCACTTAAAAAAAAAAACTCTTGCTCAACCAGGAAGAAAGATATAACGTGAACAACAAAATGCAATCTCTTACGATATTCGAATAAAACAAACAAATATTAGAAACTTCTGAAATCCGAAAATGGCACTAAAAACATATGCATAAACAACTTTTCAATTATTCGCAATACCCACTTATTCATAAACAACATTTAAAAAATATATATCCTGCCCTGGTTTTAAAAGATGCAATAAAAGAACATTATTTGAACTCATGTTTTCACACAAAATGCAAAAAATCCTTTCTCAGCATTAGACTAAACAGAGAGAGAAAGATAAACACCTGTCGCGATAGTTCGCCTAATGTCTGCGAACGAGCGGAAATGATTTTTTCATTTTATTACTCTAGTGTTAACATCTGATAGCAAACAAACACTCTGAGGGTAAAACTTTAGCTTTTCAATGTTCTATATCGAACAAGGCTGTATACCATAAAAATGGGTTAATTGATATCAGAAAAAGGTTAAATATTTAAATATAGACTATTCTTAATTTATAAACATGGAAAGATAAATATTCAAATGAAATTTCGACACATATATTTCATACAACGTAATTGTAATATCTCTCGATTAATATGACTATGTTAATACAATCAATGTATTGGCGATTGTTCTTTGGCGTTGTTTCCTTGGCTTAATAATAAACATCACTGACCTGGCGATGGCGATTTCTCGGCGATTGTTGTGCTGTCCCTCTTTCGCTGGCGGGCTGATTTCTTTGGCGAATCTGTTAGCTGTGGACTTAAAAAAATACATTAGCATAGGACGTTGGTCGGTGAGCGAAAACCGAAAAAGGTGAACCCGAAAGGAAAAAATGCTCTTAGTTAAAAATAAAATTATTTCAAACCGAAAACGGAAGTAAGGAATAAAAAGATTAATATCTAAACTAACATTTTATTTACTTTTAAACACATAAAGAAATGACATCACGCTATTTACAATTTACAAATTTACGAGGAAGGTAAACTAAGGTTTTACTACAGAGCATGGTTCACCTGTGAGATGGGGACTCCGAAATATCCCAATTCGTTTAGCGAATTCGATAAAAACGCGACGCGGGAAAGGCACGACTTTACTCGTCCATGTCAGCGGGGGGTCTGCGAGTGAGCTCCTAATGCTCTCTCCGAAAAGGTGACGTCATGCGCGTGCAAAGCTTTCCTATTGAACGCTTAAGCCCAACGGAATAAAATTCGTTCAGGTCGAAGTCTCCATCTCTCACAAATCAATTTTCTACATATATATATATATATATATATATATATATATATATATATATATATATATATATATATATATATATATATATTTATATATATATATATATATATATATATATATGTGTGTGTGTGTGTGTGTGTGTGTAACATCACGGCGGTGAGGGAGTGGGAGGAAGGAGAAAGGTTAATATTACCGGCCGTGCTTTACATAAATGATAGTTCGACATCATAGTCAACATAATTCAGTTCCCACGGTGGAAGTCGTGGCGTATTCGGAATCTCGAAGATCTTTGTATAAAACTGGCCCCTCCAGCCCCAGACACACAACAACACACCGCAACACTCGACAAATATTTGTCTCTCAACTGCTACATCATGGTGGGGCAAGGACAATCCACAAAATCACGCATGTACATTGAGGCTCGCGTATTTATAATCTAATAGAGGTATACTCATGTGATGCTAAAACTCTTGCAGCCATTGGCTGGAACCCTGGAATCTGGGTTCTGACAAAATGGAAAACAACAGGGATTGTATAAGAGGTTACAGTGGTTGTATAAAAGATGTCTGATTTAACCCTTTTCAGGGGCAACAACCTCCACCGTTTGGACCCTGAAGATTTTTTTCCCAATTTTCTTAACCTAAAGAATCTTGAAAAATTTTCCTTTTAAAGGTTGCAAAATGTTTTTACTTCTTTAAACTGATAACAGATGGCAATACTAACCATTGTTCTGCTCATTTAACTGGACTAAATTGAATGCAAGTGAAAACAAGACTAGGTTTAGGCGTTTGCACTGTGCAAACGGCACCCCTCAAAGGGGGAAACAAGACATAGGTCAATTTCTTTGTTTTTGAAATCGAACTACGCAATTATTTTTAAACTGTTTACTCTCCCAAGCATTTTTGGATGAAATTTGGAATTTTGAATGGGTGTTGGGGTTTTATATGTTATATATATATATATATATATAAGATATAATTAAAACAATAATGATACACCAAGATAAGCTAAATAGGATAGTGAAGTTTTGAAGCAAAATTTTTGCTTCAAAACTTCACTATCCTATTTAGCTTATCTTGGTGTATCATTATTGTTTTAATTATATCTTATATAGTATTGTCTAATAATTGCAGCTTAGCGCATATTGACAATATACATATTAATGCCTATATTTATAATGTATTGGTTTTGGTGCAACACATGCTTTAAATATTTTAATTATATATATATATATATATATATATATATATATATATATATATATATATATATATATATATATATATATATATATATATTTATATATATATATATATATATATATATATATATATATATATATATATATATATATATATATATATATATATATATTTATATATATATATATATATATATATATATATATATATATATATATATATATATATATATATATATATATATATATATATATATATATATATATATATTCCATCTTCCCTATTTACAGGAGTTATATTTATACAATATTTAATCTGTTGAAAGGGCACAAAATGTATATTTTTCTGAGAAATTTTTTGCTTTACTCAAAATCTTTTTGGAATTTTTTTCTTAATCAAAGATTCTGAAGACTATTTTTCTGCAAACTGAAGATAAATAAAGTAATTTAATGTTTTATACAGTTACTCAGGAAGAAATTTTAGGAATATACTTTCAAAGATTCATGAAACATTTCGTTTCGAGATTAAATCGTCTTAAATAACAGATGCACAACTGGGTATGCCTAGCCAGAACAGCCCTAAAATGTTATATTTAGTATAGTAATTATCCTGGAAGCATGCGGTTTGTGTTATTTGATTCTAAGAGCTCTAAAATTTTTATCCCTTTACACCTTAAGAATTTTTGTGTGGCTGAGAGCAGCTGCCGCAAAGGGTTAAGGCGTAAATATAAACATACTTTTTTTTTTACTTTTTGTCCTACTCTCCATTAAAAGACATTTGCCTGACTGTTTTACAGTATTATTTTACAATTTTAGAAGGAAATCTATCCAATAACGTCTTACATGTCGACAATATACCATGCTAATTACAGAACTGAGAATTTTCGAAGATAAGTTGCTCTCGTTTCGCGGAACTCAAATGTAGGGCAACTTGATTTGCGTCATTTGAGTCTTCATTGTTACCCTTCTAATTTACGTCCGTGACCCCTTTATTTAATATTCTATCATTAGAAATAAAGTTATTGGGAAAAAAATAAGTTATGAAGAAATATTTACAGCAGTATTTTTTTTATATGAAATCTCTTAGGATCGTCTTCAATTTAAAGGATTTGAAAGCATAATTTATTATACTATATGGGTTATTATACTTTATGCTTATTCAAAAATGCGTAGAATTTACAATCTAGGAAGAATAATCTCATGATATATAATATTTTTAATATTACTGTAAATATATATATATATATCTATCCGAGGAGGATATTAATAAACACATGGAGTTGTAACAAATCAACTAAAATACTTCATTTTTCTGATCGTGGAAGGAACGCTGATCTAGATTCTGCATGTATTTTCCCTGTCACACGCTACTCAAAATGAAAGAAAATGTACAAACGTTCTAAACATCTTTTAAATCTAAAATATTACTTTATTAACATTCCGTATATTACATTCTTTACACTACAAAATGCTAACTACTATGCCGTTACATCAGTCTAGCAACTCTTGCATATTTGTTGTTCATATTTTTGAAAATTTGTATCACCGAACTTATAGAGAATAGCTCACTTCTACCCACACATGGATGTATATAATTTGAAGAGGCACTCTAAATGAATTTGATATAAACACAGTTTATACATGAAAAATGTTTATTGAATTCGTTGCACATATAGAATTTGCTTTTACAGCAATAAGCATACGTACTACTTGTACGGAATATATATATTAGCATTCAATAAAAATACACTTTGCCATACTCACAAACCAGCAGAGAGTCAAACCAGCAGTTCTGACAAGTAAACTTTGGACCCCCCTAAGCACTAGAGCAGGATAGCACCTAGAACTGCTTACCTCGTAGCTCCCTCTTGCTTATCTATCAACCTTAACAAAACCTTCTCTTCAACCTCTGTATTAATCAAGCTGCTTGGTATTTATACCAAGCGCGTATGCCGAAATTAGCATATCTCAAGCAGCTTCTTTAATTCATTCACTCAAAAGTTCGATTCTTGTGAATCGAATCTTATGTATACCTTACATTGGCCTCCCTCGAAAAAAAAATTAGGTAACTGAGGTCTGAACGGCTTCAGTTAACTAATTGAAAACGCGTGCTGGTCTGACTTTTTACATAATGGGTGGCAAAGCCAAAAAACCTTCCACACGTTGTGTGGGGGAAAAACGTCACTCCCATTTTACAAAACTAACCCCGAAGGGTCCAGGTGACACCATCAAACAGTGGATTTGCAGAGTTGCGGATACTGGGCCTGCCAACTGCGCCCTAGAAAACTTATTTTAGTTAAAAGTGTCAACACAATTGCACAGCATGACATTTCTTGACTGTTTGTAGCTGCTCTCCCCCAATTCATAATGCACAGCACATGTGTTATGTTTTGTGAAGTTAGTATATTAGTTACTTGTTATCTGTAGTTAGTATGTATTTTTTCCCTATTCACTACATGTCCCCTTCAAAAATTTATAAAACAACGGTATGCCGTTTTTTTTTCAGTGTCTCACCCCTTCCCCTCAAAATGTTTACACAGTATATACAATGGGGAACTTCAAACCAATTTGGTTCGGTTTTATTAAAGGGTGGGAGTTAGAATAAGAGAATTGATACAAGACTTGTTCATGAAAGCGGCAACTTCCCTGCACCAGTCTGTCCATTCCGTGGAACCTTTCTTGATGGTCGCAGTCCAGTAAAGGGATTCGTTGACCGAGTGGTCATCCTTCGTGCAGCAGGGCGTTGGTCCTGAGGCGCTGGTCCGGCTTGACGATGGACAGGAGGTCTCTTGGGAGGAGGCCAACCTTGTTGGACGGCTGATATCTTGCGTTTCCTGTACTTTATTTAAGACCATATTATCAACCTGGCCTACAGCATCCTCATTCGGATGGGAACTTGAAATAATATCATCATTACCTAGCGAGTTCCTAATATCGTTTAAAGAATTTTTATTGTCGTCAACTAATAAATATTCACTAACTTCCGTAACACATACTTCGTCATCTACTAAATTTCCTTCATTAACAGATGTGTGAATATCATCTAAAATATCAGGTATAGCATTAATAGAAGTATCAGATGATTTATTTTCTAAACCACTAGCATTAGTATCGGCACTATTTTAAGAAATTTGTACTTGAATTACCGCATTGTTCCAGCTAGGCTCACTTTCATTATAAGCCACAAAAATACCCCGACTTTCACTATTCTCAAAATAATGATTACTGCTCGGACAAGTTAATACATTTGACCACACAGTTTCAACAGGTAGAACCATATCATGTGAATCAACTTGCCAGTGCACGTAAGGTGCTTGCATATTATTTACTTTAAGTGCACTAATTTCATTGTAAAGCCGTGAGCTTCTATTCTTTCGCCTGCGATACTTGTTTCGCTGTTGGTTTGAAACTCGCGAAAAATTTTGGCGGGGGTGAATAAAACTTCTCGTACCTGAATGAGGGTAAGGGGTAGCGAAGAAATGTCTATTGTCATGTTTAGCTAAAGCTTGAAGGAGGGTAACCTTGCTTGTAATATTTTGAATGTCTAAAAAATCTTGAACACTTGGCTTCAGGCGTTGGATAATTATTTTTAAGATTACCGCTTCCGTCATCCCTTCTAGATATTCCTCACACTTGGAAATCTTTTCCATAGCAAAATCTGACGCAGACTGACCTTCACGTTGCCTTAGCGAATAAATTTCCGCTTCAATTTGACTTTGATTAAAGGTCTTTGGAAAAACGCTAAGAAACTGTTGCTTAAATGACAAATAGTCAAAAATCAGAATACTGCTTTGCATACACGTGTACCACTGATATGCACTACCTCTTAAACCGGCTAGAGCAATTTTAAGTTTATCCCCCTCTGGGGTGCATTGTTGCTGAAAGTAATGCTCAATTTTCTTTAGGAATTGGCTTGAGGGGCCGCCATTGAATGTGGCTTCGAATGGCGCAATTTGCTGAACCATAATTACCCGAGGAAAATTTCCAGCGGGGTTTTGTTCTACAACACTCATTTTCAAATAGTATATAAGTATAATAACAAGATACTTTCACAATTTAGTTTTATCAATATCAGAGTATACCACAGTATAAAGTTCAAACTTCAAATATGTTGTTCGTTATAAATGTAACGAGAACAACCAGGGTATATATAAACTTTCGGGCGCCACTGTAGAGTAATTAGCTCACTTCTACCCACACTTGGGTGTATATAATTTGAAGTGGCACTCTAAATGAATTTGATACAAACACAGTTTATACATGAAACAATGTTTATTGAATTCGTTGCACATATAGAATTTGCTTTTACAGCAATAAGCATAGGTACTACTTGTACGGAATATATATATTAGCATTCAATAAAAATTCACTTTGCCATACTCACAAACCAGGAGAGTGTCAAACCAGCAGTTCTGCCACGTAAACTTTGGGCCCCCTAAGCACTAGAGCAGGATAGCACCTAGAACTGCTTACCTCGTAGCTCCCTCTCGCTTATCTATCAACCTTAACATAACCTTCTCTTCAACCTCTGTATTAATCAAGCTGCTTGGTATTTATACCAAGCGCGTATGCCGAAATTAGCATATCTCAAGCAGCTTCTTTAATTCATTCACTCAAAAGTTCGATTCTTGTGAATCGAATCTTATGTATACCTTCAAACTCAAAGGTGATTTTAATATTAGCAGAAAAGATATTTTAACGTGGGACTGCAGAATAACACGTTTCATGAAGTATTTCTCGAGCCACAACTTGCTTTCTAAGAAGTAAAACGAAAACGTTCACGTTCTTCAGTTTTAATATATATTATTTTGGAGTAATGAAATACGATGGTTCACAGATTCGAAGAATATATGGAAGAGAGACAACAGAAAATATTTTCTAATTTCCTCAGAACAGTTTTCAAGGATGTGTGGGAAAAGTTTGTATTTTGAATTTCTACTGATATTACTGATTTGTATATACTGTTGTGCATTCCAATTTTTCCAATATTAATTGCGAAATTCCATATGCGTTTTCGAAATTTCCTCGATGATATGCTCATATATATATATATATATATATATATATATATATATATATATATATATATATATATATATATATATATATATATACATATATATATATATATATATATATATATATATATATATATATATATATATATATATATATATATATATATATATATATATACGTATATATATATATATATACAGGGTGTCCCAGTAAAACGTTTCAGAACTTCTATGAGGGGTAGGGTACATCCTGACGACTCGAAATCATATAGCAATGTGGGGTCGGAAATGCTTTCCTGAAGCTGCAGATGGCGTTGCGGGAAATTTCCGAGCGTTAGTGTAGGGAATCGTGATTTCGCACAATGACCCAGAGTTAGTTGGATGGCTAATTATACGAATTTTTATTTATGGGGGCATATGAAAACACAGGTTTATGACATCCCCGTTGACAATGGTGAGGAGCTGGTTGCAAGAATCTCAGTAGCTGCCGGAGAAATTCCAGATGAGCCTGGATTATTCCAGAATGTTCGGAATTCCATGTGCCGGAGATGTGAGGTCTGCATTTCTGCCGGTTGGAAAAACTTCGAATACTTACTTTAACCCGTGTACCTTTTGGTTTTGTACATTTATTATGAAAGCGATTATCCACTTACGATCTTTTTCTTTATGGTTTTCTGTGTACATCACCGCTTCAGGAAAGCATTTCCGACTCCACATTGCTATATGATTTCGAGTCGTCAGGATGCACCCTACCGCTCGTAGAAGTTCTGAAACGTTCTTAACTGGGACACCCTGTATATACACTACTGGTCAAAAGTATTGCAAGTTTGAGAAATCTAACATTTTTCAAGGATAAGGCCAAAAAATAATATTTTTTTAATGCAACTGATATTTTTTAATGTCAACATATTAAATTTAGTTTAAAAACAAGATATGATTAAATTATTGAACAAACATAATTATTTAATTTTATAAAAAAATAGCATACAAAAAAATGTACAGGTTATCATAAATAGGAATCCATTTTGGTTCCCCGGAATAAAAGGAAATAAACAAACAATTTCAAGTTATTCTGAACAGAAAAGATAATAAATAAGTGCAACTGAACGGAAAACATTTAATATGTTGTTGGGCCGCCTCTGACTTTGATCACAGCAGCCACTCTTTTAGGCATGGAATCCACAAGTTTTTGCAACACTTCTTTCGGTATTTCATTGTGCCAAATTTTAATTATTGCTCCCTGAAGCTCTCGTTTTGTTCTGGGACGATTTTGAGATTATTTTCCTTTCAATTATACTCCATAATTTCTCAATAGGATTTAAATCTGGCGAGTTTCCTGGCCATGGGAGAACATTAATACCATGTTTTGCAAATTCAGCCTTAACCTAAAATAAGGAATATTTCGATTTAGAGTTCAGAATTTAACTCTAAGGAAATTTAATTTAATTTTAAAGTTTTTCTTGCCTTCTTTGATGTATTGAAAGGTGTTGGGTCCTGCCGGAATACCCATTTCTGCCATAGGAACATGTCATGAGCACTAGGAAGCAATCGATCCTTCAGCACACTAATATACTGGTCAATCTTCATAGTATCCTGTACAAAATGGAGTCGTCCAGTTGACTTATACGATATGCAGTCCCGCATCATTTGGCTTTCTGGGTGTTTTTCTGTACGAACCAGGCAGTCTGGACTCATGCTCTTTTTTTGCTTTAAGCAAAACGTGGGCTGGTTTGTCAGACATTAAAGAAAATTGATTTTCGTCTCTGACCAAAACTTGTCATCATTTGGAAATACTCCAATTTTTGTAAACCTTGAAAATCGTTTTTTCCGCATTTCTTTGCTCAGAACTGGTTTTTTCCTAGACACCTGTACCTTGAAACCAGCTTCACGGAGCCTTCTGTTAACTGTTCTGGAACTGGCAATGACAGAAATCGACTCACTTCATTCTCTTGCAAGTGTAACAGAACTTGCAAACCTATTTTTTCGGCATAATCGTGTCAATAAAGCATCAGCACGTTTTGAAGAATACCTCGGACGACCACCTCTAGGCTTCTTATCCACGGTTCCTTCTGTTTTAAATCTCTTTATGAAGCGTGAAACTGTCGACTTACTGCAGCCCTTAACGATGAGCAATCCTAACATTTGAAATACTTTCTTGATGCATTAAAATAATATCCTGACGCTTCCGAGGAATTACTTCACACATTTAAAAAAAAAAAAAAACACAGTTTAATTTTAAAACTATTGCGCAGCGGTACGCACTTCAGCAGCGCAAGAAACCAAATGAAATTCTACGCAGTCGGCTCGTTTTTATAATAAGCATCCGGGATGACCCAATCGTTGGTAAAGATTGCATCACAAAGTATGATGCAACAGCTTGAAACTTCTCCACCACATTTGCACTTAAAAAAATCCGTTTAATTGAAAAAATATTATTTTTGGGGCTTATATATGTATATATATATATATATATATATATATATATATATATATATATATATATATATATATGACATGCTAGGAACGTAAACTATATCTAATTAGGTTAAATTAACCTAAGTGAACTAATGGGAGATACTAATTAAATGCCAAGAATTGATGACATAGTACACGAAAAGAGCCGATAGATGGCACCGCTATATGGATTCAGGAAACGTGCGCATTTTCGAATCACGCTTATGCAACGGAAATCACGCGCTCTCTGACCCACCATCACCTGACTAATTTCATGACCACGCGCTTTGGTTGTGTGAAAACATATACCACGGGATTTTAATAGTATTACGCAGAACAAGGAAGGAAAGGAAAGGGGATGGACGCGCCGCCCGAGATGGTGGACAATAGAATTCGATGATGATGGAGATTTTGGATTTAAAACTTGGATTTAATAAAATGTCTTAGCTTCAATTACGTCGTGATGTGTTCCTGTGTTCAACTTACTCTCTGGGCAATGACCACAGACTGCAACTACGGCTGCTATATGGATTTAAGTGATGAATTTCTAGGATAGCAAGCAGTAGGCTTGATACGTATATATATATATATATATATAATTAATTACTTAATTAATTAATATACATGTAAATATATGTATAGATATATACAATTCAAGAAAAGCATCAAATTGAATAAATCTCTCAACATATAGTCACAGTTTGAGATTTAATGCAAATTCTTTGCTATGCAAGGGCGAGAATGCTTTTTCAGTCGGAAAAATATTTTCAGCATATGGCATTGGTTTTCGACCGTTGAAATGACAGTTACCGTTTTTTCAGCGTAGTGTGTGGCATTTTACTTCTTCTTCGATCTTTTCCTGGATTCATTAAATCATTACAAGTCTGATGCTGCTTTAGTTGTGATCTCGAATCTAATCCTCAGTTGCTTTATGAACTGTTAAGGGTTTTTATTTTAGTCGCTCCATCCAATAAGTCCTTATATATTTTAAATACTTAAATTTCAACTTATTGAAGATAGTATCATATGAGGTAATCAACATCCTGATTCTAGTCATGAGTTACTTTATGAACTGTTCAGAGTTTTTATTTTAGTTGCTACAACAAATATACTCATTATACTTTTTGGTGCTTAAAATGTAACATGTTCAAGATGGCAGCATGAAAGATATTAACAGTTTTACAGAAAATCTGACAAAAATTTGGGATTAAGAATTGTCAACCTTTGTTTATTCCTATGCTACCGGTATTCAATTCTGAGAGAATTAATAATAGAGAAAACAAAGCATGAAAAGGTTAATTAGAATTTCCCTTACAGAGAGGGGAAGTTCTTTCATGTCATTTGAAGAATTTCCCAGGAGAGGATTGAAAGAAAGTGAAACTGTGTTTAGTTATATAGCAGGATCTCTTAACAAGTTATAAAGGAATGGGACTTGTTTTGAAGTTATCTTTACTATTCATCAATTCTGTAAGATTGCATACATTGAAACCAGCACCACATCACCCTCTTTGAGAATTATGACTTCGTGTTATCCAAAAAAACGTACGATTGTTGAAATATAAAAAATTATTTTGTATCGCACTTATATATTAAGTATAGGCCATATTGTTAAATTCACAAAATAATTAAACATATGGCTAAGTGTCTCAAGCTAATTGATAGCTCATCATTAGGCCAAGGACCATCATGTAGGGTTGTAACGATGAACAATACTTAATAGTAAATTATTTATAGTGAAGATCCCACCGAATGAGACGACGAAAAATTAATTAGCTCGAAACATATGTCCATCCCTTTTTATTATGTTGATTAAAGAAGTTGAGTTCTGCTGCTTGCGTTTTCCACATGTTTCCTGTAAATCATATAAGACATACAGACCGGAGGTAGCATAGTGGTACCGCGTTGGGCTTGGGAATGTGGGTGCTAGTTTCGAGTCCCGATAACACCATTTAGTATCTTTATGTCTAGGACGGATATGGACACGTTAAATCCATAGACTGGAAAGTCCTTCCACGAAGTCAGAGAGGGTGGGAGAAGGTACTATCCCCGCAGATGTCGGTCAATGTTGGTTCACCTATACGGTGTCCCTATTGAAAGCAACAACGATTCTCGCGGTTAGAGTGCAAATGTCTTACTTAACAAGTGGACCGCATTGGCAAACATATAAGACGTATTAGGACTTACTATGAACATTGTAGTGTAATGTTTGACTAGGAGCGCTGGTTAAAGCGAAAATTTTGTACCCCGTGGTTCCCCACCCCTCTACCAATCGGAGGATTGGCTGCGGGGGCGTTGAACCCCAAGAGAATGGAGGGGATCGTAGGGCAGTCAGTAAGAAAGAAAACAGAAGGAGAGCGTCTATGCTAAGAGTCGGAGGTTTGGCGAGATGTAAGCAGGCTCCTCTCACCTCTGGTTAGGTAATTACTTGGTAATTAGAATTAAGATAGGGAAAGAGAATCTCTGAGAGTAGTTTCAGGAGGCCTGGCAAGATTAAAGAAGGCTCGTCTCGCCTCCAGTGAATTAATTAATCGGTAACTAGATTAGAGTGTAGAATAGCCGAGGTCTGGTAAGATATTGTAGGCTTGCCCACCTCGTGCAGAGTTTTCTTCAATTTTTATGTTATGTGTGAAAATGTTTAAATGTTAAATTTGTAAATAAATTTATGTTCGTCTTGTTCAGTGACGACTCATTTTTGCACTACCTCATTTGTCTCTATGCCATAGAAAAGAACATAAGTGAACCTCGGTGAAAGAAAGAGGGTTCACGACAAACATATTATATAATAATGCATTAGATTTTGTGGCCAGACTATAAGCATTTTAAATATAACAATATGGCGTATGTTATTCAACCAGTGGAGTCAGTTTTATTTTAATTAAATTCAATATTCATCAGTATGTTCTTTAATTCGCATTATTCAAAGGGATAAACAGTTTTGTGTCATATGCATTCATATATAAGTTTTTCGAAAGTTATAAACAATGCATCCATACACGAGAACACTTATGTTTTCCATTAATGCCAGGCTGTGCCTAATCACTACTCTTTACACATACCATTTTTTTAATGATTTAACACATTCCATATGCTCAAATTCTTGGAACATCTAAAATGATAAATAGAAAAAAAAATACAAGAATGCTTTAAAAAACGTAATATAAAATTTTTCTAGTAAATTACCTTCGGTAACTATTTCTTAAAAGATAACATGAATTAGCTACATTTTTCCCATTTTGCATAAACATCAAGCTAAACCGAGTTTATTTACCAGATATCGCTTCTCAAATATTAAAATGACGTATGAGAATAACCAGGCAGCCAGTTTTAACAATGCAGAAACCGAGATCCCATAAAATATTTCTAAACCCCTTAAAATATGTATTTTCATTCAGAATAAGATTTTAAGACGTTTTCTTATTTTTTTTTATTTATTCGCAGCAATCGCATAAACGTACGTCTCTAATAAATGACAGCTATGAGAAATTTCGCGAGAAATCTCTTTTCATCATGAGAATTGCCCAGGGTTTTGATTGTGCACTGCTGAATTCTGATATATTCCCTCGCAGGGAGAAATAGAGAGAGAGAGTGAGATGAGAAATTCGAAAGTAAATAGGATCACTATTTTGCCGCCGCCTACACCCAGAAAACTGGAGAGCACGGTAAATTTATGCCAGAAGCTTACATGCATAATAGTTTGCGTTATCATAACACGGAAACAAGTGTGATTTGCAGAAAAGATAGGCGTTAAATAAACTATGAGATGACAGAATATTTATGAATCTGATACATTAGCCCTCTCACTGAGGAATACAGTTTTGTTTACCTTTTACCGTAATATAAATAAAGATCTCATTCACTTTTGTCGGAATAACGTGAATATCTGATGCCAGCTGCAAAAACAAAAGGCAGATGCGAGTAAGTAACAGTGGTTACTCAAAGAAATACTCTGAATTTATAATATAAATTCTTGTCAAAAGATATTTTCAAGTTTGATTTCTTTGAAAGTATATTAATACGATATATAGAAGTATGGAAGAATTCTTATGGCATTTAAAATTTAAGTTTCCTTTAAAGTCGGTGGTTGATAATACTTTTGAAATTTTAAAGTTTAGTGATCCGCTTCTCTGTGTAGCGAAATTTTTGGTATGTATATTAATCCAAGTTATTAAAATGTGTTTGTGAATATTTTTCTTTTGTTTGTATGGTTGTAGCTGGCAAAATATTTCAAATTATTTTGTTTTTAGCTTACCGCATTGGCTGTCAAAAAATGATGGCATAATGTAATGAGATTATGCAGATACTATGCATATGTTTGGACGAAAGAGTGGAAAATTTTGAACTTTGAAGAACATATATTAGGAAAATATGTTGTTTCAGATTTCACACGACATAAAAGGATGCACTGTCAATGCGCGGTAATCTGGGGAATTTACTGTAGGAAGAGCGTAGGTCTAATTCGGAATCTGTAAGCATCCGAATAGGGAGGGGAGAATATAAATAGACATGATGGGGGTAAGTACATTTATTAAAATCAATAATAATTTCAGAAAATATCCTTTCATCTTGAATATTCTGCTAGAAATCTTCATTGTGCAGGAAATATGCAATTCTTTTATGAGCGATAATAAAAGTTAACGTAAATAGTATCAGTGTGTTACCCCACTCATCTTAAAGTCATATGATCATACCAACTACTTTCGAACGTTAAAGCTGCTGTGTATTAACCCTATTGAATTCGCTCACCTCAATGTTTACCTATGTGGAAAATTTGTCAACTATTTATGTCGTAACGCTTTTTGCTAATTCATATTGTTTCATACGACTACGCAACGTAATAAGGGACTGTTCCCTCATGATTCCTCCATTTGTGTATTTTCCCCAGACAGTCGGGAAAAAAATGAAAATGCAACTCTTTTTGCCAACTTCAATGCATAACAATAAATTCTTCCTTAATCCCCAAAAGGGGGTTGCCATACGATAGGCTATACGATTCACCATTTATCCCTTTCCCCTCGTAGAACACACAAAATAATCTTTTGTACAACAGCGTTGGCGGAATTTAATGGCTAGCGCTGGGTCGCCAATTTCCAGATGTTTTCCTCTTCACAATCCCGTGGCGGTGCCAGCACAGGAGCGGAGTTTGAATTGCAGAAACAGATATCGTCTAGTCCCTGGTTGGAGAAGGATGCCTCTACAATTCCAGCTTCCGACGCCCTGGCAGAAATTACTCCAACAACTATCGGCGATTCCATGTTGGCCACCTGACCCTCCTTTGCTGATACCAACGATGTAACTTTTTGTAATAACGGCAATAAGCCACCGCCCCTAAGCCTCATCTAGCTTAATTTAAAATAAACATGAAGTACTTCGTTTATAAAATCAACCTGTTTCTGTCACCATTTCTATCTCTTTTTTCAGAATCACAACGCAACATCAATATTTTAATGCCACAACTTATCCATGGCCTTCCATGTCACATCTGATGTCGTAATCTCTATATTTTTAATACAACAATTTACATCTCATAAATGCTGATAATCCATTAAAAATGGTATTCTGAGACAGCCTGAACATTTCTGCACCTTGCAACAGTATTCATTTTATGAATTTCGTCCCCCAAAGGAATTGATGAGTGTTTAAACAAGTTATACCAAGTTTTCCCCCGAATAATTTAAAATTTAAAATATTATTTGCATTAAAAAAATATGAAAAATGCCCCAAGATGTAAAATTTCTTTCTTTATTACGGAGTGCATTTTTTAAAACAAAATTGTCAAAATCCAAGACGGCAATCCTTAGACAAATTTTCTCCATAGGTTAAAAGTGAGGTGAGCGAATCCAATAGGATTAGTACACAACAGCCCTAAGATAACATCGAATACTCGCGCGTTTTAGAGACAAGATAAATAAGGCCTCCTATACTAAAATTCACTAGTTATCAAAAATTAAGAAAAAATCACAAAAAGAGGGATAACACATTCTAAACTGGGCCAATCTGTTTAAAATTTGAATATGTTGTTAAGAAAAATGTACTGAACAATACTGCATTATGCAAAATTGTGACGCTGCAGTCGTAGTACGTCATTTGCGAGGAGCATAAAAGTGCATGTCTCAGAGCAAAGCAGCAATTGTATCTGCGAGGCTGAGATTAGACATCTGGCATAGCCAAATTGTAACAATGACCTCCAGGCATAATTTGACCGAAGAACTGCGATTCCGAGCTATTGGGAGACTAGAGGCAGGACAAAGTCAGACAGAAGTGGCCAGATGGCTAAATGGGAGTCTGTCTGTGGTTCATAGACTTTGGCAACAATTTCTAACCACGAATTCGGCATCCAGGAGGTTCAGCCTTGGACGGCCATATGCTATGACGAATGCCGATGACCGATATTTGTCATTATGCGCACGAAGGAATAGAACCGAAACTCCGTCTGCAAGCTCCGTCTTCAGATTCTCCTTCGCTGCAAACTCTGGACGGTTGGTATCAACGACAACCATGCGTAGAAGGCTTCACGAAGGTGGTATTTTGAGTGACAACCAGTCATTTGCGTCCCGCTCACGTCACGCCATAGGCTGGAACTTTTGCAGAGGGCACGTCAACATGTCCACTGGACGCGTGAATGGAGGGCTGTTCTCTTTACGGATGAGTCCAGCTTTAGCCTCCAATGCGATAGTAGGCGTATTTAGATTTGGAGAGAACCTGGAACTCGTTTTCATCCATCACACAACCGTGAAAGAGATGCATACGGATCAGACAATGTCTGTGTTTTGGGTGGTATCTCTGGGTGGACGCACAGACCACCATGTCTTTCTCCGTGGAAATGTGAATGCTCACACCTACAGAGATGACATCCTTTATGCTTAAGTGCGCCCTTATGCCGCCGCGATAGGTGATGCTTTCGTGCTACAGGACGATAACGCGAGACCACACAGGGCTCGCATCGTAATTGCTTATCTTGAGCGGTAAACAATTCAGTGCATGAGTGGCCAGCTCGATCACCGGACCTAAATTCTATCGAACGTGTTCGGGGCGCTTTAGGACAACGTATAGCTTCTCTCAATCCTCCTCCTAGGACCCTAGCGACGCTTTCAACTGCTTTGCAAGAACAATGGCTCTCACTTCCTACCGAACTCATAGACCGCATAAATGACAGCATCACACATCGCTGTATGTGCTGTATTGCTTCTCGGGGGGATCATACGCCATATTAAAGGTACTTTTCCTATACCAAACTGACACATCCGATTTGATCATTGTATAGAAATGCTAGTTTCTATAACACCATAATTGTCTGGCGATTTCTTTTTATGCTATTTTATACCTACCTATGTGTTGTATAATGTGTATAAGTTTCATTAAATTCTACCTTCAACTTTTTGAGTAATCGCTATTTTAGTGACTTTTCCTTAATTTTTGATAACCAGTGTATTTATGAATCTGTTATTGTTGTTACCAGCTGAGGAGACCACATTTTGATATTTATTGGAGGAAAAAAAACTTTAATATTCTGGATTTGGAAACAAGGATCTGTTTATGGAAGCAATACTAAATTTGCTCTTTGGATGGTAAAATATAATTATATCAGCTTGGTTGCTTTTAAATAATATTTGACAAAGTTAAAACGTGTGAAAAATAAAAATTATTTGGAAAAAATCACATATATCAGACAATCATATCACACGAAAGACGATAATATCATTATATCACCGTTTCCATTAAACAGTTAATTTCTAACGTTATATGATGTCCTCAGTATTATCAGTTTTACGTTACGCTGTTTACAAGTGGGTTTTATTCCTTACAGGAATAAATTCGATCATTTTGATTTACTATTTCATATCGAATTAGAAGTCGTAATGTCTATGAATTTAATCATTTTTAGGAATATTATATTGGGAGTCAGGATTTCTTATATTTTCCTAGCGATTCTATAATATTATACATAAAAGAAGTACATCGTAAACAAACAAAAACATTACAATAATGTTAAAAATATGCATGTTTTAAACCCAATGTTTTAAAATGGAATACGGCATGTAGTGAATTAATTTTGCCTTTGATATTTTGTTAATTAAAAAGTTCACAACTTAGTTTAAGTTTTGTATCTTAAGAATGAAAAATTAGTACTTTTATATTCACGAGATGTGGGAAAGACTAGCACATTTCAGATTACAAAGTTCCTATTGTTCATGTTTCCGTATTCACATGCCATTCAATCATTCCTGTGCTATTAACTCCAGAAATCAAGCCTAAAAGTTTAACCTTTGTTAAACTTTCTGAAAAATTCAGGTACAATTCCTTGAAAACTTTATTGAAGAGTTCTCAATGTTTTCCGACATATCTGGGGTTCAAATTCAAATTACGCCTGGGGGAGTTTGATGTTTTAAATAACGCATTGTTAGAAATTTATAGAAATCGTTTCTAGTATTGATAAGGGAAATACCTTCACTCTAAAATATCAGTTTTGACTGATTTTAATTTCCAAGTAAATGTTTTCGGTTTTTCACCGAAATATATTTGCTATGTTTGGAATGTTTGAAACAAATTTCGAGGAAACATCCTTTATCTAAAGATGTATCGAGAGTGTTGTATAAAATTTTGTATATTCTGATGCTAATTATAGAGGGAATGAGAAAGTTAATAAGATAAGAGATTACTGCTATGAACAACTGAATCTGAAAGCATCAGAAACCCAAACAAATTTATCCCAGAGATTTAAGAGTTGATATGTGCTTCAAGATAACATGAGACATATTTGCACTGCAGCCGAGATTACACTAAACAAACAGCAACTACCCAGAATATTTATGCGTAATGCAGAAGCTTCTTGAATAATATTTAATTCCCTCAGTCTAATCTATGACTGATGTTGGTATTCATTAAAAATTGTTAAAATTAGATGAGATTAAATAAACATCCATGCTTGGAGTAGTGGTAAAATTTTAAATAGTGCCTGTCACGTAATTCTTCATTTTAAAAGTGTTTATCTTAGTTTCAGTTGCAAATTGAGTTCAATGATTAATTGAAAATAAAGTGAGATAGGCTTTCACTTTGGGCATAAATGCACTTCGCAGTTCTGGATGTTTTGCTGTTTTACTGAATATGGGTGATATGCAAAATTCCTTGCAATTTAGCTTGTCTCTTCTCCCTTTTCATATGGTCTGTTAAAATTAAACTGCTTACATCGTATTATCTTTCACAGCAAATTGTTGAAAATCTGCTATTCTAAGTTGTTTCAATGCTTAATTTGTTTTGAGTTCCTAAAAAATACCTGTTAGTCTTGGCGAGTTCATGTTTTGGCGAAAACAATGCAACGTGCTATATAAGCATTGTTTGTATAACATGTAGCAATAAACTTTGTTAGGATTGTTCCTATGCAGGATTAAATTTTAACATAATTTGAAACTTAAAATTGAATTCAATATCTTAAAAAAAAATAAGCATTTTCGCTCAAGAAAAAAAAAAGTAATTTATAATGATTATTTTGAATGTAACAACCTAAGTTTATAAGAGATGATCTCTATTTCTACCTTTTTCTATTTGATAATTTTTATCAAATATGTTTATCAAATATCATTTATATAAAACAATTTAAACAGAAAAGAAGATGAGTGTTAATATTTAAAAAAAATAATAAGAACAAATTCTCTGTATTTGTAGAACATAATAGGAAAGAGAATTTAAGAAACAGTAAGTACCGTTGTTGAGACTACTTATTCATGGGCCAAATGTAATTAGAGATGAAAAAAATAACGTGGTAGCATTTCAAAATTTTCATCGAATATCTTAATGTGTATAGCTAGAGGAACTATTTTAAAGCTCTCCGTCCTCCGTTTTGGATATATTGGTTCTTACCTGTTCATTGAGTTATAAATATTAATATAATTCCTCTTGTTTAAAACTAAGAAATAAAACAGATTTAATTTACAAAAAGTATTCTGTTATAGTGTATTTTCATGCATAACTCAAAATAATGTACAAATTATTGGGCATTACTTCATGTTTTTATTTTTTGAACACGAACGTATATATTGTGACTAGATTAAGATTGCAATATAACTCTTTTAACCGACGATAGATGGCGACACTAGTATATGCAATTTTTTATTAGTTTTGCCAAAGAACATGTATAAGCAATTTCATTTTGTTAGAGAAATTTATGCATTTAAAGTTAAATATTTATTAAGTAAAAAGTTTAAATTTTTCGAAAGGCAGTTTCCTATTACTATGAGGTAATCTGATTCCTGCTAAAATAGAAATTTCTGATGTCAAATCACTGAGTATTAAAATCATTCTTAGAGGTATGTACCAAAGGATTAGGCATGGGTCACTTTATCTTTGCTAGAGTCTGGAGTAATCTTAAATTGAGAACAAGATAAAATCCTTATAAATATTCGGAAATTTTATATAAATTTAAATTTGAAAGCAAGAGTTAGCAAGAATACAATCGAAGTCCGAAATTTACGTACTATAAATACAACTGTTTTTATGAGGTTAAAAATTATTTCAAGTGTTGGATAATAGACGAGTAGTTGAATTTCAGAAAATCTCATCTATGTAGTCTGGTATATTTCCTATCTCAGATGGATTACGTGGAGTGATTCATCTCTTTCAGTTTGCCTCATTATTCTCATAGTAAGTTCTACAAATTTAATAAGCAAATATTTTCACAATACATATTTTTTCAATGGTACATTGGTAGGAGTGAGGACGAAGCTCTACTTGATTTTGGCTGCGACGGGCCTCTTGCATGTTCTTAAGACATTTGTGATTTTAAAATTTGCTCATAATTTATGCATATAAGGTTCAATATTTATTAAACAAAGGGTTTAAATTTTACAAAGTAACTCTTAATTCAATATTTTATCAATTCTTCTGTTTTTCATGGATTGTACGGTGTCTGAGTGTATTTATTTTATAGATCATGCTCATCGGAAACAATCCAGTGGTTTTTAGACAGTATTGACACCGTTAACGAAGAGATACTGTCTAAAACCTCTTTCAAACTTTTCTTTTCATGTTATTTGTTCCTGGCTGCAAGTAGCTTTAGTGCTATTACTGGTATTCTCTTTCGTCTATTTCTTATATATATATATATATATATATATACACATCTGTGGCTTGGTTCTAAAAGGGCCAATGTCAAAATTCTTATCTTCGAGAAAAAGGCATTCAAAGATATTGAACATTTTGCTGAATGTTATATCTTTCTTATACTACGCGTCACATTATTATTTTTTACTTGTTCTCTGTTAGGGTAAAAAACATTATTTTTATCATATAAAATATTTTCATCTGTGACTGTTTTATATAAAACATATGCCTTTGGCCCTTTTTGGATCTTAAGTAACTGCATCTTAAATGACACTATTTGGTACCAGTGAAAACATGAGGTCTGGATAGTAAATAAATGTACTAATACACATATTATACTCAACACGTCATTGCTAAATGTTGAAAATCATAATATTAAGAATAGAGAAATGCACTTTAAAAAATTACTATTGAACCTAATAAAAAGAAATCTGGTTACTCAACAGCAAACATAACAATTCAACATAAACATTTTCCGTCAGGTTTAATTCTATATCTCACAAACGTAATTAAAAATAAAAAACGGCCGAAAGAGAGCTAGAGAGATTCCTCGGAATAAACAAATTAACGTGTTTATGCGGCCTCGTGCGTTGTAAGTATCTAAAGCCAAATTTAAACATGACAATGAGCATGCGCAAAAACAAATTAATCTGTTTATGCGGTCACGAGCTTACTGAGTATATAAGGCCAGATTTAAACATATCACTGAGCATGCGTAGAAATAAATATTTAATTGTATATTATCGCTAATATATAGAAACAGCGGTTACAAAAACCAAATTTGACACATTTATAAATTAAAATTTTTCATATAAGACCAAAATGAAGTAAATTGATGCAGTAGTTTTCTCTCACGGACTACCCAAAGAATGCAACCGCCTAGCAAGTTAAATATATAGATTGGTGATTGGCTTTTTGTTGGCCTGTAATTGTTCCAGAGGTTCTCAATCGGTGATACGCGTACTCCTTAGGGTACGAGCTGGACAATTCAGGGATGCGTAGAAAACTTTTAGTAGTGGTGGAAAAACCAGTTTCTTGTAATAATAAAAACAAAGAAACATTAGGTCTAGATGATACTATATCTTGCAAATTCCGAACTGACTTCAAAAAGCAAGCGCATCAAAACTAGCTCAACAATAACACTGACAATGGCATTTATGTGTTTCTCGGATGTTAAATTTTTATTCCACTGGTCAGTACTTTTAAACGTTTTTATTGGTTGCGTTTATTTAAAAAAATCCGTAAGGTTGTTTTAGTTATTTTTCTCTTCTGAGGCATTAATTTAAATGATTTTATCACACATTTGGTATTGCATAAGCTCTAAGTCTCCAGGGGTACAATAAGTGCAAAAATTTTACCAAGGTGGTAGAAGGTTTGGATAAGGTTGAGAAACTCTAAACAATTCCATAGATACTCAGCAACATAAACTAGAGAAATTTTACGAAATATCTCTTTAATTGGTAAAAAAAAAGAGCAAAGAGAAAATGCATAGGTCTATAAATTACATCTTATTATTTTATTCAATAATATCTTCTTTTTTCAAAATTAAGATATTTACACTTTATCATTACATCAAATAAGATATTGTTGGGGAAAATATTTTTCCCTTATAAAATGGAGTAAAAATTCAGCAAGTACTAAATTATAGTGTGCATTACATCACTCTCTGTATGTACTATTGTCCACAATTCGTTTATCTATACTTAATCATATCAAATAATAAATTGTTGGGAAAATTTCTTCACTTATAAAAAATGGAGTAAAATTTCATCACGTACTGAAAAAAGTGTAGAAAATTAACTATTACCTTGCTTGGTTGCTATGCTGGCGACGGTTAAGCCTAACTTCGCGATCATTTATGCTCTCTTTCCCGCCTCTCTCTTAATGAATTATTTCTTCTTCGCTTTCTTTCTTGAGACTGTTCCCAAATTTCACTTGATCTTGCAGCTCACTTTCGAGCATTCCTGATTTCAGTGCGTAAATCCATGTTGACACGCGCTTTTAGATTGTGGACGTTCGGTAATGTTTACATCTGGTAGTTGCAGCCATTGCCATTCGGAGTGTAAAAATATCGTCGATTTTTGTGCAGCATACCTACGCGTTTTATATATATAGATGCGAGTATTAGTGTATAATATAATTTAGTAAATGTACAAAGTGTCAGCATGAATCAATCAATGATTATAAAATATCGTCAGATTTCGAAAGACTTGATTAAACTGAAATGATTAGATTGAATATTAAATCTTAGTTTAAAATATTTGTAATCATTATCTCCAGTAGCAGCTACCAGATTTTTAATTTTGCATGAAAGTCATGTAATATATTGCAACGAGAATATTGCAGTTATAAAATGTAGATGATTTTATATGTAATCAAATAGTTTAGTCTATTTTTTGAACTTAAGAGCATAATAAATAACGGGTTAAAAATAATATTGTTATAAGTTTGGGACCAACTTGGCGTGTTATCGCCAGCATGCGATGTTTTGGAGTTCACGTTAACTAAACCTTTTGTTTAGCACTTTCACGCGTCTACCATGGAGTAAGTAATAAATCCTGCTCTTGGGTCTGTTGATGGAAAATGGTTTGGTTGAGCGGTCTGACAACACGGGTTTTGTTTCCTAGGTGAATAAGAGTCTGGAATTAAAAGATCAGTTAAAAAGTTGGTTTGATGCGAGTGGTTGTGTTTTCAACAGGTGATTTTCAGTGTGAACAGTTTTGTGATTCTCGGCTGATATAAGACGAGGTACTTAGAGGAAAGGAAGTTGAGGTCATATGCTAGTTATTAATAACTGTTATATTGTGATTAATTTTTATATCTGAATTCCACTATGTCACAGAAAAGTTCTTAGTGCTGGAATTGTTCAGCTTCCAGCGAAGATTCAACGTTTTTATTTTGTCTACTCTTCTGCGAGTTGTCAAGAAGTGTACTGAAGATTCAATGTTACATAAAATTTCTGTTATTCAATTGCGGTAACTGGCATATTTATTTCTGTATTTGAAATTCACTTTTTGAAATGTCTTCCCATCGCTCGGATTTGGTACAATATATTCTTTATTTAAACTTAACATTGTTTATCTCTTACTTGGTTTAGCGCACTGAGTAAGAAACTGTTGAAACTTTCCGTCAAAAGGGACTCCCAACGTTTGGAACCTCTCATACCGGTTTTGAGATTATTTTTGATGCCATTTGTTTCTATAATTTTGATTTCGGTTTAGTAAAAATATCCACCAAATTTGATAGGTTTTACATTTTAGAAACACATTTTTAAACGAAATATAAGAAATTAAAACTATCCACAGAAATTTATGCATTATCTTAAAAAAACTGGATAATACTATCAGTCATTTTCATAAGTGGCATAAAAATCATTGCACTAACAGGAAAATATGGAATTGTCACCATGATTTTTCGAGGGAATCCATTCATTTCTGTACACAAGCAAAGCAAATAAATATTTTTATTTTAAATATTTTAAAGATTGGAGAGGAAACTCCAGGATGGTTAGCGTAAGGAGTCTATTCTGTAGAAAAATAATTTTTCTGTAATATGCAGAAACTAGCTGAAAACCCGTACTTCGCTACGGAGTACATTCAAATTAAATACAACGGTCAATGTATGCAATTAATGCCAATATATACATATATATATAATAAGTACGACGATCAATGTATACAATTAATGTAAAAAAACAAAAAATATATTTATAAAAAATCGTAAGGGATATTTTTATACACAAAATAATGTAGAAGAAAATATTCAAATTAAATCTAGTAGGAAATACTAAAAAATATATAGTACAGTTTGAGGATCATATCTTTTACTGTATTTTAATATTTTTTGGATAATGTCCAATCGTCTGTCGCATTAGCAAGAAAAAAAATATTTTTTTTGTTTATTTAGTTGTTATGCACGTGGCGATAAATGTATTTAAAGTACTAGAAAAAGAAATCACGTGATCAGCTTTTAATAAATTAAATTCTAAAAATTAATCTTTAAAAATTCACCAAAAATCAAAAAATGGAGGTAAAGATTAAAAAAGATTTCATTTTAAATGAATTTTTAGGATCTTTCTCATGATATAAATTTTATAATCCTCAAATTATTATTTTAAATGCAAACTTAAGAAAAGTTACAAAAACAGCTAAAAAATTTCATTTTAAAAAATCTAAGAGGAATTTTTAAAAAATCTTTCTTAGTGCACCCCTACACTATAAGAAGAATCGCCATGCAAAATTTCAGCCTTTTAGGTCTAGCGGTTTGGTCTGTGCGTTGTATGTCAGTCAGTGAGTCAGTCTGTTATGGAACTGTTTTATATATATAGATATATGAGCCTACTCAGCAGCCACAAACGTAATTTTCCCCACATTTTGTGACCACCATGTCATAACCGACTAGCTAGCTGCGACTCAGACATACAAACGTCATATTATCTCATTTAGAAGAGATTTAACACAACCTCACCGGAATACTGTCTTTTTCCGTTTCTTTTCCTCATATTGTAAAGAATGATTGGTGGCGTATGAAGCAATGGAAGTCCCGATCTAGATTCAAGGCCGTCTTGTTCAAAATACTGATAATAAATATTATTTTTTACTTTAGATATTTCCTCACGGACGGAAAGGGAATGTCATTCGTTAGGTGGTAAAAACTTGTAGTACCCTTTTTGTCTAGATCAGTCATGTTCAACCTTTTATTTTTTCGGGGGACATTTACATGTTTGCTGAGTTACGCGGGCCGCAGCATAATACACAATACCTCATAATATAATAACATGAAAAATAAAACTCGAAACCTAAATGTATTGAAGCGATTTAAAAAAAAAAATGACTGTAATTTGTTGAGACAAACTTTTGACTATTTTAGACAAATCAGTTTTACATTTACTACACGCTTTTCTCAATACGTCATCAAGGTAAGAAACAGTAGGCTCTATATGTTCTTCTCATATATCATTTTAGAATTGGATAGTTCACAAAGGTAAGTGGATTCGAACAACGTGAGCAGCAGGTGGCACATTTTTGTACAGTTTTGTATTTGTCAGCCATTCATTTCCAAGATTATGTTTACAAAAGCACCTGCCTGATAGTGAGTGTAAAAGTTTCGGGCTACATATAAAAGCTTAGTAGGTCAAATGCGGCCCGCAGGCCTAAGTTTGGGTGTCCTTGGTCTGGATCAGGGGAGGGCAACTGTTCTGATATTGCATTTATTAGTTATCTTTGCATATCAGAAAAGGTATAAATTTTATCATAAAAATCATTAAATATAAATATAATCAAATATTGGCAGTTTTTCTGGCTGTCTTTGGCAATTTTCTGGCTGTCTGGATTTTTCTGGGTGTCTTGGCGGGCCACAAAAAAATCTGCAGCGGGCCGTTATTTCACCACCCCTGGTCTAGCTGAAGCTGGTATCTTTGTCCGAGGTTCGCATAATGAATCTCTTTTTGAAGTTGCTAACTAATGGCCCCTGACAATCGAGGGTATGCTCTTTTTTCGCTTGTGCGATGATCCGCCGCTAGGAATTACAATAACTTACCCATCATGACTCGATAATCAGAAGGTTGTTTGAAAATAACGTTTTTTAACATTAACGGAAGCATCAACAAAGTAGCAATAAAAACATTAATATGCAATACGCACTTGAAACACGTGCTCGTGTTTAACAGAAAGAAGTAGTCAAAGTTCAAGGAAAGTGAAAACCTTACATACAAAGCAAAATGACGTCAAATAGTGCGGTTTCCAATTTCTCATGAAGTAATCGGTTGTTGGAATCGGAAATGCTATCGATATTTAATTCAGAAAACAAATTTTCAATTTAAAGTAAAATATTAAAGCCAGTGCTACAGTATTACACTCCGTGGGTGTGATTGATTCTCTTATTATACTAAATTAAAATTTTAATTTTGGTCTCTATGGCGTAAAGGTGTAAAGGAAAATTTTTGGTTCCTTGCACTTACAATCTGAGTTGCTATAAACTACGAAGAGTTTTGTCTAGAACACGTGCTTCTGTAATTATGTAGGAGTTTACATTTGATTTTCCAAGAACTGGATTGGAATTGAGCATCGAGGGGAACAGAGGTACACACACTAAGATGTTGGTATTTTATTATGATGTCATCAGGATTGTGCCTATCGCCCTTGCTGTGTATAGGGTTTCATTTCACGGCAAAAAACCTAGTTTAATAGTTTTATTCATTAAAACTGATTTTCAGTTTCTTGCCTATTTGTTAATCATTTTTCCGTTTTTCAAAAAAAAAATTTCTTAGAACCACGGGAGTAGTTGACATCTTTAAAAAATGAACTATTTCATAACACCATGGTGAACTCGGGTACCACCAGATGGCGGTACTAGCGAGTCTTGATTTGTAGATAGCGCATGTGCGCATGCGTGTTTATTTTTTATCGTAAAAGTACTAATCCTGTGACTGGATATTGGTGTCTCGTGAATTCTTAAAAAAAGGAAAAACTGAATAAGGTTGTTATCAGAAATAAATAGTTTAGAACTTGAATTTATCTGGATTCTTTCTGATGACTGAGTTTCAAGTCAGTCATATTTATTTATTTTTGATTTTATCTGGAGTCTAGCAAGTAACTTTATGGCGTTTTATAAAGTCCTGTTTTCAAAGTATTTCTTTAGAAACGATACCTTTTTAGAGAAATAGATTCTTTCGTAAATTTCATTAAACATTTATTTAAAAAATTGAAAATCATTGAATTTGTCTCATAAAAGAAACTTTCTAAAACTGTAGTAATATCTAAAGTAAAAATACTAACACACGAATCAAAAATTCTTTATATTTTAATTAATATTCAGGACAATTTAAACATGATGAATAGGAAAAGTAAATACTAGCATGAAGAGAGTTAAAATTTTAAATAAATAGTATTATTAAATATTGAAGATGATAATTACATTGAAATTTCTGACATATTATAATATGATTTACGACTAAAAATATTGGAAAGTCATATAAGTGTTACCTGAAACATTAGTTTTTTAAACACCTAATTAATACCTTTTTTGATAAGCTATCACTTTTCAAATAACTAACCAACACGAGAAAACTAATAAAGAACAAAGTAATCATCTAAAAACACTTCACTTATTATGAAAATAGTTTGTTTCTTTTATTTTCTTCTCATAATAAAATATTGATTTTGAAGTCAAATATCTGAATATAACAAAATTATATAAAAGTTTTAGTACAGTTAATTTATTTAAAAGTTCTAGGCCTCGTTTAATCTCAAAATTGTATGTTAAATATGTGCTGGTAAAAGTGGCCTAAGTGAAAACTCTAAAGAAAAAATGATTTTATGAGTTATTTCGGGGTGCATTCTTTTACATTACAGTAATATGAAGCAATCATTGCAAAAATGTAAAAGTTAAACCTTAAATATTTTCTGAAATATTTTATATTCACGGGGCAGCAGAATGAACGTTCTGATTTGGAACGTTAATGACAAAAATACAAAGCAAGATACATGACAAAAATACAAAGCAAAGAAATGTTTTATACCTGAGAAAAATGAAAAATGAATTAATTAATTTATTATTAATTATTATTTTGCTATTATAATTTATTTTATTAATTAATTTATTTATTTATACCTCGGGACGTTCTTTTTGTCGCTCCCTATAGTTTAAAAATATTTTTTTGTTTGTTCAAACTCAAATCTTGAAGAGGATTCGGGACACATTTAAAAAAAAATTATTTATTGAGTTAAAATTTTGAATTTATTTGTGAGGGTTAATCATATAATTTGTAAACAAAACCACATCATAAAACTTCTTAAAAAGTTTTTAAAAATTTTAAAATTTTTAATTTTTAATAAAAGTGGGGTAATTTAAAATCGTTATAACTCGAAATATTATTTATCGAATTTCAAAATTTTTCCATTTAATAAGCAGAAATATATATGTTTTAATTTTAATTCAGCATTTTTTTAAATATTAATTTAAAAAAAAATTAAAATATTTAGATTAAAAATTACCAAAAAAATCATGTAACTTAATTTTAAAAAATAATAGTTTAAGAAGTAAATATTTTTTTCAAATTTGCTGAATCAAAAATAAATTAAATAGTTGAAAAAGACATGTTCCAAGTTTCAACCATTTATCCTTAACGGTTTTTGACTTATAGCAATTTAAAGACGAGAAATGGGGAAAAAAAACCCTAATGCAGGAAAACGCACTTACAGGTTTAAACGACGATTGGCTACTATTAGAATGTTGCAAAAAAAAATAATAATAATTTCTTTAGTTCTAATTAAGATAGAAACATGATTTAAACGTCATTTCAAACGTAAATAAACTGAAACATTTTTAATGGAATAAAATTTTTTTCCCAAAATTTGAACAATTTTGTGTCCTGGACCCCCTTAAATATCTTGAAATGAAAAACATATCTTAGATTACATTCATAATCACCGTAACATATTGTTTATTGCAAACAAATATACCTAAGTGAAAAAAAAATTAGTCTTTAACAACTTTATTATTCGCACAAATGTAGCATTACAGCAATACATGTACTAAGCTTGCCACACATATTTAACAGCAGCATTTGGCAAAGAAAAAAAAGGTTTCAACAATGCAAATGTATTGATCATAATGAATTCAAACAGCCCAGCTTTTTAAAAGCTGTTGATCCCTTTCTCCAGCTCGGTGTCTAACCTCGAGTTCTGAGGAACTTTACAGGATATCTGTAGTATTTTTCAGAAGTCTCACATCTCTGCACCTTTCTTTCGTCTTGACACACCAGGTAGCGCTGATCGAATACCGTGCCGTTGCCACAATTAAATCTCGTGCCTCTCATAATACCAAGCTTGTCTTTGGAACACACGTGATACATCTTGCAGCCTGTTTCAATATCTGCATAGTGTCCGCCATTCATTTTACCCTCGCAAGAGAAACTGGTCTCGGGCAGGTTGTCATGTTCTATGAATGGAGAATAGTCATATCTCTGGAAATAGAAAATTATTATCATGTCATTTGTTACTGTTCATGACAATAATTAATAATTATTATTAGCAATCGTTAAGACTACCACGCGAAAATGTCATTCATTATTACCGGACTACTCTGAGTAAGGTATTCGATGACGTTCGAAGCCGTTTTCTTTCAAAACTTTTTCTTTGCGAAAATATTTGTCCTATTTTTCAAGGGAATATAGTAACAAAATTGAAAAACGAGAGCAAAACATGGTCCATAACTATTGAGCTTTTTACAAAATTGAAGAGGTTTGGTCTTAATTTAGTAAATTATAACTTAAGACTGCTTTGTACTAACCCTATTGGATTCGCTAACCTCAATATTAACCTATGGAGAAAATGTGTCTACTATTTACAGCTACATAAACGCTGATAATCCAATAAAAATGGTATTTTCAGATAGCCTGAACTTTTCTGCACCTTGCAAGAGGATTCATTTTATAAATTTCGTCCATCTAAAATATTGAGGAGTATTTAAAAAACACTATACCAGATTTTTCCCCTAATAACTTAAATTTTAGAATATTATTTGTTTTTTTTTTTTTTTGAAAAAGGAAAAATACTCCAATGTATAAAATTTCATTCTCTATTATAGAATTCAATTTAAAAAAATCTTTAAATCCAAGTCGGCAATCCTTGGACAAATTTTCTCCATAAATTAACATTGAGGTGGGCGAATCCAATAGGGTTAGTACACAGCTACCTTAAACCACTCTAGAAAAAAAATTATGCTTAGAACATTAATTTCTTTCTTTCATATGCACATAAAGCCCTCGTGATTGCAATGAACTAAGAACCAATCAATATCTTTAAACCTAAAGAAAAGATGCATGTTGTTATATGCAATTAAAGTCAAATTTCAGTCATTTTTTATGAGAATTTTTATAAATACAGCTACAAATTAACAAATAATATACCTAGAGCCTAATCTGCAGTTCATTACATTCTTAGCATTATTAAAAACATACTTGAAAAATTTCACAGACATCATGATTTTTAGTTATTAGAATAGTCGCATACAATTTTGTTGAAAAATATGTTCTTCAGATAACATAATTGAGTTTTCACTTGTATTGAAATCGACAGCTGCTTCTTTCCTTAAAGTAACTCTAATTTCATTTCTAATTATCGTACAGAAAATATAAAAGCAGATTTAGAGGCAGAAAAGTCACATTCTTTAAGAAACAGGAACGAAAGAAATTTCGGGAATTTTCCTGAAAATCAACGTTTTAAATGTAGTCAGTCAGATACCTTTACAATTTGTTTTAAAATTTGAAACAGATATTACTTTGTTGCTTTACTGTCTTGAGAGAGTTGGATTTTAAGAGAAAATAAATGTATTAAAGGATGATTTTTGTTCGAAAATGATAATAAATGTTACCTATTTCTTGTATTTAAAGTCTGTGTTCCAAATTATTGAGCAATAGTTAACGGTAATCTTCTAAAAAATTATTGTTAATGTTTTATAAATGTCATTCACTTCCAATGCAAATTCCTTTGATGAAAGAAAAATGCAACTTGAAGGCACTATGAATTTCTTTAGATGTCATTTAAATAACTCTAATTAAAGGAATTTCTTGAATATTTTAACTAGTCTCGTCCGTATATAGTTGACTAATATATATTTTTTCATTTCAACATAGCACAACAAGACATGGCAACCAAGCTACCATGCATAATTTGATACTACTTATGTATGGTATAAATATATTATACATAATGTAAAACATAATACCATACATAATTCATCAAAACAGTTCAACGCTTGAATTAATATTTATAATACGTTGTTTCAATACATCGTGTGACGTGTTTTGATACCAAAAAAGTATACTTTTTAAGTTAAGTGTATGAGAATATATAATAAGTCTTCTACTGGTGCATATTTATTATCTTGAAATGTGAAATGAAATGGCTGATATTTTCTAAAGTCTTTGCAGAAGAAAACGTCGAATAAATTAATAATAATAACGGCAATATTTGATTAAAGCAGTTATGCGACCTTAAAATATATATAATTTTTTTTAGATTCAGACAGTTTTATCTGAAAAATGCATAAAGACAGACAAATTTTAACTAATTTTAAATATGTTTTAATTAAAATCAGCAAAACAAAGTACAAAAATAAATGTGGTATTTAAAATGTTCTGATAATTTACAGTAATTTTGTTTTCTCTAGGGAAAATGATATAAAATACAGGGTGTTTCAGAAAATTTGAAATCCTTTGAGATATAAATTTCTCGGCAACTATATTAACCAATCTAATGAAACTGAGGAGGCTTACTGTTGAACAACTAAATAATTATTAACCAAAATTTTAATGTGAAATACGAAGGCATATGGATTCCATGAACAGTTTTACAAATGTTCAATATGCTGCCGCCTGCGACACGGCATACTTAAAGTCAGAGTACCTGCCAAATGCGCTTGTAGTATGTTATTGGTTACAGTTGCCAAATCACCTCTGATTCTGTTCTTGAGTTCTACTACATTTAAAGGAAGCGGAGTGTACATGAACCAAGTCCTACCCGCGGAGTAAAAAATCACAAGGTGTCAGGTCTGGAGAACGTGGCGGCCATTTCAACAGCACATTGTCTTGATCTTAGTATATCGAAATAAAAAACTGACATGTTTCCACAAATGATATTAAAATATTAGGTCTTTTGAACCAGTATTGGCAAAGTTACTGGATCGTGAAAATATGTAAAATTTTTTTTAAACACCCTGTATTTTGAATGAACATAAGGGATTATAACAGTAACTCCTTAAATTTGATTAATACTCAGTGACAAATTTTTCTTGCTGCAAACGGGTATCGCAGACCAGGTTGATTCATAAAATAGCAAGAATCAAAATTATAATAATATTTCATTGAAAATTTAAAAATAGTCATTTTTTAAATATGAAAAAGAAATAACCAAGCAAAACATAAGCGATAAGCATATTGTAAATGTATCAATCTTTTTAAAATTTCGCAACGTACCATGTCCTCAACGTTACAGGTACGTAAACTGATTTAAAATATTATTTGAAATAAGCAAGTAGGCCTAAATAGATAATGGCTAATTTTTATTGACTCCAATAGCTTTTGTAGTATATATCAGCTGCAAAATTTCACGCAGAATAATAGTTAACATATCTCTGCGTGATGGAAACATTTCTGGTGGTTGGTGATAATAGGATAGAAAATAAAGCTTCGGTTGATTTTTTCTATTTTGATTTTTTTAAAGGAAAGAAAAACTTAAATTTTAAATACATGAAATTTATTTTTCATTGTTAAATCAAAACATTACCAGTAATATTTTTGATTACAAACAGGCCGATAAAGATATTAAAAAAGATTTATTTTCGTTCTATAACTTTAGTTATTATATTAAACCTTTATTTAAGTAAGAATATTTAATTTTACTCAAACATACCACTAATATTTTTATAATATTTTTGAGCTATTTTTGTAATACCAATCACTAGTAGTGGTATTTTTAAAAACAAACACACCTATAAAAATGTATTTAAAAAAGATTTGTTTTCGTTTCATTACATTACTTTTCATCCTTAACCTTTATTTTTGCCTTAATAACTTTAGATTTTAATCAACTATACTAGTAATATTTTTGTGATACACAACACTACTAGTACTATTTTCGAAAGCAAACAGGCCAATAAATATGTAAAAAAAAAAAAGATTTATCTTAGTTTCATAACTTTAGGTTTTAGATTAATATTTATTTTAGCCTTAATATTTAACTTTACCAAATACACCAGAAATATTTTTGTAATACCAAACACTACTAGCAATAATTTTGAAACAAAGAGATCGATAAAAACATTAAAAAGAAAGATTTATTTTCGTTTCATAACTTTAGTTTTATATTAATTTTTATTTTAGCCTTAATATTTAACTTTACTCATATAGTGCAACGTTAAAAAAAGGCAATTATTATTTTAATCTTTCTGAATCAAACTGCGAAGCTTTAAATATTTCCTGATCCATTTTTTCAGATTGCAGGCTTGCCTCCAAAAGTTCAAGGATGCTGGCACCATTTCTGTAGTATTTTGCGGAATCCCTGCATCGATGCACTTTCCTGTAATCTTGGCACACTAAGTGGCGTTGATCGAATACCGTGCCGTTGCCGCACAGAAATCTGGTACTTCTCATCATACCAAACTTGTTTTTGGAACACACGTGATACATCTGGCAATCTGTTTCGATATCCGCATAATATCCTCCATTGGTTTTATCCTTGCATGAGAAACTGGTTTGGGGTAGATCATCCTCTGAATAGGTGGGATAGTCGTAATCCTGAAACGAAAATAATTTTGTTATTTGTTGCAGTATATTACACGCTTTTTTTGCGTATGCAATAGAAAGTCCGAGGATTTCAAGCAGCCGCCTGCATATCCCAGTCGCCAAGGTTATTTTACATTAAAATACACTGCTTGACAATTGCTAAGGAAGAGTCACATTTTTCGGAATATTTCATAATAGACATTGATTAAAAAAATGAAACTTAGTACATATTTAGTAGAGATACTGTGCATTATTTATTATGCAAAATGGTACAGATTTCGCCACATGGAAAAAGAAGAAAACGAAAAACATAAAAGATGCTCTTTGGAGCATTTCCAAGCAGCCACGAAAAATTGGTCTTCTTGCCAGAATGAAACAGTTACGAGTACCTTAGTAAAGTGTCTGACCTCCTCGGATACTAGTGCACATTGTGCATCTGTTTTTCATGATGTCTACTAAAGTATTGAGGAGTCCTTGGGGGATATTGTCCCACTTCTCTCTCAAGGCGATTTTCAGTTCTTGCATGGTTCGGGGAGGGCGAGTTGTTTAAGAAACACGCCTTCCAAGAACATTCCATGCATGCTCTATAGGATTTAGGTCACGAGAGTAAGCAGGCCATGTCATACGTTCAATATTTTCACTTTCTAGTGTGTCCGATACTTCGGCGGTCCTGTGTGGGGGCGCATTGTAGTCCATAAACAGAAATTCTGGACCTATCGCACCCCTAAAAAGACGAACATGATCCAGAATAATCTCTCTGAAATACCGCTGCGATGTAATAGTACCTCGCTCAAAGATGTGAAGCGGTGTTTTGCCATTGTGCATAATGCCTGCCCACACCATCACGCCTTGGCCATACCGATGACGTTCCTGAACATTCTGTGGTGCATAACGTGTTCTCCTCTTTCTCCACACTAACTGGTGACCAGAATCACTTGTCACAGTGAAACGGGATTCGTCAGAGAACATCACTATGGACCACTCCTGCTGGCCCCAACCAATATGTTCTTTACACCAACGTAATCTTTCTCGACGATGGCGTGGTTGAAGTGGGATGCATTGAACAGGCTTCCGTGCATACAAACCAACCTGATTTAATCGCCTAGAAATGGTTCTGGCTGATACATTTGTACCGGTAGCGGTTGCAAGGTGAGCAGCTGACTAGGAGTGAGTTGTCTGTTCCTTCTCGCCACTAGGGATACATATCGATCCTCTTGAGGTGTGGTGTTCCTTCCACGACCATCGGCATGCTTTCGCAGAGAATTTTCACATACAGCGGCCTTTTTTAATCGCGATATGACACTTTTTGCCACTCCCATTACTCTGGCCACAGAAATGACACTTTGTCCTTCTTCGAGCCGCCCAACTGCTCGTCCACGATCGCACGCACTCCAATGATGTCTTGCAGACATTTTGCACTTCATTATTACCACACCACACTAATTTTCACAGAAATAACTTCCAACAACCTACGGTGCTATTTTCGTCAAACGCCTAACTGCATGAACTTTCGAATGAATAAAGAGTTTTCGTGCACTGTCTTTTATATAGATAACAGGTCCTGCCCTATTACGCCCACTGCATTTCATTTTACTATGATTGGTCTGCTGTCGGGAACGCTAGTTTGAAAAAGTCAGTTGTTCCTTAGCAATTGTCAAGCAGTATAGCATATATTAGACTATATACCAAGAATTGAGAATCGTGTATTCTCATAGTATAAGCCTGGAAACTATTATTCCATGGCAAAACGAATGACTTTGCACCGCGTGCGGAAGTGACAAAATGAGAGATTTTCAACAAGGGTGAGCCCCCAAAGTCCTCTTCCCCTCTCAAGTGGTTGCACAACCGGTTAACAAGCCCTCTTGCAGCAACAAGATTAAAATCTTTTATTATAATGTGAGTCCAAACACATGAGCAGCTCCCACATAACTTGTAAGGTTTTTTAATTTTTAGAGCTGCTATTTTAGGAATGCACAGCGAAAGACATTCTCTTTCATAATGTACGCACCGAAGTACGTTAGCGCTAAATATAGCATCCTATGATGGTTACAAGGTGTCACATGTTCATTTCATTTGCTCTTGTGAGATGCGTCTGAATTGTGTGTGTGTGAGATCATTCTCCTTAATTGAAGCTGTGCCAAAACATTTTTTGTGTTGTAAATTTACACTTTTGATCTTGTGTGTGTGTGTCTAATGTCCCTGGGGGATGACAACATTACACCCCAGTCCGGTGTACATATGAATATAAGACATAGAAACAGACAAATGACACAATCACAGAAGAATTTTATTGACAGACGATGACACCGGCGATGGACGATGGGTTGCAGCTCCCCTTTCTAGACGGGGTTCCAATTGCAGGCGGAAGACTGACCGGTTCCCCAGAATACAGCCAAGTCTTATGCGGGAATCGAACCCACACCCCCGGAGTGGCAGGCTGATGCCTTATCCACTTAGCCACTGGACGACCCACTTTTGATCTTTAATTATATTATCATTTGGGTCTTCTACTTCTTAATTTTCAAAAGCCCCGGTTCACACTTGCACCAGAAAAGTTATGCATTGGGGTAGGTGCGGATGTGGTTAGTGATGTAAGTGCAGACTGGTACGCACTTCCCCCTGATTTAAATTATTATTATTTATTGTGTTTATTTCTTCATTAATTACTTCATTTTACTATTAGACATGGATCTTCTATTTTACACATGGATCATTAACAACGCATTGAAACGAATGAAAGAAAAGAAGGTTCTTAAACGGAAAAGAAACCTACAAAAATAAAACAGAGGAGAATGAAATGCACTTAGAATCTGATAACAAACTTTTCACTGTTAGAGATTCTGACAATAAAATTGAAAATTGGGATTCGCTTACGGAAAGAAAGGCAATCAACCATGATGAGGACACATTTCAATTTAAAACAACTTGCAATCTGGCTGTCGGCGACTAGGTTCTAGTTAAATTTTTGTGTGAAACACTTCGTTGGTGAGGTCAGGTTTTACGAATGTGACGACTCCATCACGAAATACATGAAGAAGAGTTCCACTACAAACACCTTAACAACTTTAAAGACACCCCATGACTATGGGATCAATTCAGTTGACAGAGGATAATTTGTTTGTATTCTCCCTCTACAAAAATATGAAGAAGAAGAGTAGCTATTTTGCAAGTAAAATTCTCGTGGCACAACTTGTGTTTCTCCAATGCTATGTATTTTCTGTTTGTTTTTTTCTTTTGCTTCACCTTTCTGGACCTAAAACCGGGAAAAATGAGTAACTCAACAATCTTCGTTCAATTCAAGAATTTCAAAGAGCAAAAAAATTGTCGAAAAACAGGTTATCCTAACGTATTGCACCTATCCTAATGTCGTTGCTGAGAAAAACAGGCAATAAATAAAGGTCTGTTACGCAATTACTCTGTTGTTGCAGGGAAAGTGCGCACCTTGGATTTTAAAAATATTTTCGGTTATGAAAATAAGAATTTGTTGAACTGAATGTTTTTAAATAGTCTTTAGAAAGGAAAGATTTGTGGTCTAATCTGCAAAAACTTTCACTTTTCTTGCTGCTAAAAGCAATTTATATACATCGCTCACACTTTTCAACAACGTCATATCTCAAAAAACGTAATTTTTCAGGAGAGTGATTTTTAAGTTCAAAAGTAGAATAAAATGTATTAAAATAAATTCTAATTCTGGGCTTGTGGCGGCCCAGTGGTACAGCGCGCTGGTTTTCGGTGCGGAGGGTGCTCAGATCGAGTCCCAGCGTTGCGTCACGAAAAATGCCTCCGTTCGTGTCGTCCCTTCATAGGAGGTAATGCTGTCCGCCTATATGCTGCCCCCACAATAAAATGGACAGTAAAACTGCGGCGTAGTAAGGGCCAATGTTTGAATACAAGTGCCTCCGCATTGGATTTAAAAAAAAAAAAAAAAAAAATTCTAATTCTGCTCTCTAAAGGCTAAATATTAGGCGGTGCGATATGACGTTGTTGAAAGGTGTGAGCTCTCTCTCTCTCTCTCTCTATATATATATATATATATATACGTGCCCAGATTTATCTTATTTGATTTTAGATTCATTTCTAAATCCTAAATTTTTCTACTCTTGTTTTAAAATGGCCCGCTAAAATGTCATTAATTCTTTACGTCATACTACGTTAGAACTTACGTTATTAGTTCTCTCAACTGCTAGTTTTGGCTTTTCATATCGAGCTTTTAGTTGTATTGTAGTCTGGGAGAATTATATGTGATCTATGGGACTTAGTTATAATTGAGATATAGAAACCTTTTCAGTTCTACTGATATTCTGCCGTAAATACAGTATGAAGTCACTGGACTTGTATAATTTAAAAAAAATAACAGAGTAGTTTCTAGTGCTGTCAAACTTGCTTTAAGAAATGTCATAAGAATGACAAAGAGTAGTCTTTTTTTGAATTACTTCATATGCAACTTTAGAAACGCTGGCCTAGTTTAGAACAAATATAAAAGAACAAAAAAAATCATCATGCATATCTGTTTACATGCTAAAAGAAAGCGTTAAATATTTTCCGATAAACTGATACCCACTGATCAGATACTGCTTTTATGTCCTTTGAGAATATTCATCTTATGTTATTTTTATAGAAAATATGTTCTGTAGAGCATTATTAAAAACCACAGGGGGCTTAAATAGTGTATCTGTCCTTTTCCTAAACACAAACTATTCGATGAAATAAAATATTTACTATGGAAATTGAGCTCTTATGATTAGATCGCTTTTTATTTCAATAGAGTATCGCAGTTCGCAACTTCTAAATGTGTAAACCACCACCTCCCAGCTAACAAAGGTTATATCCTCTAAATATACAGTTAATTTTTTAGCAGTTTTTAACCGAAATGTTTATGAATTAAAATAATAATAATAATAATAATAATAATATATTTTGCAAGATTTTCTATCATATCATTTAACTATTTAGTATTTCGTACAAAATCTTCGAACCACAATTCAACGTCAGATTTTTTAAATTATCCAGAAATTTTAGAGAGAACATAGCAATGATTTACTTGTTATATTTCGCTAATCATTTTGTAAAATGCAAATTAATAGCAATATCAATGTACTTTAAATAACATTCCATTAAAATAACTATTTTACTGCCCATGCTAATTAAACGAGAAATTATTATAATCCATTGATACGAGGTACATGCATCGTTTTTAACATTACAATTTAATTTAATCTATATTTATTCATTTGTTGACATTTTTTCTGTTATTTATTACCGAAAATCCTATTTTCGAACTGTACAGCCAAGATGCTTTATCAGTGATCCAAGTCAATCTGTGTTAGGCCACCAACCATAAAAAATCAATGATACTAATTTTTTGCATGTCTAGTAATTTCTAAGATTTAAAGCAACTCACTAAGCTATAAGGGAATATAGACAAATTACAAGCGATTATTTCCCAGGGAAATATGAAATTCCGGTTTCTCAAGAAAATTTTCTTTGCTGTAAAAAACGTGCGACTAAAAAACGGAACGAAATCTTTAATGGTTACTCCTCATCCACTGGGGACCATTTTATGCAATGATTTTAAGTAGCCATGAAACAAAACAATAATAAAAAAACCTTATCTTTTCCCTTTATTTTCTGAGTAAAAGTTCCTTTAATACACGCGCAATTTATATTTTTAGCTTAATTATTTACCATCATTTTAATGGGGGGATATGTTCCAATTTTGATGCTTAAGCTGCTTTTGAACTGTAGGTGTTTTATCACATTATCTATATATATAAAACAGTTCCATAACTGAATGATCATCAACTCTTCTAAATGAGATAATATAACGTTTGTATGTCTGAGTCACAGTTAACTAGTCAGTTATGACATGGTGGTCACAAAATGTGGGGAAAATTTACGTTTGTGGCTGCTGAGTAGGGTGGAGTTGCTCATATATCTATATATATAAAACAGTTCTGTAACTGACTGACCCACTGACTGACATACAACGCACAGACCAAACCGCTGGACCTAAAGGGCTGAAATTTTGCATGGCGATTCTTCTTATAGTATGGGGGTCCACTAAGAAATATTTTTGAAAACTTCTTCTTAGATTTTTTTAAATTAAATTTTTAAGCTGTTTTAGTAACTTTTTTTAATCATAAAAATTCATTTTAATCATTTTAATCATTTTAATCATGAAATATCACAAAAATTCCATTAAAATGAGATCTTTTTCGAATCTTTGCCTCAATTTTCTGAATTTTGGTGAATTTTTAAATATTAATTTTTAGAATTTAATTTATTAAATGCTGATGACGTGATTTCCTTTTCTGGTACTTTAAATAAATTTATCGTCACGTGCGTAACAACTAAATAGACAAAAAAAAATTTCTCTTCCTAATGTTGCAGACGATTGGACATTATCCAAAAAAATATTAAAATACAGTAAAAGATATTATGTTCCTCAAACTGTATTATATTCTTTTGTATGCCCTATCTGATTTAATTTGAATATTTTCTTCTACATTATTTTCTCTATAAAAATATCCCTTACGATTTTTTTTATAAATATATTTTTTTGCTTTTTTTACATCCATTGTATACATTGATCGTCGTATTTATTATACATACATACATACATACATGCATACATATATATATATATATATATATATATACACTCATGGACAAAAAAATTAGCGCACCAAGAAGTAGTCGTCAAAATGAAACGAAATTTTACATACGTAATGACTACTTTGATATAAGTAAATGATAAGAAAATCAAAGAAAAAGGATAATTTATTTCAGAGAAAAAGGCAAAAGAACGGAGGAGTTAATACTCCGTTGGACCCCCTCCAGTGCGAATGCACGATGTGATACGATCGGGCATTGAGTCATACAAGTTCTGTATGATGTCTTGAGACATTTCGTTCCATATTTGCTGTAACCTTGCCTCTAGTTCGTTCAAACTCGTGGGATGCCCAACTCGTCGTCCCAAATGATCCCAGATATGCTCGATTGGAGACAAATCTGGGGATCGGGCAGGCCAAGGAAGTGTAGTAACAGTGCGGAGACAGTCTTGTGACACCCTTGCCGTATGAGGCCGAGCATTGTCTTGTTGAAAATGGCTCCTGGGAGCCGTTGCATGAGTGGCAACACATGTGGTTGCAGGATTTCATGAACATACCGCTGGGCTGTCATGGTGCCACGGAACAATACTAGGGGTGACCGTGTATTGTAGGCAATGGCACCCCATACCATCACACCAGCTGTGGAAGCGATGTGTCGCTGTACAGCAAAGGAAGGATTTAAGCGTTCACCACGGGCTCTCCACACACGAACACGATTATCATCACTGCCGAGATTGAATCTGGATTCGTCGCTAAAGACGACCTGGTTCCATTCCTCTGCAGTCCAGTTTCCTCGTGCGCGGCAAAACTCCAAACGGAGGCGTCGATGGGTGGGCGTCAAGGGCAGCAAACGTAATGGGCGCCGCGATACCAACTGTACTTCAGCCAGGCGCCTTCGTATGGTTCGAGAAGACACAGAGGCCCCTAGTGAAGGTGCTACCTGTGCCTGGATGGCGGCCGATGAAGCAGTTAGCTGTATGCGTGCATTTCTTACGATGTGGCGGTTTTCTCGACGACTGGTCTGTCGAGGGCGTCCTGAGCCTGGTCTTCGTGTAAATGACATCTCTCGGGTCCACTGGTCCCAATACCTCCTCACAACACAATCAGAGCGGCCTAATTGACGAGCTACTCGCCTAGCTGACCACCCAGCTTCCATCATCCCGACGATTCTCCCCCTCTCAAACTGCGACAACTGCTTATATTGTCTTCGAACACGGCGTAATGGCATGTCTATCTCAGCTCTTCCTTTGTAAATGATTCAGCACACTCAAACAAGCTTTGGTTACCTCTTTTATACTCCACAGAGTACGATGTTCAACGCCCTCTACCAGCTATACTTAATGCGCAATCACACTGCATTTCTAATCATTTGCATATCTCCACGACATGTACCTTCATTGCAAGTTTCGTTACGATCCCGCAATTATTTCTTGGTGCGCTAATTTTTTTGTCCATGAGTGTATATATATATATATACATATATATATATATATATATATATGTGTGTGTGTGTGTGTGTGTGTGTGTGTGTATATATATATATATTCGCATTAATTGCATACATTGACCGTTGTGTTTAATTTGAATGTACTCCGTGGCGAAGTGCGGGTTTTCAGCTAGTCTATATATATAAAACAGTTCCGTGACTGACTGACTGACAGATAACGCACAGACCAAACCGCTAGACCTAAAGGGCTGAAATTTTGCATGGTGTTTCTTCTTTTGCATGGTGCCGTGCAATAAGAACTATTTTTGAAAAGTTCTACTTAGGTTTTTTTAAATTAAATTTTTAAGCTTTTTTTGTAACTTTTTTAAGTTCGCATTTCAAATAATAATTTGAGAGTTATAAAATTTATATCACGAGAAAGATCATAAAAATTCATTTAAAAAGAAATCTTTTTCGAATCTTTACCTCCCTTTTCTGCTTTTTGGTGAATTTTTAAAGATTAATTTTTGGAATTTATTTTATGCTGATCACGTGATTTCTTCTCTTTTTGTGATACTTTAAATTGATTTTGCGTTATGTGCATAACAACGAAATAAATTGACAAAAAATAGTAAAGTACAGTAAAAGATAAAATTTAACCATTAGACTAAGTGAGATGGAAGTTTTTTTAAGAATTTAATTCAAAATGGTATGTTTTGTGGATGTTAAATTAAACCTATATATAAAACAGTTCAGTGACTGACTGACAGACCTCGCACAGACCAAACCGCTGGACCTAAAAGGTTGAAAATTTGACAGTGCATTCCTATAAAGACATGGATAGCCGCTTAGAAAATATTTTTTGAAATTCCATCCCTAAGGGGGTAAATTGGGACACTCTAATGGTTTTGTGTGGAAAATCATATTCTCTACGAATATTCTCAGCGTCTCTTCTTTGTGCAGATCGCCGTCAAAAAATAGTTGAAGAAATTTTGGTTATTGACGGGTAAAAGGTTCCTCAAACTGTACTATATTAACTGTACTATATGCTTTAGTATGTTCTATTATATTTAATTTGAATATTTTCGTCTACATTATTTTGTCTATAAAAATATCTGTTACGATTTTCATTGTAACCATTGTTTCATTTTTTTAAGGCGATTCACACTAGCATTTTACCTAAAAATGTTTCTCGAAGTGGTGCAGAAAGGCAAAAGTTTTTTTTTATTATATCGTTACTTTTTCTAGAACCAAAAACTATTTGTATGTAATTATAGCAAAGCATTAAACATCTAGTCATGTGCATTAGTCTTGGTACGTATTAAGTTTCCCTCACCCCCTCCAAATACACATACACATACACCTTAGTCAAAATTGCTATATGGGCAAATAGAAAATAAACTATTATTTATTATGAATTCAAATATATATTTATTATAAATTATATTTAAATTATATATAATTTAAATATAATTTAAATAATATAATTTAAATATATAATTTTATATAATTTTATATAATTTAAATATATATATTTATTATAAATTATATTTATATTATATAATTATATAATTTTATATAATTTAAATATATATTTATTGTAAATTTAAATTGCTGTTAATGCCATTCTAGATTAAAATAAAGGCAAATGTATGGGACATCAATAGAGACGACTGCAGAGAGATTTATTGTCATATTGAGTATCATTAGACAGACGTTTTATGGTACAAAAAAAAAAACAAATGTAAAACTTCATTATAAAATGTGACATACAGCCATGAGAAATGGTCATATTGGTACTAGCTACAATTAACCAGAATTCGATGATCATGACTTTGGGGCTAAAACTCAAATTATTTTTTTCACAAATATGTTGAAAATCTTCACATATGTTGCTGTGCATACTACTTTGGACAAAATGTACTACTTTTGGACAATACTACTTTTGGACAATACTACTTTTGGACAAAATGTCATTTTCCTGGTACTTATTTTTCTCCAGTTGGTAAGTTCAAACTCCTCACTGCCCTGATCCTCCCTATTAACTTGGAAATCTTCTTTTGCTTATTTCCTATCGTCCTCACTTCCCTTTGAAATTCTTTCTTTTGATTTATTTTCTCATTCAGCATGGTCCACCATCTGCTTCAGGATCATCGACTCTCATCGGACTACAATCAACTTTATAAATGATTAACTCCAGGGGATTCCCTCCAGCTGACTAAAGCCAGTTCCATCTAACATTCATTCACTCTTCCCCACTTCTTTCTTATTTTTAAATTTTTGATCTGATCAACCTGGGAACCCTTCTTCCTTACTCTTTTCTCTGCTAAAACCCCTCATCTTTTTCTTACCCATTGTGTTTCGAAGAGTGGCAATTTTATATTTTTGTATCCCGTCCCGACTGAACTACCAAAATGATTGGTGGATCTTCCTACACAACCATGGTGCCTGTGAGGCCTGAAGCATGTCTGTGAGTGCGTGACTAAGGGACTACTTCTTCCCGTGTGGTCCAACATATGCACGTTATTCATATTTTATTTTATGTATAACTTTCTTTAGCAGCCCTCCAACAGCCCTTGTAAATATCTCCGATCGACAAGTCACAGAATAATCCTTTCTTATTTTTTAAACTTTCAGTTTTCTTTTTTAAATCTTCTTACGCTTTGAATTAAATCTGTAAAACAGGATCCCCAACAATAAGTGTATACTGCCTCAGATTATTTTTTTTTTTACGTTAAGATTTTTATTTTTCATTATATATATATATATATATATATATATATATATATATATATATATATATATTATATATATATATATATATATATTATATATATATATATATATATATATATATATATATACATATATATATATATTATATATATATATGTATATATATATATATATATATATATATATATATATATATATATATATATATATATATATATATATATATATATATATATATATATATATATACATATAATATCTTAAATATCATGCCCTCCATTCTAGCATTTAAACTCCCTTTCCTAAATTCAATCCCCAGTAATATTAATTTATCTCTTTAAAATCCTTAGCCACAGAACTTCCCATGTATCGCATGCCTTTGCATTTCTACACGTGTATTTGTCCAAATCCATGATTGGGTTAGCTTCGCGAGCTCCCTAAATCTACTGACCCTACAGATAATCGCCACATTTTATTTTCGTCCTCTCGCGTGTAATATTGAAAGGTAATATTATTCCGAGCCGTTCTTCTGGAATGAATGGATATATTTTCGCGCTAATAAACGATGTACTAAGGAGTTTGGCCCGACTATATTTAAATCTAATTTTTATTCCTTTCTGGCTAGTTTTTCCTTTCAGGTTATAATTTAATGACTAGATGTAATTGAGGTATAAAACGAACACACACACACACACACACACACACACACACACACACATATATATATATATATATATATATAAATTCGTTCAGCAGGTGTTTAATTCGAATTGAATTTTAAACTCCCCAAAAAGTGTGTACTACGTCGGATACAGGCGACCAAAGAATTAATCATTCATGTATGTAAATACGACTGGATAGTCACTTAGGATGTGTCACACTGTTCTACAGAAACTCGGCCTCAATTGATGATTAGTTAGCGACAATTCAATAAGCAAGAACTGGATTAAAGATACTGGAACAATAACAATGGAAATCTGATACATTCATGCATTGAACGTTGTTGTTAAGCTTTTAATTGTCAAACATCCCCCACAATGAATGAGATATATATGATTTTCCACTGAAATATATACGTTAGAAAAGAAGGCTAGTGACTAGTGACTTTTCTTTATATTTTCTATTAACAAAAATGGAAAAAAATCTCATTGCGTTATTAATTTTTTAAGACAAACCTCTTAATTTTTAATTCTGATAGCAAACGGAAGAATCCAACCATAATGCTGGATACGATTCAATGAGCAATCTGAAACTTTGATAATAAAAAAGTTTAAATAGGCCTTTTAGACGAATTATCTTTTTTTTATGCTGCTCTTAATAATACCAAAGAAACAATTATCATCTAAAAACGCAGCTTCAAATGTCAAATGAAAGTATTATTTTGAGTTTACTGGAGCGTAAAGCTTCTTTATTCAGAATCATAAACATTCGAGCGAGCTTCCGATTGTACAAGAAAAAACAATTATTCGAAACACGCTTTTTTTAAGCGTTAGTTGGAATATCTTTTAGCATAATTCTTATATTTACATACTAAAGTAAATTTAAATTCGTGAAAAATATCTGACCATATTGTGGAAACTAATTTTGCAATACTTATTAAAAAATGTTCCTCTTTGCTTTTGCTGCTATTTTTTTATAAAGAAAACGTTTTCACAACATAAAAGATGTTAATAAAACATTTATAATAAATATTTAGTTTTCTTCATACATAAAATATTCTACGAGACATGTTTAAAGTTTTTATCTGCGAGAATTCTATACCGGATAACGTCACTGTTTGATTATATATATATATATATATATATATATATATATATATAACCTAGCCAATAATAAAAAGCCCCTATTAGTATGTACATTATATAACCAATAGAAAAGAAAATGAATATTGTCAAACTTAAACTGTCACAAACGCTAATGATATGTTTTTTTTTTAATTGAGCCTATTACTTTGTTTTAACTGGGTATAATTTGCTTATTTAAGAAAACTTCTCACAAATAAAATATAAATTCTTTTTAGTAAAAATGTATTTCTAATAGTTTTTTACAATTGAACAATATTTCCACTTTACTAATCATGCAGTTAAAAATACTAAACATTCCATCATGATCAGCATTACAAAATAAAAAGTTTACATTTATGTCCTTAATTTAAGTATGAAAACTTACAGCATAATTTCGACTCACATAAATATCATTTTTGACGCTGTTCTCAAATGTTACGTTTTTCTGATTAGGAGAAATTTCCGTTTCAGCTTTTTTTTTGGTATGCACGTCTGTAAGTAAAGGAGATGGAAAGGATTTTCCCACTATTGACTTTAAAGAATCAGAAAGATAAAATATAATAAAATTCAAAGTCTATTGAAAGTATTTCTTTTGACTTATAGAAAACAACTCATTTCACTGCTAAATAAACTTGGCAACTTTGAAGGATTATGATCATACTAAAGTCGTATAGTAGATAATACTCTAAGTTGACAATTTTACTGTTTCAAAAACTCTTTTCAATAGAATTTATTATCAATATTAAAAATAATTGAAATTAATTTTCTTACATGGACATACAATATACTCCCGGTTATTCTTGTTCATGGAAGGAAAGAGTAGCTCCAACAATCGAAAAACACGGATAATCCGATTTATATTAAAATGTTATTGTATTTAAAAAATATAATACTACAGTTTCCTTTCAATTTTATTAATTTAATTTATATATGTAATCCGTGTCTTTTTCTTGTTTTGCCGAATCTCTGATAAGCGTTTAGATATCACCACTATTTTTCTTAACATAATATGATATCGCTGTATTCTAAATCAAGGAAATTAAAAAAGCGTTACCTTAGTACATTATCGTATCCGTTATGAAAGCAAAAATCTTCCCAATAAAAGGAAAATTGTTGTTTTAAAATATTGTTTATATATATACGTCTAAAGAAATTTCCATGCAGTTTTTAATGAAGAAGATTTTAAAGGTTTCAGATTTTTTTCTGCATGGATAACCCATACAGGGATAATTGAGAGTACAGCGTATATATATATGTATATATATATATATATATATATATATATATATATATATATATATATATATATATATATATATATGTGTGTGTGTGTATATATATATAAATATATATATATATATATATACATATATATATATATATATATATATATATATATATATATATATATATATATATATATATATATATATATATATATATATATATGTATACCGGGTGCGTCATAAATTCGTGCAAGCTTCAAAAATTCATAATAAAAGAAATAATGCTCCGAAAATTTTTCTGTTTGCACCGATATGATCAGAGGGATTTTGGATTTTTTTTCATGTAAAAAAAAAAAAAAAAAAGTTTCCAAAAGTAACCGAAAGAGGGCGCTCACACGTCCTACTGAGACGTTTTATGCAAATCAAGCTATCAATAAAACACCTGGTTGGAAATGGATCCGTCATTCGAAGCCGACAGCATGCTTTCTTTACCAGATCGAGTGTTGGTTGTTAAACTTTTCCACAAGAATGATGAATCCCCAACTGTTGCATTGCGAAAGTTTCGCACGGAGAAAGGACTGAAGTCGCGAAAAAGGCCTATTTCATTGAATGGAATACTGAATTTAGTACGACGTTTTGAGGAAGCGGGGAGTTTGAAGGATCGTCCACGAATTGGCAGACCATCCTTGAGCGCACACCGCGTCCATGTTGTACAAAGTTCCATGGAAAATTTGGCAGCGGAGACATCAGCGGGAAGTAGCAGTGCTCGTGAAGCTGGGAGAAGATCGGGGATTCCGGAACCGTCGATTCGACGTATTCTGCACGGAATGTTGAATCTGTATCCGTACAAAATCCATGCACTTCACCAGTTATTACCGGCAGATACAGATGCAAGACAAATCTTTGCTACATGGGCTCTGGTACAAATGGAAAGTAACCCACAATGGTTGCTGAATGTCATGTGAACGGATGAAGCCCACTTTTCAAAGCATGGTGACGTTAATACGCAAAACAGTCGTATCTGGGCGACTTCAAACCCTCGTGAGTATCTGAACCGGCCACTACATTCTCATCGTGTGACTGTTTGGTGCGGTTTCACCGCGTCTTTTATTCTGGGCCCTTTCTTTTTTGAAGAGCCTTGTCCTGTATTCGGGTGGAAACCTGTACAGTCATTGCAACACGCTATCTTACGCTTTTGCATGACCACGTTAAGCCTGCATTGCAGGAAAGACATGCGTTACTTGTTGTCACATTCATGCAAGATGGTGCGCCGCCCCACATTTTACGTGATGTCAAGACGTTCCTGTTGGAATCTTTCACTGGAGACCGAGTGAAGTCGAGGTTGTAAGGTTCAGTGGCCCTCACGATCACCAGACTTGAACCTGGCGGATTTTTGGCTGTGGGGATACTTAAAGTCTTGTGTGTACCGGGGTTCCCCAACCACTTTGGTGGAACTGAAAAATGCCATTCGACAGACAGTCGCTGCCATCGATGGCGACATGCTACACTCCGGTGTAATGGGCGTAGTGACGCGCCTCACTTGCCTATTACCTTGTGCTGGTGGTATTGTTGAACATCTATTACTTTAAAATAAATGCAAAGTCTCATGTTATTGTGATATGTTTGATTTTCTGTTTGTGTTTGCCTGATTTGCATAAAACGTCTCAGTATGACGTGTGAGCGCCCTCTTTCGGTTACTTTTGGAAACTTTTTTTTTTTACATGGAAAAAAAATCCAAAATCCCTCTGATCATATCGGCGCAAACAGAAAAATCTTCCGAGCATTATTTCTGTTATTATGAATTTTTTAAGTTTGCACGAATTTATGACGCACCCGGTATATAATTATTTATTTATACAGGTATTCCTTGATTTACGAGCGCTCGCACTTACGACTGGAATTTTTAAATTAAAAAAAAAATATTATTATTTTTCTCAAAAATACTGTTTCTCGAATGTACAGTACATACCTATATGTATTACATAATTATAAAAAATTATGATGCACTGTTCTGCAATACTGCAACATTTTATAACGGAATAATAAAAATGTATGATTCAATAGTTTCGATATCCCCACGATAAATCAAAGAAACCTTCATTGGCTTCAGAAATGGCTTCAGCTTTTCATTATATTAATAAAGAACTACAACAATTAGAAGCAGTGGATCCAAATGAAAAAAGATTCACAAGTGTAAATCGTCTTTTTCAGGAAAATCTGGCTTGCTACCAGACAATATACTAGAAGACGCAAACTATTCAAACTACCTTGGATAACTTTTGTTAAAAGAAAACTTGCAACGTATTTTCTGCCGTAAATTCTGAACCAATGGATTGTACTAACATATAAGTAGTGATGACGAAGAATAATTTATGTCTTCTAAATACAATGTATTTTAAATTACGTATGTATATGCTATCTGAATACCCGTGCCTCGCCACGGAGTACATTTAAATTAAATACAACGATCAATGTATGCAATTAATGCCAAAAAAAAGCAAAAAATATATATTTATAATAAATACAACGGTGAATGTATGCAATTAATGCCCAAAAAAACTCAAAAAGTATATTTATAAAAAAATCTTAACGGATATTTTTATAGACAAAATAATGTAGAAGAAAATATTCAAATTAAATACAACAGTCAATGTATGCAATTAATTTGCATGTTTAATCCATAAAAAATACTGATTTCAATTAAATTCTTAAAAAAATTCCATCTCAATTAGACGAGTGGTTAAATTTTATCTTTTACCGTATTTTAATATTTTTTTATTTATTTCGTTGTTACGCACGTGTCGCAAAATTAATTTAAAATATCACAAAAAGAAAAGAAACCACGTGATCAGCATTTAATAAATTGAAGTCTAAAAATTAATCTTTAAAAATTCACCAAAAATCAGAAAAGGGATGTAAAGATTCGAAAAAGATTTCATTTTAAAGGAATTTTTATGATCTTTCTCGTGATATAAATTTTATAACCCTCAAATTATTATTTTTAATACAAACTTTTAAAAAACTAACAAAAATAGATTAACAATTTAATTTAAAAAATCTAAGAAGAATGTTTAAAAAATCCTTCTTAGTGCATCCCTACACTTTAAGAAGATTCGGCATGCAATATTTCAGCCCTTTAGGATCAGCGGTTTGGTCTGCACGTTATCTGTCAGTCAGTCAGTTACGGAATTGTTTTATATATATAGATGAAAGTAAAAAATATATGTAAGTGCATATACAAAAAAAAAAATGTTTGAAACTCGACTTACGACCAAACCAACTCAACTTACGACCAATGTCTCGGTCCCTATCATGGTCGTAAGTCGAGGAATATCTGTACTGAAAGAACAAATTTAAAAAAAGCTTACCGCGAACAGTGTTTCTCCAAATAAAAAAGGATGTTAATAAATTTGACCAACAAATATCATTTGTAATACTTTTGAATTATTTCACTGATGCCTGGTCAGATCAAATACAGAAAATAAAAATAACATTAAAAAACATAACTATTTTACTCGGAATTAAAAATATCAAAATCATAAAGCGAAGAATTATGACAAAATACGATAAGAAAATTCCCCTACTTACTTGAGAAAATGCGACTCCCAGCAGGAACACAACACACAGAAACTTTAAAGCTTGCCCATTACACAAATCCATCATGATATTTGTCAGGAGAACGTGTAATCACAGTCACCAAATTTAAAGGATTTCTCTTTCTTTTTTTATCAGTCGAAGTAACGAAATCAGTGCTATTACAGACGGGAAGAGCACTTCACATGTTAATCGAAGAGCATTTGGCACAAGAAAACGTTAGAAATGACACCGCGTTTGGGGGGGAAATGAAAAGTTCTGAGAATGAGATCTTTCTTGTCTTCTTTTGAAAGTGGGTCAAACAACTGGTTTCTAAAGGACATAATTACGATTCAGTATGTTAAACTGGATTTCTGAGTACAGGAGGAAAGATATGCTTCTCGCTCTATGCTTGAACGGCCAAGGGAAAAAACATATGCTAATTTGGAAGATGGGGGGGGGGGGAAAGATAATAAAAAACGCCTGAAATTTTAGTCTCCACAATATGGATGAAAAATAAAAATCTGTATTTTTAAGTTAGCCATTGAGAAAATATTCATGGCCCTGTGACGATACAGAAATATTTGAATAATTATAGTTAAAATATGCACTTAGGATGCTGTGACTAACCCTATTCGATTCTCTCACCTCAATGTTAAAGTATGGAGAAAATTTGTCGAAGGATTGCTGACTTAAAGATTACTTTTTTGAAAATGTACTTCATAATACAGAAAGAAATTTTATACCTTGGGGCATTTTTATTTTTTTTAAACGCAAATAATATTTTTAATTTAAATTATTTGGGGTGAAAACCTGTTATAGTGTGTTTTAAGCGTTTCTAAATTCCTTTGGCGGGTGAAATTTATAAAATTAATCCTGTTGCAAGGAGCAGAATTGTTCAGGCTTTCTGAAAATACCATTTTTATAGGATTATTATCAGCATTTATGTAGTTGTAAATATTTATTAAGACATATTTTGTCCATAAGTTAACATTGAGGTGAGCGATTCAAATAGGGTTAGTACACAATAGCCTTAACCCTTACTTCAGCTTAACGGTCTAGAAGACCGCTGTTGTAGCTATTCTGAAGGTTGGGGTTGTGCTGGGGGTGATAAGACTGTTGGGGGTTTGTGAGTTCTTCAGTCGGGTCCTGACCTTCAAGTACAACACATCGGAGATTTTCGCCCGTTCGTAGCTTGTCGGTAAATTCAATCTTTGTAAAACATAGTCGGTCTTTTGGACCGATGAGCCTTGAACTGATTTAAATTTTTGCCGGTCTGTATGACCGATAAGCCTTGAACCGTACTAATTGCCTGTCAGTCTGCATGCATTCTATTTCCAAGATCATTGTTTTATTGTTGTAGCTAGCATGGCTGGAAGAATTCCTCCTGTTTCACAATGAACCAGACATTTTGTCTCTCGCGCACTATCACAGATTGGGGAGTAGGATTCTGACATAGATTCAGACGACTCCTACATTCCAAACAATTGTACTATTCTTCCTCAAATCTTCGATAACAGAAAAATAATGATGATGAAGTTCTTTTACAAGATTACGAGTAGATTGTCAGAATTTCTGAACAGCAGCAACAAGTCACAACACTTAGCTTTGGACAGCCTTCATCGACCAGTCATGGTAGCGTTGATATTATTTCAGACAAAGAGAGTAGCGGACGGGATGTTCTACGGAAACAAATGGGGGTCACAAACCACGAAAATTAGTCATAACAAGTGATGATAGTTCTGATGATTCAAGGAGTGAGGACAGATAAAAATCTTGTGAAAGTACTCAATATCGAGGGGAAATAAATGTTTTACTTGGAGTTCCAAACCCTTGCGTCCTATAGTACAGTCAGCACCTTGTAATGTGAAAAAAGTGAGAGTAAACAAGTTAGGGGGTCCAGCGCTGGGCTTGGGCTACGACCCTTTTTCAGAACAAGTTTAGCGTTTGCTATTTACTGACACGTTGATGAAAAAGTAGTCAATCATACCAATAGCAAAATAACAAAATTACGCTCAAACATCGAAAATCATTCAGATCATTATTATAAGGACATTACATTAGAAGTAATAAACACACTCATTGGAATAATAATTCTTTGTGCAATTTCTAAATCATATCGATAATCAATGACCTCCTTATTCTCTTTACAAAATTTTCTATTTGTAAAGTTTTATCACCAATGTTATTTTTCTAATTGTATGATATATACAGACTAAATTTTTGTTGAATAATCTAATTTTTATTCACCCTTTTCAAGAATGAGAGGTGGCAGTAGTTTTTCATTAATGACTTATAACTGAGAAAAACTTATAAAAATAGGAAAATATCCTAATTTTATAGCGTGGCGGTCTGTGAGACCGATGAGCCGGGGAATAGTATAAAGACAGATGAGCCGACGTAACGGTTAACACGATGTTGAAATTTAAGGCGGTAGAGGGATATATGTTAAGAATTTCCACAATTTTTTTTTTTTGCTATGCTGCTTTGAAAAACTTTCAAGGAAGAACAACTCAACTGCATAAAATTCAATGAAATTAAATGCTACTGATTTCAAAACCATGAGTGCTTAAAATACGCAAATTCAAAATCAGTACTCTAGAGGACTTTTTACCAAAGAACGGAACTTAAAAAGCTTACTGCTCCCCAATAAAATCCCATATAAAACTGTTTATACTATTAAAAAGCGGAAAATAAAGGATTCTTTTATTTCCGACCTCCAAAACCGTATTAAAAATGAAGTCTAGAGGAAAGATGACTATGATATTCTCGAGGGCCCACGTGAAATTTCAGTGGCAGCTTTCAGGGTTACAATTAAAAAAGACTTCCTGGCTGTACATTTAAACATAATAGGAATTTTTTTCTAGCCCTATATACCTTATTTACAATGCCTGCAACATGGACGGTAATCACATTATGTCCTGCCCTGTTATAAGTGGGCGCTCTCTGTGCGGACGTTATTGGGATGCTCGCAAACGAGTGAGAATGTTATCTTAGTTGTTTTCTTGTTGATATATTCTTTATATTTTGCTTTCCATTACAAATTTGTCTCTCTCTTTTTTTTCTCTGTATACCTAACGATATTGTCCACGGATTTCTTCATTAGAAATAAGAAATAAAAATCAGTACTACTCTAACTACGCAAAATTGATATGTAGCTAAGGAATATATGTTATATGCCTTTGCTGAAGAACTTAGAAATTACAGAAGATATTTTCGCATTTTCGACGCAATTCTGATACGAAACAAGAAAAGAAAAATCGAATTTTTCCATGTTTATGTCATCAGATTTTCTTATTAACCTCAAATATTCTCATCTGTTGTAGGAGGTATGATAGCTGATTTTGTGTTTAAACTAGCTGAAAACCCGTACTTCGCTACGGAGTACATTCAAATTAAATACAACGGTCAATATATGCAATTAATGCCAAATATATGTATAAATATATTCATAATAAATACAATGATCAATGTATGCAATTGATGTAATTAAAAACGAAAAAATATATTTATAAAAAAATCGTAACGAACATTTTTATAGACAAAATAATGTAGAAGAAAATATTCAAATTAAATCTAATACGACATACTAAAGAACATAGTACAGTTAATATAGTACAATTTGAGGAACATATCTTTTACTGAATTTTAGTATTTTTTTGGATAATGTCCAATCCTCTGCCACATTAGGAAGAAAAGAAAAATATTTTTTTGTCTATTTAGTTGTTATGCACGAGACGATAAATTTATTTAAAGTACCAGAAAAATAAATCACTTGATCAGCATTTAATAAATTAAATTCTAAAAATTAATCTTTAAAAATTCACCAAAAATCAGAAAATGGAGATAAAGATTCGAAAAATATTTCATTTTAAAAGAATTTTTATGGTCTTTCTCGTGATATAAATTTTATAACCCTCAAATAATTATTTTAAATGCAAAGTTAAAAAAAGTTAATAAAACAGCTTAAAAATTTAATTTGAAAAAATCTAAGAAGAATTTTTTAAAAATCTTTCATAGTGCACCCCTACACTATAAGAAGAATCGCCATGCAAAATTTCAGCCATTTAGGTCCAGCGGTTTGGTCTGTGCGTTGTATGTCAGTCAGTGAGTGAGTCAGTTACAGAGCTGTTTTATATATCTATAGATGAGCTTTAATTTGAATATTACGGTTAGTTCGTTGGTTCGGAGGACATGGGTTACCTCTTTTTAATACGAAGAAGAAAATGGCCAGGACCTACAGCTTAAAGCCGATTGAAAAAGATTGCAAATACTCTTGCCAATGAAGGGATTCGAAATCGTATGCCCTTGTTTCGAGAACTACTATCGCTTTAGCCATTAGGTCCTCATCCTACTCGATACACATTTATGTTTTTCAAATAGATGTATTCATATTCCTAACCTAATTTTATTTTACTTTAAGAATTATTGTTTCCAAATGGGAACTAAAATGAATACATACGAGGGGCTTTTAAGATCTAAGGTCACCTATTTTTAGCCATGAAAATCATATACACTACTATTATGAAGCTACTGTCACATCTCAACATATTCTCCCACCAACCACACACATTTTTCACCCCATCAAGGCCACGACTGCTTAGCCACCATGGACACTTCTTTGGGGGGGGGGGGGGGGTTGAGACCACTTGATATCGTTTATGGAAGTGCCGATCTGCTGATGCGTAGTCATGGCGACTTTGGTTCATTATATGTGTCTAAAACTATCTTACTGGCAATTGGTGCCGCTATGAACCATTCTATGAACCTAATGGTGCTGCCATTTATCCTTACATTACATCTCAAGGCTCCTGTGTTTTAACCTTATTGTCAAACCTCATTTTTATGACTCTCGCTTTTAATGTTTTTAGAAGTCACCGTGAAATCGGAACTTAACGTACCGGAATCACGTGTTTTAGGTTGTGTACTAACCCTATTGGATTCGCTCACCTCAATGTTAACCTATGGACAAATGTGTCTATTATTTACAGCTACATAAATGCTCATAATCATGGTATTTTCAGATATCCTGAACTTTTCTAGTCAATTTAAGAGGATTCCTTTTATAAATTTCGTCCCCCAAAGGAATTTATGAGCATTTAAAACACACTATACCATTCCCACCCAACGCATAATTTAAATTTAAAATTTTATTTTGCATTTTAAAAAAAAACGAAAAATTTCCCAAGGTGTAAAATTTCTTTCTGTATTAAGAAGTACATTTAAAACAAAACTTTAAACCCAAGTCGGCAATCCTTGGACACATTTTCTCTAAAGGTTAACACTAAGGTGAGAGAATACAATAGGGTTAGTACACAGCAACCTTGATACGTGACTCAGGCACGTGAGCTCCGATTTCACGGTGGATTCTAAAAACGTTAAAAGTAAGAGTCATGAAAAAGGGTTTGTCAACATATTAACAATATCCAATGGAATGCACATTTTGGTCAGAAATGTAAGATAAAAGTTCACTCCAGTGCAGTCGAACAAGATCTCCACCCATATTTCCTCCTCCACCTGAAAAACAAGACATTTGCCTCAATTCACGAGATGAAAGCGGTTTAATGCTTTCCCGGTTGAAGAAGGGCTGAACTCGTTAAGAGCAGCTTCTGTTAGTGTTTGGGTCATTCTGATCAGCCATCCAGGGATACCAGCGTGGAGGAACAAGAACCACACCTGACATTTATCTATATACAGTATGCCCACTAAAGTCCCTTCCCACCCTCTTAACTTCGGAACGGCTGCTGCTATATTCATAAAACTGGTGTCTAGGTATAGTAAAGTAGCCATGAGCTACTGAATGAAAAAACCTACCGCGCCACCTGGTGGAAAACTGCGGAGTTAGCATTCCTATCTCGAAAACGAAACGAGATAGGGAAAAAAAGTTATTTACAAAGTTTGTAGAAAATCATCGATTTAGGACGAAAAGATACCTTATGGACATTAATGAGAAGACTACAATGGTTAAAATGCGCATTTGTTTTTTCATGATTTCCTACACTGTGACGTGACAAAAGGATCTGTGAAAGAAAAAAAACAACTAATTTTAACAATACACCTTTATTTGAGATGTTCAAACTTCTCACCGTCAGCTGCAATACACATTTGGATCCTCGTTTGAATCTCACGTTGCACACGTTCGAGCATAGAGAGTGACACGCTGGCACAAGTGTTCGTAATGCGTCGTTTAAGGTCCTGAAATATTTGTGGAGGGGTCGCATACACCTGCTGTTTCAGGTATCCCCACAGGAAAAGGTCCAGTGGAGTCAGATCAGGCGAACGTGGAGGCGACTCTTCGAAACCGCCATACCCAATTATTTGGTCCCCGAATTCCTAGACGAGGTACTGCTTCACTGGAGATCTCAGCTTTGGAATACTCAGCCATGACCACGAGCATCAACATACCACAACCCCAAGAATATGTCTCTTTTATAGCTGTCTCAGGTGAACAGACGTGACGTTTCTTACGTATTTGCATACTGCAAAAATTTCGAACACCAAGCGCAAGTTGCGTTGAGTTGATGCGACACTATTTTACACGAGCTACGTATTGTCTACTCTGTTTATAAGGACAATCAGTACAAGGATGAAACCCTCGAGGTTTGAACCGCGGTCCTTTTGATTGGGGATCAAAAGCGATATACCACTGTGCACATTGCGGTGTCGTGTTTTGCCCGAAAGATAATCATTTCTTCTTTCGTGGCGTCACAGTGTAGGAAATCACGAAAAAACAAATGCGCATTTTAACCATTCTATTCTTTGCATTAATGTCCACAAGGTATCTTTTCGTACTAAATCGATGATTTTCTACAACTTTGTAAATCACTTTTTTTCCCTATCTTGTTCCGTTTTTAAGATAGGAATGCTAACTCCGCAGTTTTCCAGCAGGTGGCGTGGTAGGTGATTTCATTCAGTAGCGCATGGCTACTTTACTATACCTAGACACCACGTTTATGAATATAGCAGCAGCTGTTCCGAAGTTAAGAGGGTAGGAAGGGACTTTAGTGGGCATACTGTATATAAAACAGTTCCGTAATTGACTAGCTGACTGATTGAGTGACAGATAAAGCACGGACCAAACCGCTGGACCTAAAGGGCTGAAATTTTGCATAGCGATTCTTCTTATAGTGTCGAGATGCACTAAGAAAGGTTTTTCAAAAATTCTTCTTAGATTTTTTAAAAATTAAATCTTTAAGTTGTTTTTGTAACATTCTTTAAAGTTTGTATTTAAAAAAATAATCTGAGGATTATAAAATTTATATCACGAGAAAGATCATAAAAATTCCTTTAAAATGAAATCTTGTTCGAATATTTATCTCCCTTTTCTGCTTTTTAGTGAATTTTTAAAAATTAATTTTTGGAATTTAATTTATGCTGATTATGTGATTTCTTTTCTTTTTGTGATACTTTAAATTAATTTTACGTCACGTGCATAACAACGAAATAAATTGACAAAAAAATAGTAAAATTCAGTAATAGGTAAAATTTAACCACTAGACTAATGGAGATGGAAGTTTTTTAAGAATTTAATTCAAATTAGTATGTTTTATGATATTAAACATACAAATGTATTTGATTGTTTGTTTGACAGTTGTATTTGATTTGAATACTTTCTTCTACATTGTTTTGTCTATTAAAATATCCATTACGATTTTTTTATAAATATCTATATTTCTTGTGGCATTAGTTGCATACATTGACTATTGTATTTAATTTTTAATGTATTCCGTAGCGAAGCACGGGTATTCAGCTAGTCCTTCATAAACGTAAAGAACACCCACTTCTTTTCAAAAGATCCCAAGATTCTACCAACCCCCATTCTCGAGATAAAAAGTAGAAGACCTTAGATCTTGCATGCTCCTCATATAATATAATTAAAAATCCTCATCTAGTGCTTTATCTGGGGAAACAACATGCAACTAATATCCACTGAATTCCCTTTCTCCTACAAACAGTTCAAAAATAAGGTTTTTGATCAAAGAAGGGGAAAAAAATCAGATGTTGAACGAACAATTGAAACGTGTTTGAATAATGCGTTTGAATAAACTGTAAACATGCTAGTAAACAAAGATTTAAACATTTTTACAAGAATAACGATTACATCGTTTTGCCTTTGGCATGGGACTAGGTGAAGAACATGATGTGAAAGTGCTTCATAAAAATCAAGACACAAAAAACTGTACTCCCAACTTGCCGCGGGCATGTAAATAAATTCATCAAGCATGTTTTGGTTTTTTATGTTCGTGCCCGATGGGGCATGTTTAAAAAGTTTTGCTATGTTGCGAAATTTAATCAGCGATCACCTTTTGTCGTAGCTCAGATATGGTAAAAATTCCAGGGGAGAAAAATGTTTAAAATCGTTCCAAACGACAACATGCTTTTACACTTTTTTTTTCTAGCATAAAAATGACTTCTTTTTAAGTTTGGTGATAAGCTTTCTTTTTTAAAATACTGCTATGCAATATATAAAGATTACACCTTTTTTCTTGGGATTTCTAATATATTATTAATTTAGATAAATATTTATGCAATTTAATAAATAATAAATACTTTTCGATCAAGATACTGACACTTTTTCTTCTGGTACAAAAAATGACATTCTAGCATAAAAATGACATGCTTTACATTTTTTTCTAGCATAAAAATGACTTCTTTTTAAGTTTGGTGATAAGCTTTCTTTTTTAAAATACTGCTATGCAATATATAAAGATTACACCTTTTTTCTTGAGATTTCTAATATATTATTAATTTAGACAAACATTTATGCAATTTAATAAATAATAGATACTTTTCGATCAAGATACTGACACTTTTTCTTCTGTCACAAAATATGACATTCAGCATAAAAATGACATGCGTTACATTTTTTTTCTAGCATAAAAATGACTTCTTTCTTTAATTTGGGGATAAGATTCCTTTTTTAAAATACTTCCATATAATATATGAAAATTACAACGTTTTTCGTGGGATTTCTAATGTATTACTAATTTCTATTAATAGTTATGTAATTTAATATATGAATAATACTTTTGGATCAAGATAGTGCAATTTTTTTTCTAGCATAAAAATGACATATTTACACCTTTTTAGTAGCAAAGAAACTTTTTCCTTTAATATGGGGAAAAACTTCCTTTTTTAAAATACTCTCAGGAAATATATGGAAATTACAACATTTTTCTTGGGATTTCTAATGTGTGTTTAATTTAGATTAATAGCTATGTAATTTAATAGATAATTAAAACTTTTAAATCAAGATATTGACACTTTTTTTCTAGCATATAAATGGCATATTTTTACCCTTTTTTTCTAGCATAAAAATGACTTATTTTATAATTTGTCGATTACCTTCATTTTTTAAAATAATGAAGATTACAATGAAATATATGAAGATTACAATATTTGTTTTGGGATTTCTAAAATATTACAAATTTAGATTAATAATTATTTAACTTAATAAATTATTAATACTTTTGGATCAAGATATTGACAATTTCTTTCTAGTATAAAAATGACATACTTTTTACCTTTTTTTCTGACATAAAAATGACTTCTTTTATAATTTGTTAGTAAGCTTCCTTTTTTTAAAATAACCCCATGAAATTGATCAAGATTACAACATTTTTCTTGGGATTTATAATGTAATATTAATTTAGATGAATAGTTGTAATTTAATAAATAATTAATACTTTTTTCAAGATGTTTAAAAAATAGAAGCTCTAGTACATTATTACAAAACTTATTTTAATATGTATTAGTACCAAAATTTGAAATACAATAAGCAGGTGATTTCATGAAAAAATTCAGGCTTTTAATGAAGCTCGTTTTGTTGTGTTATTTTGTCAAATGTTGTTATATCAACATTTTTTCTATCCTATGAATAGTAGTCATTTAGATGTAAAGAGATGGAAATGTATTGTGACTATTAAAGGGTTTATTTTTTAAAAGATTGAGCCAAAATTGCCAGCTTTTAAGCGTCAATTGGGAAATAAAATGCTAAACAAACTTAATTCATGAAACGCAATTGAAGTTTATTCGAAGGATTCCTAGTTACTGAGCGTCTTTCGTATAATCGAAGATTTAACAAAAATAAAGGTAAAAACAATACTAAAACCAATTTTACATGTTATCTAAACAATAATTTAATCGAACTTTTAATGAAGAGTATTACATATTTATCCATAAGAGATACGGATTTATCCATTTCAAGAAATGCTACGCATTTATACATAGAGGTGTGCATTTATCCATTTCAAGAAATTTTAGGCATTTATCCATACAGAATTCCAAAAGTAGAACTCCCACCGAATAAAGCTACTATTGATGAATGCGCATTCGTAGATTACGCATTTAGCCATAGAGTATTCTACATTTATCGATTTTAATTAGTACGATTTCAAGAATTGTTGCGTATTTATCGATAGAGCATCCAAAAAGCAGAACTCCAACCGTAGAAAGCTATTGTGGTTGAATACGTATCCAAAGATTACGCATTATCCATAGAGTGATCCGCATTTATGCATTTGGAGAAATGTTACGCATTATCTATAGAGCACTCAAAGAGTAGTACTCTAGAGATAAGTAGGAATAGTAGTACTCTAAAATTTCCAGGTAAGAAAAAAGTTTAAAATCGTTCCAAAAGACAACATGCTTTTACACCCTTTTATTCTAGCATAAAAATGACTTCTTTTTAAGTTTGGTGTTAAGCTTTCTTTTTTAAATACTCATATGCAATATTTAAAGTTTACACCGTTATTCTTGGGATTACTAATATAATATTAATTTAGATAAATATTTATGCAATTTATAAATAATAAAGAGTAGTACTCTTTGATTGCTACTTTTTGAGTGCTCTATAGGATAAAGCTACAATGGATGAGACCGTAACCATAGATTACGCATTTATATTTAGAGTGTTACACATTTATCCATTTAAAAAAATGTTACACATTTATCTTCAGAGCTTGAACGCTCTAAACTCGAAGCATAACTCGAATTGGATAAAACTACCATGCCATTTGGTTATTTTATTCTGCATATTAAAACAAGCTAGTTTTGAATGCAAACTTCAGATAAAGGATGGCATAGGGAAAGAACTGGAAGAAACGATAGAGTAAATTATGAAGGGTAACCTCAAGAAATTCTTATTTGATTTGAAACCCTAGATGCCAGTTGATAGTCTAGTGACATCGCTTTCAGATAGGATATTAAATATCAAGTTTTTTTTATTCAAAATATCAACTAAATATAAAAAGTATTTTCGAAGTATATTTTGATTTTTTATAGCAGCTGGAAAATATCAATTCTGAAATTGGATAAGCATATCAGTAAAATAGCTAACTCTAAGAAAGCGGTTAACATTAATAGACATGGATATTTGTTGTTTTAAAAAAAAGTCATGAACATCTGAAACACTTATAGTTTTCCCTTAAAAATAAATTTTGATTAAAAGTTAAGAGATAATAATTTTTTTCTTTTTTTTTTTCAAAATAATTTTTATAATATTCAAACTTTTCGCTTTGCTATAAAAAGTTTTTAAGTAATTCTTTCCAAGGAAAATAATCACTTCTTGCCATGTGATTTTCGTTTAAAAATGCATTTTAATTTTATAACTGCAGTTAAGGCTGTTAAAAGAAAAATGTAAAACTGTATAACATTATGATAAGTATTTTAAAGCATCATTGTCAATTGACCTCACGAGCAAAAGGGATTTCTTTTATAATCTCTTTTATGTGAGGAATCCAATAACGCAAGAGCTATTCCGTTAATTTATGATTTACAACCCATTTTTTTCAATATTTGCGATACTTTACATTGTGTAAATTCTATCTTAAGGTGTTTGTAGAGTAATGTTTGAGAAGGAGCGTTGGTTAAAGCGAAAATATTGTACCCCGTGACCCCCCCCCCCCTCTGCCAATCAGAGGATTGGCTGCGTGGGCGAAAAACCCAATGGGGTGGTGGGGATCGTCGGGCAGTCACTAAGAAAGAGACACAGATCGTCTCTACTAGGGATTGGAGGTCTGGCGAGTATTGCAGGCTCGTCTCACCTCGGGAGAGTTAATTATTCGTTAATTAGAATTGTAGGAAGAGAGAGAGAGCGTCTCTAGTAAGGATCGAAGGTCTAGCGAGATAATGCAGGCTCGTCTCACCTCTGTTTATTTGATTATTCTTTAATTTGAATAGAGACAGGGATAGCGTCTTTAATAGTGTCAGGAGGTCTGGCGAGATAAAGCAGGCTCGTCTCGCCTCCGGTGAATTAATTACTCTGTAACTAGAATAGAGTGTATTACTAAGAGCAAAGGTCTGATAAGATGTTGCAGGCTTGCCCACCTCGTGCTCAGTCTTCTGTAATTTTTATGTTAAGTGTCAGACTGTACAAACCTGTTGTTGCGCTGTTAAGAAGTTGAAAAAATGAACGCCAGATGGCAGCACAGCACGGCACACATGCGTGAGAAACCGAACACACTTTAGCTTGTTGATGCGCGTTGTTCGATGCGCAGCAGCAGATAGACGCCAGCAGGAGAGACGCTGAAAAATCGAATCGATGTATAGATGCTTTGTTGACATCACAATCCTGTTTATTGTATTAAAATTCAATCCGAAACATTAAGTCAAATAAATCTAAGTAAAAATGCATTTGTCTTAATCGTCAATGAGTCTGCAATTAATCAATTTTACTTCACAGCAAAGCAGGCGAAAGGTAAGCCAATTCTAATATAATTTTAGAAACTTATCGCTCTAGTAAATAAATTTATGTTCGTGTTGTACAGTGGAGACTCGTTTTTGCCCTACCTCATTTGTCCCCATGCCATCATAGAAAAAGAACCTAGGTGAACCGAGAAAAAGTGAGGGTTCACGACAGTGTTAATAAGAGATTTCACCATCAAATTATCAGATTTGCTTTCACACATCTACGTAGGAACCCCAAATTAAATATACATTCACTAAAATTGCTGTTTCTCTAAAACCTTTTAATGAAGTTTAACTTAATGGTAAATACCATTTCAGTTTGAAATTTCATTGCCAGATATTAGAATAAGCTTTTATGTAATTTGAGAAAAAAATGCAATATAAAATGTCTGAAAAAGAATGAAAATAGGCTTAGAAAAAGGTCAAAGTGCTTAAAAATAATTGAAAATTTGTAAAAATTAATAATATATTGATCACACCTAACTTTAACAACGGGGTCAATGTTAGTTTTTATGTCACTGATTAATGTATTAACTAAAATTAGTAAATCCTTCCATTATTAAAATTTTCTTTCATTTTTACAACGAACAACCGTAAGAAACAAATCAGGCCAAAATCAACGAACGAATTTGCCGGTCGGTTTTAAATTTGGTTGGCCGTCCACACTAACACTACGAATGATTATGCAGCCGTTCGTTCATTTTCGAGCAGGGAATTGTTTTATGAGTTATGCTTATACTATACTGAGTTACAATAAAAAACAACAAAATTAATTTTTCTACTGAAAATGAAATTTCCAAGCAAAATGTAAGACGATTCCGTGCTAAAAGAAGTGAACAGTTGTGGTGAGTACTCCAATCCATAGTACATTGCGTAAATCAGTTTCCGATAACGAAAAACGACATTTAAGTTGCCTTTTCGAAATGAAATTTATAAGCAAGAAATAAAAAGATTCCAAGCTAAAGTGTAGGCTCTGTAGATATACAGCGAACGACGGCTAAGGAAGAGTAGCCAGCTTCCTTTGATGTACCCGCCCAGTCAGCGAACCGTGGCAAAGGCAAGCACATGCTTTTTGTGGTGTTCGTTGCTACGTATAAATTTAGCAAACTTCGTTCGTTACCCTTCGTTCGCTATATGTATACGCACCTTTAGAGGACTTTGGTACGTTGCAGTAACTTTTCGTATAGTGCGAACCCCAAAAATGTCTCTTGGTTTTGCATAGGGAGATTTCGATAGTTACATAATCGTTTTAGAGGAACTCATTACTCAGAAGCTCTGAAAAACACACATTACCACCTTTAAAATCAAAGTCCGAGGAAAATGCACCAAAAAGAAAGAAGTATGCAGGGATCTAAGACTTCATCTTGTTATCTCTTGACTGGTGCTTCCCAGAACAAATGCAGGAGTGTCCGTTTATCTATCATGATGCCTCCTACTCCACCGTTATAATTGAATGGCGTCAATTTTCTTATTCCCTGATGTTAGTGGGAAAATATACTTCATCATGCAAACATGTCGGAAATCGGTGTATACATGTATGATTCCCAACTTGTCACAACGTTATGCAAGATCATTGTTGCCTAATCCAACTCTAAGGCCGTCTGCACACGGAGCAACTCAAAAGAAACTGATAACTGACTCCAGTTTGTGACTGGAGTCAGTTATCAGTTTCTTTTGAGTTGCTCCGTGTGCAGACGGCCTTATACTTTCGGTGTAAGTTCGATCACACTCGTACCTTTGCGATGGAGACAATTTACAGTTAGTTCTTGCGTAAAATGGGAGCACTTCTCTACACAGTTTGTCTAGATTCACAGGTTCCAGAAGCAGTTGCAAGCTGATTTTAGCTGACATTAGTTGATTTTAGCATTTTAGCTAACTGTAAGTCATTCTGAATTCCAAAGTCCTATTTCAGACTTATGTAGACCGTACGATGGCGCAGTAATTCTTGTCTAGCTCTTTGAAATTGCAGGCTATGGACGTCTGCATAAAATAATTCTAAACAAAAAATTATTAAATCTTTTTTTTCCGATGCGAAGGTTCTTATCACAAGTATAACAATTAAGGTTCTATCCTCTACCAAACATCTGAACTTAGCTTAGCTAAAAAATAATGGTTGGATGATGAGGATAGTTCACAATGAAAGTTATTATTGTCGTACCACATATCGCACGTTTGGTATCATGAAAAGATTCAAAATGCAAAGAATGGTTGTGACTGAAAGTGCACCAATACTACAACAGCAGAAAAATTGCAAGTTTGAACTGTGTAAATTCAGTATTTAAGCTTTGTTATGGAGATCAGAGTCGAGAATTTTTGATGGCATCAAAACTCACTAAGAAATTTTAATCTATAGCATGTGGTATCCATTTACCTTCGGCTTTGACAAGAATATTCGATACACATGGGGAAACCTCATACGCGTGCGTGTGATGATAACGAACTTATGGCATGGTTTACTTTTTAACGGTGTCAGTCTAATTCTAGAATCATAGTGAATGGGCAAAATTTGATCCTGTTGGATTGATGAGTTTAAGATCGAATACAGCAGTGGTTCGCAAACTGTGCTTCGCGACACCCCCACCAGGGGGGGGGGGTCGTGAAAATAATCGGAGGGGTCGCGGATACTTTGAAGTCAATTCATATCGTATTGAATTATCTAATTAAAAACATATATGCTAATAATATGCTACTATAAATATGCAAATAACTTTCAAATCATTTTCTTTTTCTCAATTTAAATTTTCGCTAGTGAAATACAATGCTGAATGCGATACAAATGCATATTAGTATATAGACATGAAGTTTTAGTCACAGGAGGTTTTTCGAAAACAAGTGCGAAAAGTAAGAGGGACTTTTTTTATTGTTATTTCTTTTACTGCTACCCAAAATCTACAGCTCACTGAGTTTCAAAACAGTTTATGAATACTTATTTATTTATTTTTAATTTTTTTGTTAACATTTTCCTAATTAAGAAAAAAATTTACATTTACCTATTTTTTTATTTATTTATTTTTTTTTTTTTGGGGGGGGGGGAGGAGGCGAGTGATTTTTCTTAGGTATAGAAAGTGGGTCACGGTGGAATAAAGTTTGCGCACCACTGCTATAGAGTGCTGACAAAGATAATTTCAATTTTATGACCATAGATAAATAAAAGCATGGAATGTGCCTATGGCTTTTCACTAGCTGACTAATAGTTTTAAATTCTATTGGGGGGCAAGAAATGCTTAAGAAATGTAGAGAAAAATGCAACACACTGCATCGATTGCATTAGGAAGAAACTGTTTTTTTTTTTCGTCTATACTTACCACCAAGCTAAACATATATCTTAGCAATAGAAATCAAAGGTAATTCAACTCTGAAAAAGGCTCGTGTATCGAATATGTCCCGAAGAGTTAGACTAGTAAAAGAAATAAATGGACAACTGCTATTGTATTTTTTGTGCGAATTGAAGGCATGGAAAAATTACGTTTTCTCATTAATGACAATATTTATGTTTACGAGTGAATCAAATGACAACATAGATAATAGGATTTGGGAATTTAGCCCATTTCGAGGAAATGGAAGAAATGTGTTTAAATATTTAATTATTTGTTTTTGATATTAATTAAACGTTACAAACAAATTCCGAGATTTTGTTCACAAAAAAAAAAGAAAAAAAAAGCGATAAATGTTGATTCAATCATCTTCCATAAAACATTGCTTAGTTTCCTTTTCAGGAGCACTGAATTTTGCTTAAAGACATGATTTTCAAGATAATTAAAAAGTATTTTGAAACAAATAAATAAATACTCAAGTCTGATGGATTAAATTTTAGAAGAGACACTTTAATTTCGTTTTATACTAAATAAATATCTGATGCTTTGCTTACAGGCGAATTCACCACCTAAATGAATTTTAATCCAAACTTATCTCATTCGTTAGTACTTCGTTAGTACTGATAAGTACCGCAAAAATATTTCGTTAGTAATAATTAAAAAATAAATTTATTACAATTTTATACCAGCTCCATAATAAAAAATTGAAATAAATTTATTTTAAATTCGGTACTAATCGGTTCTAACGTAGTACTGACGAATAGCACTCAAGAAATTTCAGAATTGCATAGGTTCGGGGAACGCCCTTCACCAGCCCCGTGAAACAAAATTGCAATAAATTTATTTTAAATTCGGTGCTAATGAAAATTTTTGCGGTACTAATCGGTCCTGACAAAGTACTACGGATGAAATAAGTTTAGATTAAAATTCGGTTAGGTGCTTGGCAGGTGAAATGTTAGTGGCGGAGGCACTGAGGCAATACACATTGTAATCCTCAAAAAGGTTTGTTTTTAAATGATGCAGTGCTGCCATCTATGTTTGGAAAGTAGGACTAATTTTGTTTGAGTTTCAATGTTCACATTGTTTGTGGAAAGCCATGTATTAAACTACAAATTTCATGTTAACACTTGTTTATCTGAAAATAATGTCCTGTTTGAACAGATAGACTGTAGTGGAAATTAAATAATTAACTTTTATAGCTAAAAATAATCTTTAAAATCAGTGACAAGTAAAAATTTAAATATAAAATTATTTTAATAATAACATGAGAATCTAAATTCAAGAAAACATTATAAATCCATTGTTTTATAGAATTTTTTTTTTGTTGGAATAGTGAAAATAAAAATATTAATTATAAATTAATTCTAGAAAATTGTTGAGGATTAATTAAGAAGAAAAAACGTATTTGAACTTTCAGAAATAAATGTTAAATCGAGTTTCCAGTAGATCAATCTCAATGCATAAGAGCACAATATGCTTCATAAAACGAAATGATAAGAAAACAAATAACATTAAATAAATATTAACAATAAATAAAGAAAGAAAAAAGAATAAAACTAAAAAAGTGTACATAAAAATTGATGTTATAAATTATCGCAATTATTATTATACTGATGAATGTACTTAATATGCATTGGACCGCTCTTTTAAACATAGGATATTTGATATATCTCAAAAGATGAGTAATAAATACCAAATCACTCTGAAATGAAAATTTTGCATTGTAATTCAAATAAATTTCACCCTGTACTTACGTAGAAAGTAGCTCGCAATATGTATATAAAGAGGAACTTGTTGTACCTTGGACTAGATGTACCATGGTCGTCGCCCGTCTCCAGTTCTATCTGTTTTGCTTTATTGTAAGTGGTAAGTGAAATTCATGTAAGTGCCACCAAAGCTATTTTATGTATCTAGTATAAAAAAAGGCCTCCTCATTTCAGTCTAACTGTTAACCGCATCTATATATTAAGCCTCGTGGGCTAAAAGTACACATTTTGATGTTTTAATTTTGTTTACTCTTGAGATCTTAACATCATTATTATTCAAAAGAATGTCTTTCTTAAATAAGTTACCGGTTAGAAACATATCAGTCTTGAAATCATGACTTTAACGTAACATCCAAGTTGGTGAAATGAACAATTGTTTGTAGTGAGAACATGTTATACCTCGGACTGGGAATTCTTATTTTCTGTTGGTCCTAGGTCTAAGGTACAACTTCTTGCTAGTTAATTACCATTTTATTAGTATTTCTCTTTTTATAGTACAGTATAGTAGTACAGTATAGTACAGTATAGTCAAATAAAGTACAGTATAGTGCAGTACAGTAGAGTGCAGTATAGTACAGTACAGCATATTACAGTACAGTACAGAATAGTACAGTACAGAACAGTATAGTACAGTACAGTATAGGGCAGTAAAGTACAGTGCAGTACAGTATATTACAGTACAGTACAGTACAGTCTGATAAAGTGCAGTACAGTCTGATAGCGTACAGTACAGTACAAACTGATAACGGACAGTTTAGTATATTACAGTACAGTATAGTACAGTACAGTATAGTACAGTACAGTATAGTATAATATAGTACAGTACAGTACAGTACAGTATAGTATAGTACAGTACAGCACAGTAGAGTACAGTATAATACAGTCTGATAAAGTGCAGAACAGTCTGATAAACAACAGTACAGTACATTACAGTACAGTATAGTATAGTATAGTATAGTATAGATTAGTATCCAGTGCTTCCAGTGTGAGGAGAAGACTGTGGAAAAAAAAAGAGATAGAGAGAGTTTCAGTTCTCCAGAAAGAAATGAGAATTTTTGGAACTGCTAAATATTTAATTCTATCTACAATTACTCTAGTAAAGCAAGTTAAAACATTTTCAGAATCAGGAACGGGTACATTATCATATTTCAAAAGAACAATGCGAAACAAGTTTTTTACTATTGAAGAGAAACTGATCTCATTCAGATACTTCCAAAGAGCTGGTCAACTTTATTTTTGGTTAACATTAAAACAGGTTTCGTCAGTTAGCCATGCAATTTACAAATGCAAGTAATAAAAATAATATGATAAATCCTGGGATAGAAATTGTTGTTACACATGACAATTGTTTTTGGAACTTAATCCATACAATTTATACACTGCCAAGACTGCTGGCCATTCATTTAAGGGGGCACTGTATAGGTGGCCAGCATTACCCCCTAAAAGCCAGTTCCGTAATTTAGAACAGAGTCAAATAACGAGACCGGAACACTTGACCCCGCACCAGGACGTTGCAGGACATTGGAGGACATTACAGCCATGAAAGATTTTATGTGCACCAGCCAATAGTGTACACGGCGAAGGATTTGCATCGACGGCCATCGAACCAGAGACGCACTGGCCCGCTACCCTTTCCAACTGGGCCATCTCGTCCTTAGATAGAAATTAAATGGCATAGGAATTTTGGCTTCAAATGTTTCTAAAAAAATTTTGAGAGTGACATTATTTTGAGAAAACCAGGAGAGGCAAGCTTGTCCCGTTACAGCTTTCAACCAAACAACAAATATTATACTATTATCTTTATTTTTGGTATTTATAACAAAATTGGTCTGTTTGCCTGATTTTTTCTTAGACTTCAAATTCACGCTTGGTTAGGTGGAAATTTATACTTTTGAATTGAGAAACAAAAATAAAAATCATTAGAGCCAGGGTGCAATAGGGTGCTGTACCTTGGTCATAAAGAAATTAATTCTAAATTGTCCGCATAAGACTCTATGAAAATAAAATCGTATGAAAAATTAATTTACACATTCTGAATTATCAAAAAGCTATATATATATATATATATATATATATATATATATATATATATATATATATATATATATATATATATATATATATTTATTTATTTATTTATTTATTTATATATATATATATATATATATACACACACACACCGGGTGGTCATAAAGAAACTTTGCCGATATATGGACCGCTAGCGGCTGTTCCGTTCAACCGATCGAGATGAGATTTCAGATTTAGTTATTCAGACGTATGATCTCGGGATTCTGTTAATGACAACAAAGTGGCGCTCACGGTTACGGTTATAGGTACAGAAACTCGAAATTTTCAAATGGCAACGCCCACTTTTTCCCGTCGCAAAATGATCAGTGCATACGAAAACCCTAAAAAGCGTTGGAACGGTACGTGTATCACAAAAGACAGACGCTTTATGCACTCCCAAAAAACAACTCTGCGAACTGCCAACAAAGACAGGAGGAAATTTGCATATGACAGAGGGTAGAAACCAATCACAGAACGCCGTGTGCCAGATGTTCAGAGTAGAATACCGAAAAAAACTCTCTGATCGCGTTTTTGTTAGCCATCCGCAGAGTTGTTTTTTTGTGCGTGCATAACGCGTCCATTTTTTGTGATACACGTACCGTTCCAACGCCATTTAGGGTTTTCGTATGCGCTGAGCATTTTGTGACGGGAAAAAGTGTGCGTTGCCATTTGAAAATTTCGAGTTTCTATACTTATAACCGTAAACGTGAGAGTCACTGTGTTGCCGTTCTCATAATCCCGAGCTCATACCCCTATATAACTATATCTGAAATCTCATCTGGATAGATTGAACGGAACGGCCGCTAGGGGTCCATATATCGTTTTTCTTAGCCATACGCAGACCTGTTTTTTTTGTGCGTGCATAGCGCGTCCGTTTTTTGTGATACACGTACCGTTCCAACGCTTTGTAGGGTTTTCGCATGCGCTGAGCTTTTTGCGACGGGAAAAACTGGGTGTTGCTTTTTGAAAATTTTGAGTTTCTGTACCAATAACCGTAACCGCGAGAGCTATGTTGTTGCCATTCACAGAATCCCGTGCTCATACATCTGGATACTTATATCTGAAATCTCATCTCAATAGGCTGAACGGAAATGCCGCTAGAGGTCCATATATCGGCAAAGTTTCTTTATGACCACCCTGTATATATATATATATATATATATATATATATATATATATATATATATATATATATATATATATTCAACTAATTTTGTCTGCCGTATGTTCTTTTAAAAAAAAATTTTGTCTACAAAATACACCCCATCAATGAAAAACTTCTTTCCTTTTTCGAGAGTTTTCATCGGATTCTAGCGACTTTTTTGATAGATTTCATATCCTCGAGACATATTGATGAAATTTTAAGCTACACTAAAGTTTTCGCCCTGATAAATTGGTCTAAAGGCTTATTCTTACAACGAGTTTACAAACAGGGTGTAAGAAAAGATACAATGGGATTATCGGAGGGATTTCGAGACTCAACCTTGACACAATAACGATCAACTCATTGGTCTAAAAAAGAGTGATAGGTCGCGAAAGAAGATTCTTTTATTTAGGAAGATGTCTGCTGTATGAGATTGTTTTTATTTTTTTATTGAAATAGAAACAATTTCATTACTTTATATAAATATTCAATGACATATGTGTATTTTGACATATGTGTAAGGAAACAGAAACAATTATACTACTCGTACATTAAGAAAGAAAAATCTGGAGTATTTGTCTGAACAGATGGAGGACGATTGCTTTTTCAAAATAGATATAACGCTTCAAAATTAAATTCACTGATTCAAAGATACATATCTCAAGCGTTCGTAGCAGCCAAGAACCTTGTTTCGTCCCTGTTATAGGCTCCGTAACATGGCATGCAAGCTCAATTAAAAAATTTTCTAAATCAAAAAATAATAGAGAAAATTCCGTATTTGCTATTCTTTTTTTCTTCAGCATACTTATCAGAAATTTATATTAAGTGTGCATGTATATATATATATATATATATATATATATATATATATATATATATATATATATATATATATATATATATATATATATATATATATTATGTGTGTGTGTGTGTCTGTGAGTGGGAAGGATCTCATATGAAAGGAGAAACTTACATGTGTATGCTAGAATCGTATATTTTTAAAAACAATGTTTTCATTTTTATCACATTTAAAAATGAAGTTCAAATATTTCTCAAATTTATTTGCTATATCTCATTGTATCAGAAATGCTTAGTAAATTTAGCTATTAAAACACAATGTGACATTTAATTTTTTTTTACCTCTTCTGAGAGTCGTTTGAAAATTTTATACATCTTAAACCTAATCTACCAATTAAAATGATTTCGTTTTAACCAGTAATTAAAGTGACGCTGAAATGCTAAAAATAAATAAATACGATGGAACATTATTTTTGCATTGTTCCTGAAGCCAGAAAAAAAGAAGTGCATTTGGGAATTCCGTGAAATTTAAGCTGAACCGTCGACAAACTATTACATGAGATTTTTTTACTCAAAAGCGTATGAAAATAAACAAAATCAAGTTCCTATTTAACGATGATGACGCTTATTTAATTTCAATTCACTCACTTTTCACATTAATTAATTTTCTGGGTTGTGTTATATGAATTAAACTGCATATAAAATTAAACTTTATTACTGTATGTTTGAAAAATATGATAAATATGCATGACATTTTGGATAAAATGGTATTTAAAGAAACTTAAATTTTATACTTTTATGGATTTTCATACGGTTTCTTAGGATGTTATGGAGTGGAAAATGCGAATGTTTGTTTTATTTTCTCATTCAAATTGTCCTAATATTATAGGATTTTAAAATATCAAAAGCCTTAGATTACTTACCTTAAGATACCTTAAATTACTACTGAGCTAAACTGCTTTTTATTTTTATTTTATAAGAACTAAAGAGTAACAGTGTAAAAACTTCTTTTATTTGAAGAAAATTTTGCATGAGTAAAATACCGTTTGTTAGACTTGCATGCCATTAAAAAAGAGTTATACTCAAGAAAACATTTTTTTTATCCTATCGCATCCAGGATATGCACATGATGGCGATACAAATGAACTATATTTAGCAATATACTAAAGTTGTTTATCTCTGTTTTGAATTCACAAAAGCGTACTAGGAACGTCTAAACATCGTTCTGCGTTCATTAGGTAGTTTTATTTTAACTACAATGCATGTTTTAGCGCACAGTACACCACCCATGTGGAACATTTCGCCCGTTTTGTCGTCTTCTTGCGCTCTAAATTTTGTATCCACAATCTGTGATAGACAATGGAACTTTCCGATGTGAGCTGAACGACTGTAATTTGTCAGTGACATGCAAAAATTTAGGGAAATTTCAAATACGTTACAGGGAAATCCCGCTCCTTCTAACGTACTCCTGCCTTTGTGGAGGATCCCTTAAGAGGGGCAAAACATGGGTCCAAGGCAACTTGTTCGCTGGGGATATATATTTTTGCTTTAAGCAACTTCCATTAAGTATGCTTCATCCATTTTCCCATCTTCTTGCGCTCTAAATTTTGTACTACAATCTGTGGTAGATTATGGCTCTTTACGAATTGGGCTGGATGAATGCACTTTGAAAGTCACCAGTAAAAATGTAGAGAAATCCCGCATTGGAATTCCTTTCTCTCCACCTCATACATTGGTTATGAAGGTTCCCATAATAAGAGCCAGACCTATTCCAAAGGATTCTCGTACTCTGGCGATGTATATTCTTGCTTTATCCACCGCCATTTATCAGTCTTTATGCATTTAGTCATCTTCTTGAGTTCTAAAGTTTGTATTACAATCTATGGTAGACAATGGATCTTTCCAAAATGGTCTGGAGGAATGCACTTTGCTAGTCACCAGTAAAAATATAGAGAAATTCCGCATTGGAATCCTTTTCTCTCCAACGCATTCATTGGTTATGTCTTGCTGAGGTTCCCATAATAAGAGCAGTCATATTCGAAAGGATAGTCGTACGCTGGCGATGTATATTCTTGCCTTATCCACCGCCATTTGGCAGTCTTTATGAATTTAGTCATCTTCTTGCGCTCTAAATTTTGTACTAAAATTTGTGGTAGATAATGGCTCTTTCCGAAATGGGCTGGATGAATGCACTTTGCTAGTCACCAGTAAAAATATAGAGAAATTCCGCTTTAGAACTCTTTTCCTGCGCACCCATTAGTTATGTCTTGCTGAGGTGTCCCTAATAACTTACTTCCAAGGCTACTTGTACGCCGGAGACGTATGTTCTTGCTTTAATCATCTTGCGCTCTAAAATTTGTACCGCAGTCTGCGATAGACGATGGCTCTTTCCGAAGTGGGCTCGATGACTGCACTTTGTTTGTCACCAGTAAAAAATTAGAGAAATTCTGCACCGGGGATTCCTGTCCTTCTAATTTGCGCATGTGGTATGTCCTGCTTACAAGCACATAACACATTAACACCTGTAAGCTGGAGATGCATATTTTTGCAATGTAAATGTTAGAAACTGAATTGGTAACACAATTATGGTTTTGCTTGCTTTAGAAAACATACATACAATAGAGGCCTGTGCTTTAAAAAGTCATTATACGTGATACACACAAAAAAAATTCGTCCGAAGCGGAATCTGATTGCCGAATGTCTAAATTCTCTTATATACTTTATTTTAGAATTCTTCTTTGAAATAGTAAGAAATTTATCAGTCTCAAGATGTACTTTTCTCACTAAGTTTTCTTGCAATCATTACACCTCAAATCCAAGTATAATGCTGGAAAACATATTTATTATTATAATTAAAAAAAATTAGAATAAAGATTTTTAATCTCCTTTCTTAATTAACATGCAAGACATATTTTCAATACATTTGTTGTTTATGTAAATAAAAGCTTAGCGTTCCATTTTAAAAGTACAATGTTCAAACTAAATAAATAACAGCTGCAAATTAGATTTTCTTCGTTTTACAAATTACAATAAGGTATTCTAAGAGAAAACATACTGTTCATTAGACTGAGTGGAAAAATATGTGTAAAATAATATTTGCATGGAGAATTACCTAGTTATTAAGTTAAAAATGAGTTTTAAGATGAAAACTGATTAGTTTTACTTGCTCATTCTTTTCAAACTCTAAAGGAATTAGTTATAATTATTCAAGCACAGTGAAAATTCATAATTAAACAAATGGTTAATTTACTTTTCAAATATACAAACACAAGATTTTTTCCTCAATATTGTGTTTATTCATGGAAAAGGATCGGACAGAGATACATCTCTTGAGAATTTCTTTGTCTCATTGCTTATTCAGAAATTTTAAATTAAATAAAATGTTTCAATCTGCAGCTAATGCGAACGCATGTAAATATCATATCTCTGAAATAATTTGGAAAAAAAAACATTAAAATGTTATTACTACGTAGCTTTAATATCTCTATTTGAGGTGCATAATATTTTTCTGATTTTTGCATCTACATACCCAATTGTTTGTGTGAAATATCCTAGAATAGAAAATCTTCAGACTGAGTCTTTCGAAACGTTTTCCTGAAAAGTCACAAACCACTTCAAAGTTTTAATCTAGAAACTTGCGAAATCTAAGAAAATTGTATTCATGGAAGTTTTGTAGGGTTTGAGAAATACTCTAAACTCTTTTAGATTGTGCCCATTTTATTCATTTTATGTGCTTAGTCAGAAATATGGAATCACGATCTGGGTTCTCCTATATACATAGAGGATTATACATAGAGGTATATACATAGAGGATTCTCCTTTATGAATGAATCAGTTTTCACCACAGTTTTATAGAAAAATATTAAAATCTTCAAATAGCACTTACATTTATGGCAAAATATTTTAATGTTATATCTATTAGCATGTTCTTCTGGTACATCAAAGAGATATATGAATCTCGCGATTTTTCATTAAAGAGATATGTTTTTATGCAGAAAATTTAACATAGAAATACAACATTTCTGTGTACTATTAGAAATACATGTCAACATATTTACTGACATTTTGAGAATGTTTTGAGAAAATGTTCTCCTGTTTTTTCCATACCTAGAATATTTAACACTATATTTGAAATATTGGAAGACATCCATGTATATCGTTAAAAGCTAGATTGAAATGTGTTGTTTTCCTTGTGTTGGTATTTCCACAGAATCATTACTTTTCCAGGTGTATATTCCACTGTTTCTAAATCAAAAATTAATGTAATTATTATATCTATGGCCATTTATTAATTTTTAATAAAAAATAAAGCTGGCAAACCTTGTAAATTAATAACTCTGTTACATAAAATCTTGAGCGATACTGCGGTATAACAGTATTCACCCTCAAAAAGTGCATCAATAATTCATTTGTCGTAAAATTTAGATATTGACATAGACCTTTTTTATATTGAGATATCCTCCAAATCAAGCGACATGGGCACGATGTTAAAACCTGGTTTTAACCTTATACCGAAAGATGTTTTGTGATTGTGTTTTGTAAAAGGGAAAAGCTCCTGTGACAGTGTACAGATGCTCTAACTGTATGCAGGATGGTGGTCTATGCCAATTAGAAAAGATTTTAAACGGCAACATAAAGTAAAGTGAATATCTGGACCTGACTTCCCTTAACGCTGTTGTATACGAACCCAATTGGAGTCGCTCACTTCAATGTTAATTTATGGAGAAAATTTGTCTGCTATTTACAGCTACATAAATGCTGATAATAAAACAAAAATGGTATTTTCAGAGACCCTGAGCTTTTCTGCACCTTGCAAAAGGAAACATTTTATAAATTTCGTCCATCAAAGGAATTTATGAGCGTTTAAAACACACTATACCAGATTTCCCCCCCAAATAATTAAAAATTAAAAATATTATTGCATTTTTATTAAAACGAAAAAGGTCCCAAGATGTAAAATTTCTTTTTCTGTTACGGAGTACAATAAAATAAAAAAAATCTTTATTTCCAAGTCAGCAATCCTTGGACAAATTTTCTCCATAGGTTAATCTTGAGGAGAGCGAATTCAATAAGGTTAGTACACAGCAGCCTTAACCCTGCCAAACATAGTCCCATAAAAAATCTGTAAACAATTTTTAAAGCAAAAGTTTCAAATTTCTAACCGTTCATGGAATCAGTTGATTATGTATGTCGGACATGAAATATCAAGCTAATGAGGAAAGTACCTATGATAATAGAACAAGCAAAATCGTATCCGTTACATGAAAAAGTGCCCAAGAACTGATTTTAAGCAATTTGTTATAACATAGGAACACGGTGAAAATTTCTCTCATACCTTGCAGAAAATGAAGGTCTTAAATGAATAGCGGGCTATCTCCACTTGAAAAAAATGGAGTTAGCATCACTTTCATGTTCATACAAGCCATTTCTATCTTTTTTAAAAACTGGAATACCTCCAGCTTATTTCTGCTGCTAACAGAGGGAATTATAAATCAGACTTCAGCAGTCATTTCTCAGCACTCATTAGACTTTAAGGCTCTGTATCTCAAAATGAACAAAAATGGAGTTTGCCCATTTTCAAATAAGGCTTTCAAATGTTAGCCGTATTCTCGTGACGATGAAAAATGTTTAAAAATTTCCATCTTGAAATACTATATAGACCTTAAGAACTAATGTACAGTAGGACAATTTTTTTTTAAAGACAGTACAGCATTAAAATGGATCCAGGTTTCTAATCATCGTAGAAACCTAGTGTTATTAAAATTCCATTTAATAAATTCTACAGTGTGTTGTAGCGGATAAAAAATTAAACTCATTTTTCTGAAATGCCTACTTATGTCTTTAGTGACAGATATACTAACTGATAGTAATACAATTCTGAGATACTCACTTTTTCTAAGATACCTTGTAAAAAATGTAAGACGTATCATCTTGAAGATGGCAAATAGTAAAAAAAAAATCCATTTCGAAATGAATAGACCTTAAGAACTGATATATAGCAAAGCGAGTGTCCTTTAAAACTGCCGTGTACTAAGTCTCTCACCAACCACACACATCTTTCACATCGTCGAGGCTACGACTACATAGCCACCATGGACACTTCTTTGAAGGTATTTTGAGACCACTTGAAATAATTCATTGAAGGGTCGATCCGCTGATGTTTAGACATGGCGACTTTGGTTCATTATAAGCATCTAAAACTATCCTTCTGGCAGTTGGCGACACAACCATTCTATGAACCTGATGGTGCTGCCATTTATCCTTACATTACATCTCAAGGCTGATGTGTACTAACCTTATCGGAATAGCTCACCTCAATGTTAACTTAAGTAGAAAACGTGTCTACTATTTACAGCTACATAAATGCTGATAATCAAATAAAAATTATACTTTGAGATAGCTTGAACTTTTCTGTGCCTCGAAACAGGATTCATGTTATAAATTTCGTCCACCAAAGGGATTTAGGAGGGTTTAAAACACACTACACTAGATTTCCCCCCCCCCAGAATAATTTAAATTTTAAAATACTATTTGCATTTATAAAAAACGAAAAATACCCCAAGGTGTACAATTTATTTGTCTACTACTGAATACAATTAAAAAAAACTTTAAATCCAAGTCGGCAATTCTCGGACTTATTTTCACCATAGGTTAACACTGAGGTGCGCGAATCCAGAAGAGTTAGTACACAGCTGCCTTAAGTTTCTAGACATAGACAGCACAACACAAAAAGTTTATATCCAGGTTTAATGATCATCGTAAAAACATACTGTTATTACAATTTCCTTCCTAAAATTCTATAGTGCGTTTTAGGTGGTAAAAAAAATTAAATTATCTTTATTTTAGCTTCCTAGGCCGGGTTAGCTCTGATTACCGGAACCTTGATGGACATTTTTTATTATTATTTCTAATGAAGGTTCATTAGAAATTTAAATAACGCATAGAAAAGAGGTCGTACGCAAGACAAATTCACATTGATTAATGGTTATTAGTCTTTAAAAAAGGCTAAATCTTTGACATCTTTAAAAAATTAATTTATTATAAATAGCCGGGCTCCGCACGGCTAGGCTCGGGCTTCGCGTAGCTACGCTCAAGCCATCCGTGTAACATATTTATGTACTTCGGGCCCCACAAAAGAAAAAAAGGCCTACAAATGTGTTAAATTCAAGTCAATTTTCATTCCCGTCGCTGCCGACAGATGGCTGCACCACTGTACCAGTAAAGTGCAATTTTCATTCCCGTCGCTGCCGACAGATGGCTGCACCACTGCACATACTGGATATATATGATTTGATTTCTCAGAGGGATGACGCTTCATTAGAATCCAAATATCTCTAAAACTATTGAACTAACAGAATAAGTGTACGCAGAAAAAATTATTAGTTTTCGAAGCTCTTTCCAAATATGTAACATTTATGTACTTTCATGAGAAAAAAATACACCGATTCCTGTATTTGTCGGCCATTTTTTTTGGATGATGAGACCACCCGGTCGCGTTACGGTCACGTGATCTCGACAAACCCTTCTGTTATTTTATTAATATAGATCAAACGTCTTAAACCATAATAATTACAACCAGACAATAAGATATTTAGTTGCATATGTAAACAAAACTTTTTAAACACAAAACTGAAACGAATACTTTTATTTGCATTAGAGGAAAGAATACTTTAATTTAATTTCCTTTAAATACATTAAAAAAATAAGTACAAATGCTTAATATTCACTACTACAAACGCTAATACAAAATAATACAAGTTTATATTTTAATATAATGATACTGCGATGTGTTATTAAAAATAGATTTTCTATCATAATTCTAAAAAATCAACGTTCTTTGTTACTTTCTACATATATGCATGCTTTTCCTTATTTTTTTGCATTCTTAGATCATATGAAAAAAAATTTTTAAAAACATGAAATAATTATGTATCATATTAAGGCGATGGTGCAGATTTAGAAAAATATTTGAAAGCCTAATGACTGAAAAATCTATTTACTATGTCTGAATTTAGCAAATGTGATTTCTACAGTGTTCAGTTAGAAACGTATCGTAAAATTGCCGTGCATGTTAAACTTATAAATATTCATTTCATGCAAATAAATAAAATAAGAAAAAGTAATAAATATTCAAATGAAAAATCACCCACGCCTCACTTATTCATCCACAAGTATGTCGGAGGCAAATTTTGGTGTAAAACACTTATATTAATTAGAAAATTTGCTTATTTCCATGCATAATAAGCAAACATTTAAGAGCTGTAAATACAGAAACGATAACATGCTATTTTTACTTTATGAATAACTAGCTGAAAACCCGCGCTTCGCTACGGAGTACATTCAAATTAAATACAACGGTCAACGTATGCAATTTATGCCAAAAAATAAATATATATATTTATAATAAATGCGATGATCAATGTATACAATTGATGTAAAATATATATCTATCTATATATATATTTATAAAAAAATCGTAAGGGATATGCATTTTTTTTTGGATAATATCCAATCTTCTGCTGCATTAGAAAGAGAAAAAAATATTTTTTTTGTCTATTTAGTTGTTACGCACGTGACGATAAATTTATTGCAAGTACCAGAAAAAGAAATCACGTGATCAGCATTTAATAAATTAAATTCTAAAAATTAATCTTTAAAATATCACGAAAAATCAGGAAATGTAGGTAAAAATTCGAAAAACATTTCATTTTGAAGGATTTTTTATGATCTTTGTCGTGATATAAATTTTATAACCCTCAATGTATTATTTTAAATGCAAACGTAAAAAAAGTTTAAAAACAGCTTAAAAATTTAATTTAAAAAAATCTAAGAAGAATTTTTGAAAAATCTTTCTTAATGCACCCCTACACTATTAGAAGAATCGCCATACAAAATTTCAGCCCTTTAGGTCCAGCGGTTTGGTCTGTGCGTTGTATGTCAGTCAGTCAGTCAGTCAGTGAATGAATGAGTCAGTTACGGAACTGTTTTATCTATACTTATATATAAAGAGAGAGCGATTTTGTACGTGGAGGGTAATCTTCAGAACCACTGTACCTATTTGAAAAATTCTTTCACTGTTTGAAAGGTACAGTATTCCAGATGGACATAGGCTATATATTATGTATATCTGATCAGTAGAAATAAAGTTAGGGGCTTAATCCTAACAATCTCCATTGTTACCGCTACTGTCCTCTACCGCTTTTTGTGCCGAAGTCTTCAACGATCCTTAGCGTGGTGCTATCTATACTTATATATAAAGAGAGAGCGATTTTGTACGTGGAGGGTAATCTTCAGAACCCTCCACGTACCTATTTGATTTATATTATGTATATCTGATCAGTAGAAATAAAGTTAGGGGCTTAATCCTAACAATCTCCATTGTTTCCGCTACTGTCTTCTACCGCTTTTTGTTCCGAAGATTTCAACGATCCTTATCGTGGTGCTATCGCGGTGGGCTTCTGTTCTGACGGTTCGAACCTAGCCGTTGTCCGGCATGCCTTTTTCTTTAAAAAATTTATTTTAATTATTAACTAACATAAAATTAATTTAAGGTATTATTTAGGTTATTATTAAGGTAAAAAAAGATTTACAATTTATTGGTTATCAACTGGAAATTTATTGGTATAATATTTTGTTCAACCCGGACAAAGTCGGGACGGGCCGCTAGTATATATATATAGATATAGATTAAACGTTTGTCACTTGGAGAAACGTTTAATTGACAAAACGTTTACAATATGGACGTTTACAATATAAACGTTTACAATTGACAAACGTTTATAGATACATATTGGTATCTCAAATTTAGAGTAAGAGATGAAATAAAAATACAAAAATAAAAAAAGGATTTTAAGTAAAGAATGTTTTTTTAATTATTTTAAGCACCTAAAATAATATTCAAATTAATATTACGTTACTTAATAATTGTGTGCACGTCCGCCATCTTGGATTTTTTTGCGTCAACTTGGCGATTTTACCGTGTTTTGAGGAGTGGAAAAATTCTCGCCAATGTGTTTTAAGCGGTGTTTTTAAAACGCTGGACTTTTTTTAGCTTTTTTAATAAAAACCACCTGTTTAAATTATGAAACTTAGAAAAGTTTTTGAAAAATCATTTAAACGTTGGACTTAGATTTATTTCTGGGTTTTTGATAAAAACCACTTTTTTCTGAAAAAATCATTCTCAAATATTGGAAATTTTGGGTTTTTCTTTTAGCTTTTTTAATAAAAACGACCTTTCTAAATTGTGAAACTTAGAAATATTTTTGAAAAATCATTTAATTGTTGGACTGAGATTTTTTTTGTCATTTTTAATTAAAAACTACCTTTTCAAATTATGATCCATATGAAAAATTTGGTCAAGTGAATTTTACTTACAGATAAAATTTCAATGCCATCTATTCAGTTTGCCCTAACTCTTTGACTAATAGCAATGAATCACCAAAATATTATGCCAGTATATTGTTAATTAAAAAAAAAATACAGCATTTCCGTACCACCTAAATAACTTGAAATTTAAAAATTATCTAAAATTCAGCTTTGAAAAATGAAAATAATTATGAACCCATAAATTTATGGTGAGTAACCAGATCCTCTTTTTTTGGGGTTAGGGCATTGTGGTAATGAAATTTTACTTCAGATTTGACCTTAACCAAATATTTGGTGCATACAATAAAATCGGGACAAGGATTATTTGACCATTTATCCTGCTGTGTTGGAAATAAGAAAAAAAAACCTTTTCCTAAACCAATAACTTAACCTTAACTAACTTTTTAACTTAGGTTCCTGGGGAGAGAGAAGTTGAACTTTAGTTATTTAAATTTATTTGTAATCCACTACAACTTGGAATTATAAAATATTTTAAAATATATTGTATTTAAAATGTATACTGTATTTTACATTTTACGAAAAAATAATGGCAGATAATTTTTACTTCAAATAAATGAAATGGTGTATCATTATAGTATACTAATTGACAATCGATAAACAAAATTAAAAGCAACTTAAATTTAATAAGTTAACGAAAAACTGATAATGGATTAAAAAATTTTCAACAAAAATACTCTTAGTTTTAAAAATAATTTACTCTTTTGAGTATAGTCAATTTGACTCAGATTTCCAGGTCAAGGCCAAGATCTGACCTAAAATTATTATACTGTAATTAAAAGATCACATCAGAAATAACTGTTTGATCTTAAAATTAGAGAATTTGACATTGGGTTATTTTTACCAGAACGCAATAATTATCGCCATGCGAAATGCGCCAAACCCTGGCGGAAAAATCCAAGATGGCGGCCGTGCACACAAATTTAGAGTATCCCCCCTAACTTTATTTCTACTGATCAGATATACATAATATATAGCCTATGTCCATCTGGAATAATGTACCTTTCAAACAGTGAAAGAATTTTTCAAATAAGTGCAGTGGTTCCGGAGATTACCCTCCACGTACAAAATCTGCTCTCTCTTTATATATTAGTATAGATGATGATTCAACCCAAATAAGTTTCCTCACATCCAAATAATATTGAGCTAGATGACAGTGAATGAAAAAACGTTTTGAAACAATTCCCCAAATTATAGTTATTTAGCAAAATTATCAACTCTCACTCAAAGGTATGTTGCGAGTTTAATTTTCACCGGGAGGAATAAACTGTAAATGAAATTGAAATTTTTACTGAGCTTTCTGGGCTACGGAAACATTACATAATAACCTGAGGACTGTTTTTTTTAATTGGTTCGTCAAAACACTTTAGTTATTTAGAAAATTATAAACTCTCACTCAAAGTTATATTGTGAGTTTAGTTTGCATGTGAGGAATACATTGTAAACGAAATTGAAATATAATTGAGCTTTCTGGGATACGGTGTTATAAAATAACAAGCTGATGACTATTATTTTTTAATTAGTTAGTGAAAACACTATGCTATCAAACTTTTTTATTTGATCATTCTAAAGTGATGGGATTATCCTTAGTACATAATGACTTGAGTCACAGTCTGAGAATGGATGAGACAAAGATACATAGAACGGTAGTAGTGTAAAGGTGACATTAAAGAGTAAATTTAATCGCTTTCTTAATGTCTCAATAAAATTGCCATGATGGATAACATTTCCATGCGGTTACTTTAAACAAATATGCCTCTCAGTTAACTCATGTGACATTAATGGAGATGGGAGAAATTAATTTTAATTGGGAATATTAATTTATTACTCATACACACACACACATATACAGAGGCTGTTCGCACATTTTTTAGACGATTTTGGTAAGCGGTAATAAAAAATCGTTTGCTGCAAAAGAAATAATTGCAATTGTACTATGTTTTTAAAAGTCAAAATTATAATCTGCGGCTTGAAAGTTTTGTTTTTATTCAAAATGGCGTTTTTAACAAAGCAGTGGTTCGAAGGCTACATTTATGCTCTTTCCGAAGAGAAATATGCATACTCCGTTATCCAAAAACGATGTGAGAGTCATGGTTTTGTGATATCTAAAGCGTCGATAGGTAATATCGTCAACAAGAAAGGAAAAAAACGTCAAATTGGAGCCTCAAGTGGGACAAAAATTCCAAACAAGTATCCAAGGAAAAAACGGACATCTTTGATTATTGCAAAGGTACGTTGTTTAATGTTAAAAGAAAATCCCCCTAGTCAAAGGACAGTTGCAAAATCATTAAAATGCTCGGCGTCCACTGTAAACAAAATGATAAACGTTGATTTAAATCTTAAGAAAGCGAAAGAACGCAATGTGCATCGTCTTCTTCCAAATCATATCGCTGAACGCAGGACACGCTGCAGAATTCTATATGAGAAACAATTATCCAAAGAAAAGTGGAAAACAATTGTCCCAATAGATGAATCATGGGTGTATTTAAATGATTGCAACAAAAAAAGAGCCATTTATTATCATAAAAGGGGAGAAAAATTTAAGTACATGGTTCAAAGAATCGATAGAAAGTTTTTCTAATAGATTTATGATTGTTGCTGGTTTTTATTATAATGGCAAGTTAAAAATAAAGAGAGTGGAAAAAAAGTCAAGATTAACTCCAAATACTATCAGGAACATATTTTATCGCCAATTTTTCTGAATGAAACACAGTGCCATCAATCTGTGAGACTCCATCAGGACAAAGCTAGCAGTCACACATCAAAATCCACTGTAAATTTCCTAAAAGAAATGGAACAAAAAACTGGTATCAAGGCCACAGCCTTCACTGATATCCCTACTAAATCTCCCGATGTATCACCTATGGATTTTTGTGCTTTCGGACTTTTAAAATCTGCATTATCCAAACGTCGTCCCAAACTCTTACAGGACTCAGGAAAGATGTTCAGGAGGAATGAGATAGAATACCTCTTCTGACACTTCAAAAGGCATTATTATCCTGGAAATTGCGGTGTCGAAAGATAGTTCAGAATAAGGGATGTCAAATAGAACATTCAAAACACAAGAATTTTATGTAATTTAATTTTGTGAATACAATATACATCGTCTAAAAAATGTGTGAACAGCCTCTGTATCTCTCTCTCTCTCTCTCTCTCTCTCTATATATATATATATATATATATATATATATATATATATATATATACACAGTTGACGCTCGGTACAACCACCGGCCATCATAGCGACCGTTCCAATACTAGGACCGATGCAAACAAAAGTGAAATGTAATCTCCTTTAATGATATGTTATTTTGAAATTTTCGATATAGCGACCACACGTTATAACGAAGTTTATCTTTGGGACGAACAGGGTCATTATTACGATCATCTACTATATATATATATATATATATATATATATATATATATATATATATATATATATATAATGTGTGTGCGCGTGGACATGTGGAAGTAAGATAGTGTGTGTTTTTATTGATTGGGGAAAATTTTATTTTATGGATTTTTATTTTTCAACATAATTATAATTAAGGAACTCCATCACCTCTTGTCATTACAAATACAAAAATCACCACTCTTTTTGTGAGCAAATAAATAATAAAAAAACACTGAAGACTCCAGTTTCAGAAAACTATAAAACAATAATAATTATTATCACATTATAGTTTTCTATGAAACAGAAATCTGTAATTAAGTGTATTTATTTTATATAAAAAAAAGAAGTAAAAACTATTGGAAACGAAAAAAATATATTGACTCCCTTAACAAAAGAATAGTTTACGCTAGCCTATAAATAAAGCAATTAGGAATACATTGTACTCTGAGAAAATATTCATCGAAAAAAAATATTGCAAAAACTTGCTTGTAATTAATTTATCTTTTATATTGCATATTTGTATGCGCTTTGTAGTTTAAATAATGGAGAGATAAAAAAAACTACTGTTATTTGATTTTATATTTGACATTGTTGAAGTATAAAAGATAGAAAGAAATCTGCGAACTTGAGAAAAAATGCAAAATAAATATTTAATCAAATCTCATCAAACTGCTTCTTTTCTATTTACAGTACGTACTCTTTGGATATCGCACGGTCCCTCTTATTCGAAGGCTCCAATCACCTACAGTTTTTTTTATTTATTTCATAAATACTTTAGATCTGTAGACAACACATTATATGTACGTTTTTATAACCTAACGTCAGGGTTCAATCTAGGCTTTGCTTAATAATGAGCGCCACAGGTTTATACTAATAACTTTATTTCTAAGATAACACGTATTAAAAACAAATTACAATCACGTTGGTTATTGTATCTCAGTTACAAAATTCTTATTCTTATACAGGTAAAATTTACTTACCTGTTCATTTCGGTTGGCGACTGCTGCGAGTCTTGATGTTTTATAGTATGCTAAAAGAAATCTATCTTGATTAGGAAATAATCCATTTGTAAATAAAAGAGGAGTGTTCAGTCTTTATAAAGGACTTAGTATTTTTATTTTTATTTTTAAATAATTCATTATAATAATAGTTTCATTTTATTGATCATATTGTTTGTAATTTGTATTCTAATTGTGTTTCTGTCAATAGATGGCATCACTGTGTAACTTTTTTTTTTAACTTCAAGCTAAAATGTTTTTTTATTCTGTTGTTGTTGTCCATTCGATTCTGAGAAATGGCAAGAAAATGGCTAAGAAATGTTTAATCTGTCAAACAAATAGAACTGAAAAAGAAATCCATGAAGAGAAAATTTGTAGGACAGCCAAAATAAATAAAGCCATGACCACACCTTATTATGTCAGATACGATTTATGTACATTACAGGCATATCATTAAAATACTACTATGGAAAACTATTTTTAAATGTCAGATATAGGTGACGTTTGTAATGCCTTGGTAGTTTGTAATATTCTAATAGGAAGCCAATTATAAAACTTCAAGGAATGGCAAGATCTTTCTTTGTTATCATAGTAACATACCAGAAGAAAGTCAGTTACCCCTACATGAAAAAAACAAAACATTTAAACAGAGAATTTTGATGAGGGATAGAAGAACAGCAGTCCATGTTTCACACAAATATAACTACACCACTGAAAAAATTTGAGCTAATTAACTCATTGAGCTAATTAACTAAATTGCAACAAAAAGTCAAGGTTTATTGTCAGGATTTCAAAGTATTTTTTTAAGGCTGGAGGAGTTATAATCTCGACATCTACGTTTATGTTAGTAATGAGTGTGATCTGTCCTAGTTACATCCTTTTGTCAACTCCGTTGACTCTCACGTTCAATTAGATTTACTTGGGATTTCGATAGTTCTTTCCTTTAACTTCATTTTTAAGACTCAAAAACCCTGAATTAACCCCCCACTTCTAAGAAATATAGCAACTCGTCATTTCCTTCCTTCCTCATACTGATTCTAATCATGATCGTCATTTCATATTCTCTTCAATTTAGCTGTATTTTACGGTCACTTAAATCAAATTTTAAATACTTAAAAATCGTTTACATGTATATTCGTTACTATAAATATATACTAGCTGTTTACCCGGCGTTGCCCGGGTATTTATTTATCTCATTTTTTTATTACACAGGAAAAGGAATGGATTCTGCATATAGTGTAAACTCTAAGTAATTTAATTTACAGGTATTTAAAAGTATATACAATATACAAATGATAAAGTAAAATTTCAAATTCACTCTATTATTAACTTAACTCAACACTTGATACCAGAAGAAAGTCAGTTAACCCTACATGAAAAAAACAAAACATTCAAACAGAGAATTTTGATGAGGGATAGAAGAACAGCAGTCCATGTTTCACACAAATATAACTACACAGCTGAAAAAATTTGAGATAATTAACTCATTGTTAAGTAAATTGCAACAAAAAGTCAAGGTTTATTGTCAGGATTTCAAAGTATTTTTTTAAGGCTGGAGGAGTTATAATCTCGACATCTACGTTTATGTTAGTAATGAGTGTGATCTGTCCTAGTTACATCCTTTTGTCAACTCCGTTGACTCTCACGTTCAATTAGATTTACTTGGGATTTCGATAGTTCTTTCCTTTAACTTCATTTTTAAGACTCAAAAACCCTGAATTAACCCCCCACTTCTAAGAAATATAGCAACTCGTCATTTCCTTCCTTCCTCATACTGATACTAATCATGATCGTCATTTCATATTCTCTTCAATTTAGCTGTATTTTACGGTCACTTAAATCAAATTTTAAATACTTAAAAATCGTTTACATGTATATTCGTTACTATAAATATATACTAGCTGTTTACCCGGCGTCGCCCGGGTATTTATTTATCTCATTTTTTTATTACACAGGAAAAGGAATGGATTCTGCATATAGTGTAAACTCTAAGTAATTTAATTTACAGGTATTTAAAAGTATATACAATATACAAATGATAAAGTAAAATTTCAAATTCACTCTATTATTAACTTAACTCAACACTTGATACCAGAAGAAAGTCAGTTAACCCTACATGAAAAAAACAAAACATTCAAACAGAGAATTTTGATGAGGGATAGAAGAACAGCAGTCCATGTTTCACACAAATATAACTACACAGCTGAAAAAATTTGAGCTAATTAACTCATTGTTAAGTAAATTGCAACAAAAAGTCAAGGTTTATTGTCAGGATTTCAAAGTATTTTTTTAAGGCTGGAGGAGTTATAATCTCGACATCTACGTTTATGTTAGTAATGAGTGTGATCTGTCCTAGTTACATCCTTTTGTCAACTCCGTTCACTCTCACGTTCAATTAGATTTACTTGGGATTTCGATAGTTCTTTCCTTTAACTTCATTTTTAAGACTCAAAAACCCTGAATTAACCCCCCACTTCTAAGAAATATAGCAACTCGTCATTTCCTTCCTTCCTCATACTGATACTAATCATGATCGTCATTTCATATTCTCTTCAATTTAGCTGTATTTTACGGTCACTTAAATCAAATTTTAAATACTTAAAAATCGTTTACATGTATATTCGTTACTATAAATATATACTAGCTGTTTACCCGGCGTTGCCCGGGTATTTATTTATCTCATTTTTTTATTACACAGGAAAAGGAATGGATTCTGCATATAGTGTAAACTCTAAGTAATTTAATTTACAGGTATTTAAAAGTATATACAATATACAAATGATAAAGTAAAATTTCAAATTCACTCTATTATTAACTTAACTCAACACTTGATGCCAGAAGAAAGTCAGTTAACCCTACATGAAAAAAACAAAACATTCAAACAGAGAATTTTGATGAGGGATAGAAGAACAGCAGTCCATGTTTCACACAAATATAACTATGTAAGCTATACACAAGATTCGATTCACAAGAATCGAACTTTTGAGTGAATTAAAGAAGCTGCTTTAGATATGCTAATTTCGGCATACGCGCTTAGTATAAATACCACGCAGCGTCATTAATAAAAGGGAGAGGTTGTTAAGGTTGAAAAGGTGTTATCCTGCGCTAGTGCTTAGCGGGCCAGAAGTTTACATGGCAGTACTGCTGGTTTGACTTACTGTTCGTGAGTATAAAAATATATTGTTCTTGAAAGCTGTGTTTATACATTCCGTACAAGTAGTACGCATGCTTATTGCTGTAAAGCCAATTATATGTGCAACGAATTCAATAAACATTGTTTCATGTATAACCTGTGTGTGGTTCAAATTCAAATAGAGAGCCACTTCAAATTATATACACCCAGGTCTGGGTAGAAGTGAGCATAGAAACTCTATACTGGCGCCCGAAAATATATATACCCTGGTAGTTAGCGTTACATTTGTAACGAACAACATAATTGAAATTAAAAACTGTGTACTGTGTACTTATATTGATAAAATTGTTGCAAGTACTTATATACTATTTAAAAAATGAGTGTTGTAGAACAAAATCCTGCTGGAAATTTTCCTCGGGTAATTATGGTTCAGCAAATTGCGCCATTCGAAGCCACCTTCAATGGCGGTCCCTCAAGCCAATTCCTAAAGAAAATTGAGCATTACTTTCAGCAACAATGCATCCCAGAGGGGGATAAACTTAAAATTGCTCTAGCCGCTTTAAGAGGTAGTGCATATCAGTGGTACACGTGTATGCAAAGCAGTAATCTGATTTTTGACTATTTGTCATTCAAGCAACAGTTTCTTAGTGTTTTTCCAAAGACCTTTAATCAAAGTGAAATTGAAGCGGAAATTTATTCGCTAAGGCAACGTGAAGGTCAGTCTGCGTTAGATTTTGCTACAGAAAAGATTTCCAAGTGTGAGGAATATTTAGAAGGGGTAACGGAAGCGGTAATCTTAAAAATAGTTATCCAACGTTTGAAGCCAAGTGTTCAAGATTTTTTAGATAATCAAACAATTACAAGCAAGGTTACCCTCCTTCAAGCTTTAGCTAAATATGACAATAGACATTTCTTCGCTACCCCTCACCGTCATTCAGGTACGAGAAGTTTTATACACCCGCGCCAAAATTTTTCGCGAGTTTCAAATCAGCAGCGTAAGCAGTACCGCAGGCAAAATAATAGAAGCGCACGGCGTTATAATGAAATTAGTGCACTTAAAGAAAATAATATGCAAGCACCTTACTTACACTGGCAAGTTGATTCACATGATATGGTTCAACCTGTTGAAACTGTGTGGTCAAATGTATTATTTTGTCCGAGCAGTAATCATTATTTTGAGAATAGTGAAAGTCAGGGTATTTTTGTGGCTTATAAAGAAAGTGAGTCTAGCTGGAATGATGAGGTAATTCCAGTACAAATTTCTGAAAATAGTGCCGATACTAATGCTAGTGGTTTAGAAAATAAATCATCTGACACTTCTATTAATACTATACCTGATATTATTGATGCTATACCTGATATTTTAGATGATATTCACACATCTGTTAATGAAGGAAATTTAGTAGATGACGAAGTATGCGTTACGGAAGTTAGTGAATACTTATTAGTTGACGACAATAAAAATTCTTTAAACTATAGTAGGAACTCGCTAGGTAATGATGATATTATTTCAAGTTTCCATCCGAATGAGGATTGTGTAGGCCAGGTTGATAATATGGTTTTAAATAAAGTACATGAAAACCAGACTGAGAATCAGGATGAAAAGTTGACACAGAGTTATACTGTAAGTAGTTTAGCTGATGCTTCGGAAGTTATAGACGCAGGTTGCATTAAAACGCACCAGTACGAAAAGCTTAATCTTCCTAAAACTGAAGCAGTGTTAAAGAATTTAAATGATAGCGATTGTGAAGAAGGACGTTTTAAAGAGACTTTTTCGTCAAAAGAGGATAAAACTAAAGTTAAGGGGGATAAAAAACGTGAAAAAGCGCCTTCAGGTTCCAGCATTAAAACTGCTAATACTGAAGTAATTAAGGCGGTAAACAAGAAGTCGTATAAGCACAAATACGAAAAACAGAGTCAGGTTGTTGAAAAACATGACACAAACAGCGAGATAAAGCCAGTTACTAAACACGTTGGTGCGGCGTATAAGTTTCAAAAAATAGAATCTGCATTAAAATCTAATGCCTATACTCTAAAAAGTACGGAGAAAAGTAAAGTGTGCACTACAAAACCTCCATCTAAGGATGAACGTGGCACACATAAGGTACACAAGGTTATGAAAAGGATAGATGACAATTTTAAAGCTCCTTTGCATAAGTACAGGAAACGCAAGATATCTGCCGCCCAGCAAGGTTGGCCTCCTCCCAAGAGACCTCCTGTCCATCGTCAAGCCAGACCAGCGCCTCAGGACCTACGACCTGCTGCACGAAGGATGACCACACGGTCAACGAACCCCTTTACTAGGACTGCGACCATCAAGAGAGGTTCAACGGATTGGACAGACTGGTGCAAGGAAGTTGCTGCATTCATGAGGAACAAGTCTTGTATCAATTCTCTTATTCTAACTCCCACCCTTTAATAAAACCGAACCAAATTGGTTTGAAGTTCCCCATTGTATATACTGTGTAAACATTTTGAGGGGAAGGAGTGAGCCACTGAAAAAATAGGCATACTGTTGTTTTATAAATTTTTGAAGGGGACATGTAGTGACTAGGAAAAAAAAACATACTGCATAATATAATAATTAACTAACTAACATACTAACTTCACAAAACATAACACATATGCATTATAAATTGGGGGAGAGCAGATACAAACAGTCAAGAAATGTCATGCTGTGCAATTGTGTTGACACTTTTAATTAATATAGATCTTCTAGGGCGCAGTTGGCCTGCCCAGTATCCGCAACTCTGCAAATCCACTGTTTGATGGTGTCACCTGGACCCTTCGGGGTTAGTTTTGTAAAATGGTAGTGGCGTTTTTCCTCCACACAACGTGTGGAAGGTTTTTTTTGGCTTTGCCACCCATTATGTAAAAAGTCAGACCAGCACGCGTTTTCAATTAGTTAACTGAAGCCGTTCAGACCTCAGTTACCTAATTTTTTTTTTCGAGGGAGGCCAGTGTAAGGTATACACAAGATTCGATTCACAAGAATCGAACTTTTGAAAGAATTAAAGAAGCTGCTTTAGATATGCTAATTTCGGCATACGCGCTTAGTATAAATACCACGCAGCGTCATTAATAAAAGGGAGAGGTTGTTAAGGTTGAAAAGGTGTTATCCTGCGCTAGTGCTTAGCGGGCCAGAAGTTTACATGGCAGTACTGCTGGTTTGACTTACTGTTCGTGAGTATAAAAATATATTGTTCTTGAAAGCTGTGTTTATACATTCCGTACAAGTAGTACACATGCTTATTGCTGTAAAGCCAATTATATGTGCAACGAATTCAATAAACATTGTTTCATGTATAACCTGTGTGTGGTTCAAATTCAAATAGAGAGCCACTTCAAATTATATACACCCAGGTCTGGGTAGAAGTGAGCATAGATTCTCTATAACTACACAGCTGAAAAAATTTGAGCTAATTAACTCATTGTTAAGTAAATTGCAACAAAAAGTCAAGGTTTATTGTCAGGATTTCAAAGTATTTTTTTAAGGCTGGAGGAGTTATAATATCGACATCTACGTTTATGTTAGTAATGAGTGTGATCTGTCCTACTTACATCCTTTTGCCAACTCCGTTGACTCTCACGTTCAATTAGATTTACTTGGGATTTCGATAGTTCTTTCCTTTAACTTCATTTTTAAGACTCAAAAACCCTGAATTAACCACCCCACTTCTAAGAAATATAGCAACTCGTCATTTCCATCCTTCCTCATACTGATTCTAATCATGATCGTCATTTCATATTCTCTTCAATTTAGCTGTATTTTACGGTCACTTAAATCAAATTTTAAATACTTAAAAATCGTTTACATGTATATTCGTTACTATAAATATATACTAGCTGTTTACCCGGCGTTGCCCGGGTATTTATTTATCTCATTTTTTTATTACACAGGAAAAGGAATGGATTCTGCATATAGTGTAAACTCTAAGTAATTTAATTTACAGGTATTTAAAAGTATATACAATATACAAATGATAAAGTAAAATTTCAAATTCACTCTATTATTAAATTAACTCAACACTTGATACCAGAAGAAAGTCAGTTAACCCTACATGAAAAAAACAAAACATTCAAACAGAGAATTTTGATGAGGGATAGAAGAACAGCAGTCCATGTTTCACACAAATATAACTACACAGCTGAAAAAATTTGAGCTAATTAACTCATTGTTAAGTAAATTGCAACAAAAAGTCAAGGTTTATTGTCAGGATTTCAAAGTATTTTTTTAAGGCTGGAGGAGTTATAATCTCGACATCTACGTTTATGTTAGTAATGAGTGTGATCTGTCCTAGTTACATCCTTTTGTCAACTCCGTTGACTCTCACGTTCAATTAGATTTACTTGGGATTTCGATAGTTCTTTCCTTTAACTTCATTTTTAAGACTCAAAAACCCTGAATTAACCCCCCACTTCTAAGAAATATAGCAACTCGTCATTTCCTTCCTTCCTCATACTGATACTAATCATGATCGTCATTTCATATTCTCTTCAATTTAGCTGTATTTTACGGTCACTTAAATCAAATTTTAAATACTTAAAAATCGTTTACATGTATATTCGTTACTATAAATATATACTAGCTGTTTACCCGGCGTCGCCCGGGTATTTATTTATCTCATTTTTTTATTACACAGGAAAAGGAATGGATTCTGCATATAGTGTAAACTCTAAGTAATTTAATTTACAGGTATTTAAAAGTATATACAATATACAAATGATAAAGTAAAATTTCAAATTCACTCTATTATTAACTTAACTCAACACTTGATACCAGAAGAAAGTCAGTTAACCCTACATGAAAAAAACAAAACATTCAAACAGAGAATTTTGATGAGGGATAGAAGAACAGCAGTCCATGTTTCACACAAATATAACTACACAGCTGAAAAAATTTGAGCTAATTAACTCATTGTTAAGTAAATTGCAACAAAAAGTCAAGGTTTATTGTCAGGATTTCAAAGTATTTTTTTAAGGCTGGAGGAGTTATAATCTCGACATCTACGTTTATGTTAGTAATGAGTGTGATCTGTCCTAGTTACATCCTTTTGTCAACTCCGTTGACTCTCACGTTCAATTAGATTTACTTGGGATTTCGATAGTTCTTTCCTTTAACTTCATTTTTAAGACTCAAAAACCCTGAATTTACCCCCCACTTCTAAGAAATATAGCAACTCGTCATTTCCTTCCTTCCTCATACTGATTCTAATCATGATCGTCATTTCATATTCTCTTCAATTTAGCTGTATTTTACGGTCACTTAAATCAAATTTTAAATACTTAAAAATCGTTTACATGTATATTCGTTACTATAAATATATACTAGCTGTTTACCCGGCGTTGCCCGGGTATTTATTTATCTCATTTTTTTATTACACAGGAAAAGGAATGGATTCTGCATATAGTGTAAACTCTAAGTAATTTAATTTACAGGTATTTAAAAGTATATACAATATACATATGATAAAGTAAAATTTCAAATTCACTCTATTATTAACTTAACTCAACACTTGATACCAGAAGAAAGTCAGTTAACCCTACATGAAAAAAACAAAACATTCAAACAGAGAATTTTGATGAGGGATAGAAGAACAGCAGTCCATGTTTCACACAAATATAACTACACAGCTGAAAAAATTTGAGATAATTAACTCATTGTTAAGTAAATTGCAACAAAAAGTCAAGGTTTATTGTCAGGATTTCAAAGTATTTTTTTAAGGCTGGAGGAGTTATAATATCGACATCTACGTTTATGTTAGTAATGAGTGTGATCTGTCCTAGTTACATCCTTTTGTCAACTCCGTTGACTCTCACGTTCAATTAGATTTACTTGGGATTTCGATAGTTCTTTCCTTTAACTTCATATTTAAGACTCAAAAACCCTGAATTAACCCCTTCCCCCTTCTAAGAAATTTAACAATTCTTCATTTCCTTCCTTCCTCAAACTGATTCTAATCATGATCGTCATTTCATATTCTCTTCAATTTAGCTGTATTTTACGGTCACTTAAATCAAATTTTAAATACTTAAAAATCGTTTACATGTATATTCGTTACTATAAATATATACTAGCTGTTTACCCGGCGTTGCCCGGGTATTTATTTATGTCATTTTTTTATTACACAGAAAAAAGGAATGGATTCTGCATATAGTGTAAACTCTAAGTAATTTAATTTACAGGTATTTAAAAGTATATACAATATACAAATGATAAAGTAAAATTTCAAATTCACTCTATTATTAACTTAACCCAACACTTGATTGTAAACAACTTTTTAAATTTCCCATATTCTCCTCAGCGACCCCGAAAACTATTGATTCGACACTACTCTCGGTCATTTTGGACATTTTATATTCACCCTTTCTCCCCCCGCCCCAACCCCAATGCTGAGGGGAGCTGAACTTAAACGGCATCGGGAGTGTCCCTATTCATCTCAGCGACCCCCAAAACTACGGATTCGACACCATTCTAGGTTATTTTGGACATTTTATATTCATCCTTTCTTCACTCCCACCGCCTCCCCTCTCCCAACTCTGAGAGTGCTGTACTCTTACTCAATGCTGAGGGGAGCTGAACTCTCACTTAAAAGGCATCGGAAATGTCCCTATTCATCTCAGCGATCCCGAAAACAATGGATTAGACACCCTTCTCGGTCATTTTGGACATTATATATTTACCCTTTCAAACCCCCGACTCCTCCCAATTCTAATGGGGACGGCTGGCTGAACTCTCACTTAAACGACATCGCGAGTGTCCCTATTCATCACAGCGATCCCGCAAACTATGGTATCGACACTAATATTAGGCGTTTTAGATTATTTTTATATAAGAGGCGAGCAAGGTCCCCCTCCCTCAAGTCAGTGTGTGTGTGTGGGGGGGGGGAGGGTGTCCTCACATGGTTCATTTTCTGGTTTTACGGGTTGGAAACCACTGCTGTAACTTCATGCTAATTGGACCAGAATGGACTTTTTGTCCTTCTATTATCGAAAACATAATGTTACATGCATTTCACCTTCCTTTACACCTCTGTATTCATTAATTCGTGTGTAAGTTAATGATTTATAATTATATTTTACTATTTAGGTACTAAAACACGACGATATAATATTTAAATTGTTACTAAATTCAATATTTAATCTAGTTATTTAGTTGCAATAAGATTTAAATTTCAAAATATTTCAAATATTTCTTAATATATTATCCTTCAAAATTTCCGGGAATTTGCCAATCCTTAAAATAAATGCCTTAGTAAGATATTCCAAAAATTTTGCTCGAGCTTTTGTTCAAAAAGAATAGCATGGACCAAGCTCTCTGAACAACAAACATAAAAGGAGCCCTTCAAAGATATGGCAAAAAAAATATATAAAATGTTCCTCATAACGGTACACAAAGTCTTAAAATTTATGATGGAGGATTCCTGATCTTGTCTGAAATTTACATCTTTAAGAAGAATTTATTTCTCGAAAAAAAGTACATCCTTTTGAATCCGACACGAACCCAAAGGAATAATAAATGTAAAATTTCAGTACCGTAAAGTTTCCCCGATAAAAACGAAACTAAAAATATCCTAATTTTTTTTCCCCATAATAAAAAGGTTCATTAATCTTAGGTTATAAAAATAATAACTTTGGGAACATTCAGTGGGTTATATGAATAAGTTTATGCGCTGGTTCTAGTTAAGGACATTACACAAAATAAATAATAAAAAGTTAGCGTGGAGGGCACTTTTTATACTAATCAATTAAAGTTTTGCTAATTTATCTTGGTTTTTAAACAATTATCGTCTTTTTTTTACAAAGAGGAATTCGAAATTAAAAGATATAGATTAGCACTTACGGAGGCTTTAACTAAATTTCTTTCAAAAAATTTTAAATTTCCTTTCTATGTATTCCGTTTAAAGAGGATATATTTTTAAAAATTCTTATACGTGTCTATGTCATTAAAATTTCACGCTCCAGTATGTTCATCAGTCTATCTTGAGTATGTTACGGTCTCTTGTTTAATTTTATTGGAACCAAAAATGTGGACAGTAAAATGTGGACAATGCTAAGCAAAAGAAAAATGTATTTAACTAGGTGAATACCTGTACTTCGCTACGGAGTACATTCAAATTAAATACAAGGGTCAATGTATGCAATTAATGCAAAAAAAAAATTATAATAAATACAACGGTCAATGCATCCAATTAACGCCAAAAAAATACCAAAAATATATTTATAAAATAATCGTAACGGATATTTTTATAGACAAAATAATGTAAAAGAAAATATTCAAATTAATTACAACGGTCAATTATGCAATTAATTTGTATGTTTAATACCCATAAAACATACTAATTTGAATTAAATTTGTTTAAAAACTTCCATTTTAATTAGTCCAGTGGTTAAATTTTATCACTAGACTAATTGAACGTCGGAGGGCAACGTCGGCTCTTAGGGTTATATATATAAGAAATAAACATCGTCTCATTATAAATTTAAACTCAATTAGTATTATGTCTATGATTATATAATTTTAGGCTATGGAAAAAAATACCCCGGGCTTTTTTTTTCTGGGAGGGGGGGGGGGGCAATTGCCCCTATTGCCCCTCCCCTTGGAGCTGCCAATGGTTCACATTAGATAAAAAATTTTAACTATGATAGCAAGAACTTAACTACAAGTACGTCAAATATTCGCTTATTAGCTTGATGCAATGTACAGTTTCTGCATAGATTGTACAATAAATTATGGTAATAAAATGCTTTTTGTTGAGTTTAAGAAAGCTTCACTTGACTTACCAATTATTTGTTAAGAAATGATGGGAAAAGTTATTTTTATATTTATTTAATGTGTTGTAAACCATACTATGCAATTTTGTTACAAAACATACTTCTTATCGTAATAAACGGTATGTCTTGCTTAGCTAATAATTTTGTTTTGCTTATTACCCATATTACCAAGATTATCCGGATTTTCAGTTATATATTTTTCAACGAACATTCTCCAACGGACAAGCTTCAAGCACACAAGTTCGTTACGTGAACCCCCTTCTCAACGGCAGTGGACAATTTACTATTCAAGACAAATAAATCTAGCACCGCCATACTGGATGGTGTCGGACAGGAAGTCTGCTTTGGGGTTTCGCGCCCCAGCGGCTACACAGGGCGAGAGAGGCAGAGATAGAGTTGATCTGCTCTCGGATGGTATAGACACCTGTTGGCTTAGGCCAGACATCGTTTTATTTGGGACCTAGCGCCGTATCACTTAGTCGGTGTGACTCCGACTGTTCAGGGGACGATTCTTAACTCCCCGGTGCCTTCGGGCGGAATCTATGCTCGTTAATGCGAGATTGTATAAAGTGTAAATAAATACAGTTTTGTTTTAAAACCTAAACTCCGTATTTCTGAATTTGTCTATGCTCAACTACCTGGGAGAAACTGTCCATATCGTCACAATTATAGTATAGATTAATTTAAGTGGTGGCAGCGGTATTGGATCGGTCCCGCCACCTGAAGATTCCTGTGATTACTATAATTTTTTGCCGAACTGAGTTTCTGTCTACAACCCGTGAATCTTCGCATGATGTGCGAGTTGACAGTCATCGAGATCGAGTGAACTTTGGTGCCGTTCTTCTGTTCCCTGTCAAATGTGAATGCTTCGTGCCGTACTGTGTTCTCTGTCAAATGCGAGCTCTTGGTGCCGTTCTTCTATTCTCCATCAAGTGTGAACTCTTGATGCTGTTCTTCTATTCTCTATCAAGTGTGAACTCTCGATTCCGATCTTCTATTCTACAACTTATTAGTCGTCAGTCTTCATGCTGATCAAGAGCAGTGGTCAAAGCAGTGAGTACCCGTTCTCTTTAATAAATCATCCAGTTTTTCTCAAATTGTAATAATTTGCTTTACTGTACATGTACATCACATCTACCGATTTTCGCCCCATTCGGATAACTCCTTCTTGGTGCGTCGCTTTTATTGTCTAAGAGTGTATATCTATAACACAGTATTATGTTATTTATGACGCCGTAATTTTAATATTATAAAAAAATGCAGGACACGGGTCTACTGCCACCATAATAGAATTCTTTGCTCCAGAGCGAAAATTTAACTCTATGGTTTTAATGTGTTGATGATTTACTGGTTTGTTAGAACTATAACACAGTTTAAATATTCTGGACTGGAGAAATGAAAAGAACATAAAGATAAATATATAGTGCATAATGTCACTTCTCTACTTTCAAAAGTCAGAATTCTCATTGGTTATATACCGACTTCTGTAACATTACGTTTAAGCTGTGATAAAGTGAAAAAAGTGTATTAAGGGAATGAATGAAAACGTGACGAGACAATGGTACAAAAAACCGCAATATTTTTAAATATTGATGAGTCGTATTACATGTAATTTTTTTACTCAAATACATTTCACGAAAATTACTTTGCAAAAATGTGTTATAAAGGCCCTTTTTGGATTATAAAAAAGCGTTTCCATGCCCTTATCTAAAGTATTTAATTCTGAAAAAAATGAACGAGCATCATTACGGAAGAAAAATCATGCTTAAAAAACTTGAATACTCCTTTTTTCACTAATTAGAGAAAAAAAAACCTTCAAAAGACATTTTGAAATAATTGTAAAAATTAGGCATTAAAATTTTGTGAAATATCACTGGAATGTTTTATGAGATTGAATAAGGATAAATATTTTTTGTTATTGCAAAATTCTATTTTGAGTAATATAATATTTCATCTTCCGGTAGAAACTTTTTCGCATCTGATCAGTGGAACTTTAGTCTGGGAATTCATTTTAAGAAATTATTTGAAAATTTACAAAATGTACCAAGTTTTTAAATTTTAATCCTTTATTTCCGAATAAAAATTAAAAACTTAGTAATATGAAGATTTTTATTAAAATTTGAAAAATGTGTAAAAGCTGCATGAATCTGTTGATACAATATTACTAATATCCTCCCTTGACGATTTTTGTATCTTTTTTTTGAGAAAAGTTTTTCCCGTTTTTATAAAAGTATTATTTCGAAAGATTTCTGTAATAATGTGTTAAAATATTTTGTGGAACCATTTATGATTGTCTTTCGAAATACTTTATTTTAGACTGTTTAAGCGGATTTAATTCTGAAATGAACAAAAGAAATGTCGCAACTACACATGTTTTCTTGTTAAATGTAGTTGAATGCAAAATTTTAACATATTTTGCAGCAAGATAATCTTTATTTTTGTTCTTAATATTTAGTTCATGTTTAGTTCATAATATTTGGTTCTTTTTTGCAGATGAGAACTTATTTAAGAATAAAAGTTATTCTAAAACCCAGGTAATAATTATTTAAAAATGCATTTTAACTTTTTTTAAAAATTTTTATTCTTGGAAACACCGTCTATTGAAAGAAATAGAGGAAACGAAATGTAAAAATATGAAATACTGAATATGAACTGTAACTGAAACTGTAACTAAAAAAATAAAAGTTGTATTTGTATTTATATTTAAAAAGAATTAAAAAAAATAATGTATATTATTCTAAAGTTTTCTCCACTTTTGTTTTATGACGTAAATCGATTTGGCAAGTGAGCTACTCAATTTATAGACAGCATACTTGCAAAGTGTGCCAAGAAAGACTTCATGGCTAAAACGACAAGCCATGGTACCGGAGTCCATACTACGTTAAACAGCGTTTAACGAGGACACTATGATTTCAAAACATGAGAATGGGAAATTCATTATCTAGAAGTACCGTTCACCTGATTGTCGCCACACCCATATACTGTTATTAGATTGCTACATAATAGGCCTGGAATTAACAAACTCGTTAATAATACAATTTTATCATCAAACTCTACAAATTTTCCTTTCTCTCTTCTAATGACAATGCAAACCCACATTTCCTTATTTTACCTTGTTGTATGCAACTCTAATTTTCACGATGCCAGTGTCGCATACGTTTACACTATAGGAAATCCCTTTAATATGGATGTCTTAAACAAACTACATAAGAATGGAGGATACAAATTTCAAGAAATGCTAAATAAATTTTAAAATGACCTTTACAGTCATATTTTAAACCTTCCCAGTTAACCTATCGCTTAATCCCAACTGGAAAGTATCCTATTGTTTATTTTTCCACTTGTGATAAGGTTTGGTTCGGTTTGGAGCGCTACTGTCATTTTTGGATACAAGAGGGCTAATTAGACCGGGATCTTCTGTTCGAAGCCGATTCCAAATGACTACAAACGTTCATACCCCACTTGTGATAAGAAGCTCTGAATAATACATATCGCAAATATGAAGAAAACAACCTTATAGCCTTAAATCATCCCGATTTCGTTGCTACATAGTTCCATTTTAATATAAGAATTTAATTTTTATAGTTAGTAATTCAAAATACGGTACGTATATGGAACATATATCAAATTATACTTTTAAATCAGTACAAATTAAACAACAATAAAAGGAACATATTCTTGAGCATGCTGCATGATACATTTTTCATCACTTAGTTTGGATAAAAGTTACCCTCCAGAGATATCGGGATCCCAGTACTTTTTAGAAATTTGTATATCCCGTTGACGAGAAATCATCTCCACTTATCATCAACAATATAGGAAAAATGGCAAATTTCCTGAAAATAAACCTTCTAGGGGGGGCAATATTTAAAACGATAAAATAAAAATTTGCAATTAATATTGGATTCCAGAACTTGACTGTCTTTTAGCTATGAAGTAAAGAGATAATGAAGCTATGAAGTAAAGAGCTATGAAGCTATGAAGTGTGCCGTCAGGCTAACATCTTTGAATGACATCTGCAGCAGTTGGTTTTTGGATTCCCAGAAGACTAGCAATTGCATGGAACGAGCGTTTACTTAAGTAAAATCGTTTAACTTTCAAAAAGATTCCAATAAACTTGAAGTTTTGGAAGACTATTGCTTTCACGTATACGACTTAAAACACACGGTACATTTTCAATGGCAAATGAAAGTTTACCTATATATGTCATATTCGGAGGTGTCTGATTACTTTTTTTAACCCCTTAACGATCGCATAATATTAAAAAAACGGTAATAAAAGTACCTATTTTTTCCGGAAGATTCCATTTATTTCTTGATCTGCCACATCTAGTTTTAAAAAAAATCCCCAATTACATTATAAATAGTCTGGTGCTGCCATCTGGTATGAAAAATAAGAAATAAAAATTTTTCAGGTTAAATGAAATGAATTGTTTTAATATTTTTGGCGCGTAACTTTTAAATACTTCAACCCGGAAATATCACGGGCACGAGAAATAGAAGGTGAAACCTCACCCCATAATTTTGACGGGAGCGAGAAGGAAGGGCTAAAAATATAGTGTACAACTAGTATAATGTAAAACCTAACAGTCTGCAGGAAAACTAAAACTTCCTTACTGAGTGTTCTCATTGACTGATGTCTCTACTTAAGTTGTGCTGACCTTGAAAGAAGGAAATTACAGTAATTTGGACTACCATGTTACAACTAGTTAAAATAGAAGCAGGAAAGTTTAGACATAAAAAATTAATATATTGCCATCAGAATATTTCTTTTTCTTGCGTTTTAAATAAACTAAATGAATCAAATATATCTTTTCCAGAACTTCACAGAAATCCTTTATTTAACATGTAGGAAGTATTAGACATGGGAAGTTGCTTAGCCTTTTTCAATATATCAACTTTTGAAAGAATTATTGCGAACAAAAAGGTGATTATATTTTCGCCAACTTGTAAACTAATCCAGTTCTAATTTCGTTAATACGGCAGTTGTCGAATAGTTTTTTAGGGGTGCTTTCTGCTTCTATCATAGCGGATCAATTTCCCTAAAATCTGTCGAGAGATGTTCATACCACAATATCATCATTGACTCTATCGGATACGGTTGATGCAACCGTTAAAACTGGTCATTTTGAAAATTTTAAATAACAAGGAAACTCAATTAAAACCATAAAAGAAATAATGAAATCTTTGAGATAACAGATGGTAAATCAAAAAATGTCTTTCGTATTAGGTGGGCTGAAAAAAAATTAATCCGCTTCTGTCATGTCTGAAAAGGCTAAATGATCGCAGAATCGATTGCACTTCCTTTTAGAAATTGTATTACAAAGAATTCTCTAAAATCAAATTACTTAGTATAAGAGATTTTTATCGTTGTGGGGGCGGAATTCCTGAAATAAGTGTTTTAGTAACCAATACTTCATCCTTTATGTCGGAAATGGAACTGAAGTCATTGAGTGATATAAAGTTCCCCTACACACGCTTCCATTTCCAAATGTATCAATGCAATTCAAATTTATTACATTGAGATATTAATTTTTTTTTATCCCAGGATTTTCCGAGATCCCGGAATAAACGTTGATTTTCACCCGAGGCATTCATCAGTGATTTTATTGCATAATGGATTCCGAATTCTAAGTAGAATGTGGTCTTAGAGTCTAAATTCAATCTTAACTCTCAACAGAACTAATCAAGGTGGTTTCAAATTCACTGACTTTTCTGGAGATTCGATCATTATAGTGAGACGAAATTCTCGGTAGTCTGGAAATTTCTCTAGTAAGACGGGCAGTTTCTCGGAAGCGAGATATTTTCGAATTTGATGGACACAATAAATAATGCAAACTGTTTTGTGTCACTGAATGGCGTGGTTAAGCAAAGATAGACGGTACACAAAGTTTGGCCTTTCTCAGTGGTCCTCGAAAAACAATGCAACTCCACTCAGCACGTAGTTTCAGGGAATTTGTTGCATCCCTACATTTAGCAGACTTCCCAGTCTAGGCGAGAAACAACGTGTGGGTGTAATGTTTGGTCTTTACTATTTTGCTTTACAGTGCAGATTGTTAATTCATCGCTTTATTTTAAACTGTATGATCTTCGATACCACTGTGGGATATTAACACGTACGAAAATTGAAAACATGATTTTGTGACACATTTTGTGTCACAAATAGTAGACAAATACAAATATATTCGTCCACCTATGAAAAGAATAGACTGAATTTGATCACAAATTTTATCATCGTTAAATAATGGTAACAAAAGATTTTAAAAAGCGTGTTTTGTTCTTTTGGGCCGTGTTAAAAGACTAAGGCTAAAAACTAAGGCTGAGCATTCTACAACTGATGTAAAATATTGATCCATAAAAAGTCATTTGGAAACAAATTAAGAATTATGTTGAGTTAGCGAAAGCACTTTAGCCATCATTTACAGCACTGTGGGTCCCAATCTGTGTCTTTAGACATAATTTACAGCACTTGAGATCTCAATCTGTGGCTATACATATTGGGACCTCCAGCTTAATGCTTTGAATATAACATATATAGCTGTGATGATCTAAGACCCTGACTGTGAGACCCTCTAAGACCCTGACTGTGAAGGTTAGCGGACCCTCATTAATATATCTCCCTCTTATGCTTACTCCACACCAACGGCGACAGCAACGAAAGACAGACACATTTTGCCACCTGTCTCTGTGGCTGTCATAAAAGCCTTCACACCGATAGGAGATGGGGAGAAGAGGCATTTTTTGCGCATGCGCATAATCGTCTCTTTCTATTCTGATTGGCTGTCAAGTATGGCAGCGGAGACAAAAGTTGAACTTTTTTCAACTTGAAACCGCAGAGACCAGAGACGGAGACGAGCCGGGGGTGTGAAAATTTGTTTGTAATACTCATGTGCAACATTGAAGATACATGATTTTCGTCTCCGTTGTGTGGAGTAAGCATATGACCCTGACTGTTTTGGCTAGCGGATAAACCATTCGGCCACGGGATGGTTGCTAAGAAATAGGAGATATTCTATTTATTTCGATATGCAAATTTCAAATTCTATGAAAAATGTCAAATTGATTAACATATCGATTTGCAGAAATCTATCAAACTGAGGAAAATTTTTTTTATTTAAAAAAAATTGGTTTTTTTACCGTTTATTCAGCTGAAAAAAACATCAAAATTTTACAGACAACGTATAGTATATTTTAAAAGATATTTTTTCACTATGCTTTGAGACGTTTAGATAGGCCTTAAGAAAAACCCGTCTTGAAATTTTTATTTAGAGGGAATCCTTTACAGAACCCGATTTAATTACTAATCAAAAAAATTCCGTGTGATACATGTAAACTTGTATAATAAAAATATTAGCATAACTTCTAAAAAACGTTTCTCACGTTAATTTTAAACTAATTGCGTAAAAAGAATTTTAGTTAGAAAATGTCTTATATGATGTGTATCAACTTAAAGGATAACTGTTTTTTCTTCTGTTCTTAAGCCGGGTACTTAAAATTTTGTCAAATATATAAGATGAATATTATGAATATAAAAAGTGACGATTTTATAAAAATGTTCTAAAGAATATATAATTTATTTTTTCACAGTCTAATTAGTTTCGTTAAGTTTCATATTCTGCACTACATTTTTGAAATTCAACACATCAAAAGCTAAAAAAAATATCCGTCTGCATTTTGGTTCTTTTGAGAAAAGACGCGTCATTGCAGACACTTATATTAATAAATATATATTCTTCCTGTTTATAACTGTTCTTTTTCTAACACAATGTTCCGCTTTTTTTTGTCTTTGTATACTCTAACAAAAGAATTCATTTGCTCCAAGAAAATTTTAGTGTTATTTATAATTTTACAGTCTTGTCCTGAACTTAATCCCTTAACAAGCAATTAAAGCATTTTTAAGCAGAGAAATGCATATTAAAATAAATTTTTAGCTTAATACGTTTTAATTCTCAGATGAAGATACGTGTTTTATCAGAGAATTACTGGTTTCAGCGAAAATTGACCTTTAGCTGATCTATCAGTTATTATATTGAAAGTATCTTTAAAATTCTCTAGACGATGTTATGGATCGAAGGCACCATAAAGGTTTTAAAAATTAAAAGGAATTAAGTAATTATTTTATCACCTGAAATTTCAAAGTACCAGGGAGTATTTACATAAGAGTATTAATCATGGGGACTGAAATACATGAAATAGTTTAAAATGCAGTACAGGTCTGGGAAGAATACTTTTTAAGGAGAAAATGCACCTTGTTTGTATAGAGGGCTTTTGGAACATTTATTTAAATATTAGTACAAAGATTATTCCGATAAACACGTCTCATGGCTTACGAGGTCATGTATCATTTACAAACGTATGTATCGTCAGTATAATATACATTCAACTCATATCATGAAATGCTTTTCAAAAGGTTGTATATGAATCGTTGTAAAGTACTAAAATTTTTCAAACTCGGAACTGAAAATTCAACGTACCATACCCGAATGACTCCTAAATATCGAATAAATTTTTTTTTTAAATTTGACACCTGAACAAATTTTTTAGGAGGTAAAATTTTTCGCTTTTGAATCTGCGATTTCGGTAGGGTATTGCATCGTTAACAAATATTCTAGAAAAGAGATTTAAAAATTCAAGTTACGTCTTTCCATAGAATGCAATTCTAGTATCAGCAAACGATAAAATGAACTTGACTTATAATGAACTATTTCCCATTCATGATCAATAGGTGTCAGCAAGTTTACAGAGAGAAAAATTCCCCTAAAAAGGCTAATTCATTACTCTGCATTTGATTAGTGTTAAAGAATGCACATGTCTGCTGAAAAGTTTAGTTATTTTTGCAACGACACATTATAAGGAACATAAATAAGCAATACTCGCATAGAATCTGCGATGCAATTTTCTTTTATCTTTAATTGTCTCTTCATTTAGTTTGCTATCATTTGTTGTTTGACAAACGTCAATCCTAAAACATGTCGAGAATTTTTGCTAATAAAATATAACATAGTGTTTAAGAGAAAACTGATATAATTTACTGAAAATATAGGTGGTAAAGTGAAAGAGGAAATAAGATTATGGCATCTGAAACAGATTACTTGTTATGATTTAGCCGTAAAGAATTCTTCCATTAGTTCGTTTTTTTTAATTAAGAACTGTAGCGGATAAAACGGTAAATTCGGTATTATGGCGTTCTCACTTTTGCGTATAATTCGGAGCCTGCGCCGCCTTGTTTATTTTAGAGATATACTTGGCTGTATATAGGTCTCCGGGCGTCAGAGAGATTTAGTTAGCACTTGCAAATGCTTCTCTAGCGCTATATATTGTTGCTAGTGTGCCAATAATACGGTATACATGTAAGCCGTCCCGCTGACTCCGTAGATACCTCGGAGTCCCTGAGTACCGGGATTTCAAAAATGAAGTCAAATCGAGTATGGCTAGTTCTCAGGGCCACTCGAGAACCAAGTGGGATGTCCCAATAGCTGTGTTTTGTTAAGAACGGAAGCTGAAAAAACGGTGAATTCGATACAAGAACGTTAGTTCTTTTATATATAATCCAAAGTCTGCACCCTGTGTTTATTTTCGGGATATACTTCTCTGTACATAGGACTCTAGGCCTCAGAGATATTTCGGAAGTACTTGAAAACGCGTCTCTATCGTAATGTTTTGCCTACGTTGCCAACAAAACGATATCCTCGTGCAGCGTGATCGCCGACATTACGGATGCATCGTAAGTCCTAGAGGCTCAGAATTTCTAATACGGAGCTAATTCGAGTGTGCCTGGTCCTTGGAGGAACTCGACAAGCAAAGGGAACGTTGACCCGTCCCAATAGTTCTGATTTTGGCCGATCGGTAGCGGAGCCTGTGTCTCCGCTACCGATTAACCTTACCTTACCTTACCGCTACCTTAATTCGGAGCCTGTGTCTCCGAGTTTATTTTCGGGACACACTTGGCTGTGCATAGAGATTTATTAAGAACTTTGAAATGCGTCTCGAGGGCTATATTTTGCCGCTGGGGTGCAAACGAAACCATATACTCATATGGGATCACCGCCATCACCGCTCCCTGTAAACCAGGATTTAAAAGATGAAGCAAATTGAAGTATGCCTGGGCCTCGGGGGTGACAGAATATCAAGGGGAACGTAAAAAGGTCCCGAAAGCTAAGCTTTCGTCTGATAGGTAAAGGAAAATGTCTGATTTCGATACTATAATATCACCGCTTTTACGTATCTTTCGGAGCCTGGACCTTCGTGCTTATTTTTGGGATATACTTGGCTATGTCTAGGCCTTCTGGCTTCTTAGAGATTAAGGAAGCGTCTGTAAAGCCGTCTCTGGCAATTTTAACCACTAGGGTGCCAACAAAGCGATATACATATACGGAGCCCCTTGTGGCTTGGAATTTCAAAAGTAGAGGAAATTCGAGTTTGCTTGTGCCTCGGGAGCATGAGCCAAGCAAGGGGTACGTGGAATTGTCCCGATAGCTTCGTTGTTTAAATAACAGTAGCTTAAGAATTGTAATTTTGATTCTATGACGTCACTGAGCCTGTGACTCTGTGCTTATACGCCACCCTGTGCTTATAAGTGTGATGTCACAACATGGATAATGGACACCAACAACCACTGCGGCCATGTTATTCTCCCATAGGGAGGAAGAAAAATGCAAATATTTTTTAAAGAGTATTGACTGTCTGCACGTCCTAAAATCCAAAAAGAAGCAAAACCTACTCTAGAAGGGGCTTATTTAGGAATGTAATTTGGTACAGAAATAATTGCTGATGGTGTTTTAAAATTTGATCATTACTGTGAAAGATAGGCTTAGAGGAAGTAATACTCTTATGTGAACTAAAGAATCTTATGTTTAATTGCTGCTATCCCAGATCGAACAGCAACTACTTTAATGGCCGCGATAGAGGAACATATAGCTGATGATAGCACCGTATTTTCCGACTGTTGGAAAGGATACAACACTGGAGAACTGAAAAATTCTGGATTTGGACATTTTACTGTCAATTACTCGTATAATTTTGTGGACCGAAATACCGGATGCCACACCCAGACAGTAGAGCGCTTGTGAGGTTCTGCAAAATGGTGGAATTAAAATCACCGTGGAACTGCAAGGAACCATTTAGAGTCTTATTTAATTGAATTTATGTGTTGACGTTTGCATGCTAAGATAATTTTATTTTCAGCAACTGTAAACGAAATTTAAAATTTCATGTCTGCTGTGTAAACTGACCTTTTTTGTTATTTAATTATTATTTTTTAGATGTTTCAATTTATTAGTATGAATTAAATGTAATAAAAATAAAAGTCCACCAGGGTCAAATATTCTTTTCGATTCAATATTAAGGCTTTGCGATAACTGCGCCAACTTTTAAGATTGGCGGTTTTTTTATGGTACCCAGCTAACGTAAAAATACCCTCATGGTTTACATTTACTACACTCTCAAATAAAATCATCATTTGTTTCTTTTTTGTACCAAATGCATCTCATCCTTGCACACCGAACATTCAATCTTATTTGAAACTAAACCCATTACCATGCACCACTGTAATACACATTTCCCCCTTTCGTTCTAAATCATAAAAAAACAACCTGAATTATACCTTTCAGCCATTCTGCCGATCGTCCAAGAACAGTTAGAACAACGAACACTCCAACGTAATAAAAAAACAGGGATTCCGTTTTCGCCGTTTAAAAATATGATGTTTTATATACAGCAAATAGCAACCAAGAACCGAGGGAGACCCCCCCCCCCCCAATTCTATTGATCTCGGTTGACAAAGCATAAGATAAAAAGGACCGGAATAAAATCATTATCGAGCAACGAAATCGCCAGATTTGGCGTGCACCAGATAGTTCACTTTAGCTGATCTGTTTAAAGTTTGAATTTCAAACTGAGACAAACAAAACACTTATAACATAACTAAAACAAAATCATCAGAGCACTTCTATATTCTTGGTGACATTTTTAAAAACTTTTACTTATTATTAATTTTATTATTTAAACTTTCTAAAAATAAAAAAGACTATTTTTCTCATCGAAGATATTAAAAACGAAAGAAAATAAAAACTAAATATTTAATAAAGTAGAGTACTTATAACTTTTTCAGGTTAAGGGATTCGGCCAATTAAATGTTGAAACCATGAAAAGTCACTTGATTGTCGGTCAGGTCTACTTGAAGGCGGAGGGTAAACACAATGCAGACACAGCTGAGCAAAAGAAAAAAGAAATGAAAATCTCGCCGCATTATTACTTACTCCAGTAATGTAATTTTCTCTTTCATTCAATACATCATCTTCCGCGAGTATAAAAATATACGCAATATAGTTATAGAAAATGAGCGCGATTACCATAGTTAGACAATTTATGCCCACCTTTCGGAAATTAATCACGACCTAAAAGTAATCTTGACATAGTGTTAAGGTTGGAGTGTTCTTAAGCACAGTCTTTTCAAGAAGAGTACTTCATATTACAGCATCTTTCAATAAAATCATCCACTTATAATATTAGGTTGTATGAAAAGTAATTTCATTTTTTTCCAACAGAGGACTTAATTGTATTTTTTCACAGTAATTGTATGTTTTTAAAAAATTCACACTTTAGCCGCATCGTCATTATATAATTTGAAAGCTGATATAATGGCTGATATAATGGAAGCTGCCAGCAAGGCTTGTTTGTGAAAAAATTTGTTTGATTCTGCTCAATAGATTTTGTTTCGTGCCCTATCAAATATGGAATGTCGAAAGCAGCATTTTCAGCATATTTTACTTTTTTATTATCGTAAAAGTAAAAATGCTGTTCAAGCAAGAAAAAAAATTATTCGATGTGTTTGGAGAAGATGTATTGACAAAACGCCAGTGCCAAAACTGGTTTGAGAAATTTAGATTTGACAGTTTTGATGTTGAAGTTGCACCACGTTTTGGAAGGACAGTTGAAACTGATGAAGGCAGAGTAAAGGCATTGATTGATGCAAACCGCCGAATAACAACTCGTGAGATCGCTGAGAGATTAAATTTATGGAATTCGACCATTCATGATCAAGTGAAATACCTAGGTTTAATTTCCAAACTCGACATATGGTTTCCAAATGTTCTTACAGAAAGAAATTTGCTCTGACGCATTAACGTCTGTGATTTGCTTCTCAAGCGTCAAGAAAATTATTCATTTTTGAAGCGAATCATCACTGGACACGAGAAATGCGTTGTCTACATTAATGTTAAACTCAAGAGATCACGGAGTATAAAAGATGAACAGGCTCAAAGCACTTCGAAAATCTATATTCTTCAGAAAAAGGTGCTGCTGTCTGTTTGGTGGGATTCTAAGGGAATCTTTTTTTTTAGATTCTGCCGGACAATACCACGATCCATTCTGAAGTGTACTGTCATCAACTGGACAAATTGAATAATTCACTCAAACAGAAAAAGGCCAGAATTGATCAATAGAAAAGATATACTGTTCCACCAGGATAATGCGAGACCTCATACAAGTGTGGCAACTGTCCAAAAGCTTTCACAGTTTGGATGGGATGTACTACTACACCCACCATATTCTCCAGATCTTCCACCTTCGGATTATTACTTGTTCAGGTCTCTACAAAATATTTCAGATGGCAAAACCTGGACGTCAAAAATTACTTGGATCAGTTTTTAGCCAGCAAAGATCAGAAGTTTTATGACCGTGGAATCATGCTACTGCCAGAAAGATGACAAAAGGTATTGGACTAAAACAGAGAATATATAATTCCATAAAATGTTTATACACTCTAAGAAAATCGTGTTTCCATTTTTACGAAAAAAAGCGAAATGACTTTACGATGAACCTAATATCTCAAGAGAAATGTAAAGAAATATAAAAAAGAATAAGAAAATTTTAAAAGCATACATTTAATAAACTTGAACTGAAAATAAGATAATTTGCTGAAGTACTCAACATTTCAGTTCAAGAAAACACTAATTACGTAAAAGTGAGAGGAATACATGAATTCTTCTAGGTGATAACATCTGATTAACTGAAAACTTTGATTCTCACACGAAGGTTTAAATAAATTAGCCTCTCCATCCTGTTGCATTGTCCTCAATCCATTATGTAACAATCACTATCAATTTCATGTTGCATATTTGGCAATCCCCTCCATAATTATAGTGTTCTCCTGTGTATTGACAACAACGTCTTCACCATCTTGACGAGGAACGTTTTTGATTTCCCTACGCCTTCTTGATCTTTCTCTCGATCCACTGCTACGCCGTTTGGATCTGGATCTTTTCCTTGATCAACTACGCCTCCGGCGTTTCGATCTACTCCAGTTGCGAGATACTCTACGCCTTCTTCTTTCGTTTATTTTGTAACATCCGGCCATGAGAAACCAATCACCTCAATCCACCGCATTCTTTAGCACTAATTTGATGCCTACTGAATTGCATTGTCTGTTATTCACAGCACAAAACCTCCCAGGCACTTCACGTTGGTGCGCATCTAGTGTAGATAATAGTGTTTCAAACAGCGCCACGTGGTGAGTTGATAGAACTAATATCTTCTCCGATGTGAGGTAAGATGGCATCAGTCCAGTAGTGCAGCATCCTTCAAACACTAAATAAATTTGACTTAAAGGGTAAACCTTAATTCAAGTAATCTTGTCAGAACTGCTGGTAAATTATTATTCAAAATGCAATATAGGACAGTACACAAACCTACAATAAGAAATTTGTGACAAAAGTTTTATAATATCACTCTCAATTGAGGGTAGAATGAAGTACTAAAAATGAGTTTTTATTTTCCCTTCACATGTCGTTCGCCACCTGAGGGTGAAGTCGTAGACAACTGATTTTTGGCATAAACGATGTTCTATTATTGTATCAACAAATAAAAATACAGGAATAGAGAAAATATAAAGAAATAAAAAAATCATCTTTTTTTCGCTCTACCCTAACTAAGATGGTTTTCACAAAGAGTGGTCTGTTAAAACTATTTTTTAATATTAAAAGTTCGCGAAAAAATTTTCGACAATTGAAGAAGCTTTATATTATATGCAATGTTTGGATTCTGATGAATTCTCAGATGAACGCAGAATTATCTGCTTGCTCCCCGATCCTGGCCAGGTAACTGATGAAAAAGCATTGCAGATAATAATTTAGGGGAAATGATTCCAGTGGATATTTCTGGAGAAGTTGAACTAAAAGTCAAACAACAGGAAGGTAGAAATCTTGAGAATGTGAAAATAAAACGTAAGAAGATAAAAATGCACATTAGAAATGATATTTCAGATGACGATACAAGTATGGAAGGAGACAAATTGAAGAAAAAGAAAGCCAAAAATAAATTATTAAACTGAAAAAATGCATATCAAATGTTGGCTATTAAATCCGAAGAAATGTCAACACTTGAAGAGACCCAGGCTGAATTGGCAATGAAATCACGAATGAATTTTTCTAAATGTACTTTGACTCGGAGATCATGAAACATCTTAAAGAAGAAACTTTAAGATATGCTCTGCAAAAGAACAACAAGGCTTTTTCATTATCTTAAATGCATTTCAAATACCCGCAAGATTGGCTATAACGCCATTTTTATCAGTAAAGGGTGAGACTGCTGGCCATTCGTTTAAGGAGGCACCGTATAGGTGGCCAGTATTACCCCTTACAATCCGGTCCCATAATTTAGAACCGAGTCAAGTGACGTGATTGGAACACTTGACCCCTCACCTACAGAGGTAAATTTGAGAATTTGGAGGATATTGCAGCCACGACAGATTTAACGTGCACCGGCCACCATTAGTGAACACGGCAGTAGATTTTGACAGCGACCGGCATCGAACCAGCAACCCTCACATCACTGGCTCTCCTTTGCCAAAGGGCTATCGCGCCCTCACTATCTTAAATGGACATATAGAAGTTTATGGGAATCGTCCTATTTGGTGGATATTCCATTCTGCCCCAGGAAATTTTTATACATGATTATAAATTACAATGATATTTTAAAAAATTTATATTTAATTCCATAAAAAATACAGAATACGTACCGACTCGTTTCAGGAGGTTTTGTATACTTATTTCCTTGAATTTAGCGCGACATTCTGCTTGGATGTTCATACGCGGAAGAAACAAGCGTATGAACATCCCTTAGGCGCCTTACACCCACTAGGCGCCAAGTCTCCCGTTTTGAGATCCTATCGTAAATTTCGTACGAAGGCAGATTTTTTTATAAATTTAAATTCCACATCAGTTGAGACAAGTAATGTAATTAAAAAATACGTTGGATTCTAGTTAGATGATGAGGTTCATATAGCGGTGCTTAAAGGGTTAAATCTCTTTCTCTCAATCTTCGTCTTCAAACCTTACATCTTTGCAATTGAATTAGCGTATTCAAAAGATGTCTTCTAATTGGGATTGATTTCAATTTCTGTGCTGCATGTAGTTTGATATACATAAACTATAACAGGATATTATAAAGCTGGAAATGATGTGTTATTTAGAGTATTTCAAAACAAAGTCAAAATACATCAAATTTCTTCATACACACTCATGGAGAACTAAAGAGGGGGCCTCTACTGGAGCATGTACTGGAACATACAGTAAAACGCTTGACACAAGAGGACATACAGAGAACGAGAAAAAAAACCATACAGAAAAAAAATACAGGAAAAAAAAACATTTGTTAAAAATTGAAAATAATGTTGTGATATAAGTTTTTACAACTAACGAAGAAATTGGGGTTCCGTCAAAGCATTTATGAAGCATTTATGAGAAATGCATTTTATGAAGTTACCGCCGTATTCATATAAATTAATACTAAACGTAGAATTATATATTCAGCTACATTTGAAGTTTGTTTTATTTTCAAGATTTGAAACCTCTACTGCTATAATAATCTGCTACAAAGTAATTTTCAAGTAAAAGAAGCCTCTAATAAAATGTACTCTAATTTACAAAGTTTTTTCTATTTATTTATTTTCATAGTTCCAAAAGCTTAAATTCTTTATAATTTTCCTGTCAACCTTTATAAAATTTTAATGAACCCCGCTAAAAGGAAAGAAAAGAAGTCAAATAAATTTGATAGAATATTAATATAGAATAAAGTACATGTGGTAGTTCTTAATTTAGAAATCCACATAATTCTATAGATCTCCAGAATGGCCCAGAGTCATCTACCTATTCAAACACACGTACTTGAATTAATGAATGCATGTGTGTAGCTGCGTGCATGCAAGTGCACGCATAGGTGTACATAAAAAGGATTTAGTCTCAGATTTAAAAAAACAACAACACATATTTGCATAATTGAATCTTTTTTTATTTTTATTAGCAATCCATTCATGGAACTTCATTTTCAAAGACCGATCATTTCCTTAAAGGATCTTTTCACATCATTTGTTGACCTATGTTCAGTCAATATTTTAACAGAACTAAATAAAAAAGATGGATTGAGTGATTTTTTTTTTGTTACTAATAGCTCCTTACACTTTTAGATTCGGCTTTTGTAGATATTACGCTTTTCAGTCATAATTCATATTTCTTGCTAATTAATAACAGCTAAGATGTTAAAAACCTTCCGGCGATCTTTTCTTAATGTATGGTTACATTTTCTTTGAATAATGAATTAAGGCTATTAATCAGTATGTGAAAGATATGAATCATTTGCTGCGTAAACACCATTGAAAAATGACTTTTTCGTCGGACTAAAATATTTTTTAATGTGATGCTGATTTCTTTCTTTATTATGACACATTTTTTAACAGTAATCAACGTTAAATTAAAATTACGTTAACCCATGGTTATCTTAATTCCCTTATATAAAAATGGCATAATTAAGTTGGTTAAAAATGAGTTTCTGGATTCAGGAAGCGATTATTAATTTAAAGATAGAGTAAATTGAGACAAAGATTTTATTCATATTTGAGATTTACCTCCGAGTTCTGGAATATATTCTTGTGGTCTGGAAAAAGTTCTTAATAAAGTAAATCACAACGCAAGTGGGCGATTTGGCCCGGTTGGCGAAAAAAAGGCAGCGAGCCAGTGATCTGAACGTCTCTGGATCGATACCGGTCACTGACATATCCAACGTCGTGCACATTAATGGCGGCTGGTACACGAAAAAACTGTTGTGGCTGCAATGTCTTACAAGTTCTCAAATTTACCTCTGTAGGTGCTGGGTCAATTGTTCCGGTCTCGTCACTTGACTCGGTTAAAAATTACGGGACCGGTCCTTTAGCCAAGTCGGACTCCGACCCTAGTGGTGCTATTAAAAACAAGACCACTTCACCCAATAGCCATTATGGACTTGAACTGATAATGTACTGTCGATCAAGGGACATCAGTCGCAACAACAACACAACGAATGTAGAGCAAAAGAGTTGCAAATGATACATGAAACAGTTTTAACAACTTTTGCAATACACCAGTACGTCCATTATCAGTTCATTGCTTCGATTTGGATACCTTTTCTTAGCAATTCAACACTACTCTTACCCAAATCCCCCTTTTCTTAAATTCAGCGGGTGTTAGTTTATTTTACACAAAACACAAAATATTTCTTATTAATTTTTTTCACTTTCTTATTAATTTTTTCATCAAAACAAATGTCTTGCTTCTATGATCCTCTATTTTACGATCACTGTCAGTTAAAAAAAATTAGGTTACTTGATAACTAAAATGTTTAAACCATCCTTTAATCTTCAACTGTTTTAAAATACGAGGCTCATCCATAAAGTAAGAATCGATTGCTCATAGATCCTGCACAAATCACTTCATTGTAACTGCGTTGCCTCCATTTGGTTCTTGAACGTCTGGTGCTTTATTTGATGCGAATTATACTGTTCTATAAAGTTTTCTAGCTTTGCTGTGTTATTTTAAAGGGGACAATGAAATCGAAAATCCCGCCAGCTGTGAAATGCGGTCGATGATAAGATTTTTGAACGCAAAAAAAAAAGAAAAATGTTCGTGACTATAAATGGTAACGTTCGACCATTAAGTTACTACCATAAATGCTAAATCCTAGCATGAAACTCTTGAGAAACTGCACCGACAATTTCAGATTCGACGGCATGGGTGATTCAGATATGACGGCATGTGACGTCATTCGACTGTCTGCTGGAGTTGGTCTCTTGCACGACAACGCGCGACTGCACACAGCCGTCCGTGCACGTACATTCCATGAATAATTTGGTTAGGGATTTTTTGAACAACAACCGCACAGTCCCAACCTAGCTCTTAGAAATTACCATTTGTTTCTACACCTGAAGTGATTTTTGACTGGTGACCTGGAGTCTGCAGAGTGATCGAGAAACAAAAGCCGTTGTGAAGGACTGGCTATATAGGTTGGCGGTGAGTTTCTTTGACGAAAGCATACAAAAGCTAGTCTCACGATACGACAAATGCCTCGATAAATATGATTACTACGTAGTGTAATATACGTTTTAATATTTGGCAATAAAAAAACTTTCAGAAACTCTTTCCTAATTTTTTGTTTACACTCACTTGGTTCTTACTTTCTGGATGTCATACCATATCTTAGAACCATACCATATCGCAGAACAGAGGGAGTAATTTGTATTTATATATTACCGTTGATTCAATAGGTAATTTTCAACTGTGCACTAATTTTTTTAAAAGTTTGCCATACATTTATGCCATTTATATCACAAACTGAAACGGTTTATTGGAATAAATAAAATATCATATTTCTAGTAGCGTAAAAACTTAAATCCAGAGATATTTTCCAATGCAAAATGATTTGAGTTCCCGATACATGGTAAATTGAAATTATAAAGTATGATTAATTATAAATTTCTTTCACTTTGTAAGCCTCTAAAAGAAGGAGCACCTACGAAAAACCTACAGATTTATTTTGAAAAATGTGCTACACAGTAATAAAGATATACATTCGCGTAGTGCATTATAATGGATTGATTGGGGGGAGAGAAAGGAGAAGTAACTGGTCATGAGACCAAAATAGCATAGGATTTGGGGTTATTAATTATGATACCCGATGATATGATTGACATATGTAGAATTAAGTACTGCGTTGTGTTTTTTTTACAAATCATTACAGACCATCTGATTGATATAATAATGGATACATTTATTATTTGGAATCATGTAAAGCATATTTATACATTATGCTATTACAAATAATCACTTTATTAACAGTTTCATTCAATATCATTATAACCCTTTTCATTTTCTTACTTCCTACATACAATTATCAGTCTAGTAATTTCTCATCAATTATTAAACCTTTACTACAATATTTTTCTCATTTAATGGATATTATAACCCGTTCATCAACTCACAATAAATCATATATTAGCACTTATTCGTTTAAATACCATTGACCTTCATTAATAAATTTAAATCATAATTCAACGTTATATCAATTTCTAACAAAAAGATCTATCGTATATACATTCGGAATATATGGTGTATGAGTGAGAAATCGCGATGGCACACGTTTAAAACAAGTGATCAATACGGAGCACAAATGAAACATACCTCCATTGACGAACTCTCCTGAAGTCAATTTAATGCGCTGGCACTGTCTAGGAATTAGTCTTTCAACCCGCTCTCCTTTGATGAACTCGTTCTGAAGTACATCAAATGCGCTCGCGTCGTCTTGGAATCCTCCTTTCAAACCCGTTCTATTGTTGAGGCACGCTTCCAGGGTCCGTAAATTCAGCTTGTAGCATACGGTAGGTCATACTGCTCAGGAGATTCGATTCTTGGGATGGGGCACTCTGCTTCCACGTTGTCGGCCGGCTATATTCTTTCACAGAATCAACTAATCTCAATGTTAGTCACAGCCTAGTATTTACGCTTTGGGGACATCGGTGCAAATAAAGCGTCAAGCTATATTCATTTATAATACACTGGCTCTGAGTTTCATCTCGAGCTTTCTCGTTCTAAGTTAACTCGTCGGCTCATGCCTTTAACTACGGGCTAGGTGTTCGTCCTTGATGCTCCTCGGTCGTAAAAACTTTTTAGGATCCCCGCATCATCTGATCTGCTATCTTTTTTCTATTTCCTTCATTAATATCTCTTACTTCCCCTCGTTATTCCTCCTTCGCTTTGATACGCCTTTCCTCACCATTGGCTCTCAAAATCCATTTTCTTCTTTCATTGGTTTAATTATGTTTTTTGGGGACCTTTCTTTCTCCGCCCATCCGTACATCTTCCTCCGTTCCCACGGCTCTTTCCCCGTGTTCCAGGAACTACATCTGTTTTCGTTCACCTTCTTTTTTGGCTAAGTCATATATTCTCCCCATCTGCAATCTCTTTTCTGTGCTGTACCTTTTCTACCATTAATTGCATCTCCACCTAGACTTCACCTTGCGACGTCTCTTTCACCCCATAATTGTCTTTTCACGTCTTACTTCTTTATAATCTAGCTAAGTCCATCGCTTATTCATATCCTGTGTTCATCAATCCTCATTGCAGTCTTCCCCGTATATTTATCCCCTTAAACTTCGTTTGTTCGCGCTTGCCTCTTTATATTTCATCATTTTCCTTCTCTAATTTATTTCAAATGTTACGCTTACTTCCCCGTAACATACATTTCATGTGAAATTTTACTGTTCTGAAACAAAATATAAAAAAAAAACTGTTATTATTGTTGGGAAAGAACAAGGATATCAGATTTTGCTCTGAAACTTGACTCACCAGGTAGCGCTACTGCACTACGATAAATGAACAAAAAAAACTCCTCTTCCCTAAGAGACGGTTAGCGAGTGTGTTGTACGCGGCTAACGTGTCGCATGCATTCAACGAATGCTTCTTCTTTTATTATTTACTCAGATAGTCAGTAATGTTACTTTTTGTTTAATAAAGATTTCTTTTCTTACGTCCACAAGATTAGCTATCTTTCATTCCTGTGAATCCAGTATCACCAAGAGATCTCTCAACCTTTTTTGACAACATACCAAAGGTAAGAAAACCTTTAATATTCTACATCTACGAATCTGCACGCCTTCGGACAAAGTCCAACATTTTGATTATGAGACTGAATCGATGAACTGAACTTTTATAATCTCCACAGTATATTGAAGTGCATTATGTTTTTTATACAGTTTCGATTCTTGAACTATTTTTTTATCAACTTTTTGAACTGTTAATTATAAACTGTTTTGAAAATGTCGAGCTTAAAAGACCATCATCTCATTGATAAGCTTACTGATAATAATTATTCTGTGTGGAAATTTAAAATAGAACAGATTCTAATAAAAGAGGGTCTCTACGACGTTGTATTTGAAGAGAAACCGGAAACCGAAAGTCCTGCATGGTTAAAAAATGACAGAAACGCCAAGGCGTTAATATGTTTAAATATTTCGGATTCACAAATAATTCATGTATTGCATGCTCAATCTGCTCGAGAAACATGGCAAAAGTTAAAAGGAGTACACGAACGAGTAAATTTAACAAATAAACTTTTTCTTCTGAGAAAATTATACTCCATTAAATATAAAGAAACAACCAAAATGCAAGAACATATCCAGGAAGTTTTGATTTTACATGAGAAATTACGCAGTATAGGGGAAGAAATAAAAGAAAATAATTTGATCGCGATTCTGTTATGTTCGCTACCAATTTCTTATGACCCCTTAATTACAGCTATCGAAAGCAAATCTGAACAAGAGTTATCGCTAGAATATGTGAAAAATAAATTGATAGATGAATATTCCAGACGCGTTGAAATGAGACAAGCTAACCAAAAATTCGATTCACTCGCATTAAAGGGGTATAGTGAGAAAACGAAATTAAAATTCTGTACATTTTGCAACCGGAAAGGTCACGATCGCGAGCAATGCTTTTATCTGAAACGCAATAAAACCGGAAATCGAGTGCATCAAAACCACAAAATTCAAAAAGGAAATGACTCGGAATATCATCGTCCGCCGCCACCTAGCACGTCAAAAAATAATCATAAATTATTTCAAGCTGAATTGCAGCTATCTTCGGATGTCAGTGGGAAACAAAATAAAAAGAATCAATCGGACGAAAAAGTTTTGAAGCAAGAGGGGATAAATTCCGCAGACCACTTTGTGCTAACAGCAAGTGAGAAAAATGAATGCAAATATACCGTAATTTTTGATAGTGGTGCTACAAGTCATATGTTCTATGACAAGAGTTTTTTCTCTCAGTTAAATGAAAAACACAAACAAGTTGTAACTATTGCAGATGGAACAAAACTTAATTCGCAAGGGATCGGTGAAATATCTTTTCAGTGCGAATCTTTAGAAGGAATTGTAAGAAAAATAAAACTTGTAAATGTTTTATATGTTCCTGAGTTGGATTCTAATTTACTCTCAGTGCTAGCAGTAGCCAATAAAGGATATGTAGTAACTTTTGAGGATGACGTGTGCACAGTTAGAAAGGGTGATGAAATAATAATTGACGCGAGATTAGGTAGAGGTTTATATAGAATAAATATAAAACCCGTAGAAGAAAAATTGTTTTCTGTCTCCGAAACACCTGTGTTATGCACAAATAATAACTGTATCTTAAAATGGCACAAAAGATTAGGCCATAGAAATTTGGAAACTGTTAAGAAAATTGTAAGGGAAGATTTAGTTTGGGGAATAACCATTAATAATTGCTCTCACAGTTTAGAATGCCCAACGTGCATTAAAGCCAAACTGAGCGAAAAACCGTACCCAAAATATCCGTCACATCGATCTGAACAAGTCTTGGATTTAATACACACAGACGTGTGTGGTCCTATGGAGGTTGATAGTTTAGGGGGAATGAGATACTTTGTAACTTTCATCGATGATTTTTCGAGATACACTCAAATATACTTTATGTCATCGAAAAAGGAAGTTTTTGACAAACTCAAAGAGTATGTTGCGTCAACCACAAATAAATTTAGATTGACAATTAAAGCTGTTAAATCCGATAACGGAAAAGAATATTGCAATGAAGCCGTTGATCGTCACCTAAAGGAACTTGGAATTGCTGCACAAACCACAGTTCCGTATTCTCCGGCACAAAACGGTGTCGCAGAAAGGAAGAACCGCTCCATAGTCGAGATGACGCGCGCTCTATTGATTGATGCAAACATGCCGAAAACTTTTTGGGCAGAAGCAGCAGCAACTGCGGTGTATTTACAAAACAGACTACCAACGAAGTCTACTGAAAAAACGCCTTATGAGATGTGGAACGGTCGAAGACCGAATTTAAGCCATTTAAAAAAATTTGGATGCAAAGCATATTTTCATATCCATAAACAAAAGAGAAGAAAGTTGGATGAGAAAGCAGAAGAAGGGGTATTCGTTGGATACGACCTGAGAAGTACTGGGTATAGAATCTATACAGGAGGACGAAGAATAGTCGTCAGCAGAACCGTAAAGTTCTTAGAAAATTCTAACCCATCACATTCGAACAATGAAAATTCCAATGGACGCTACGATTTAGTTCAATTTAATCTCCCACAACCTCAACATGATGATAATGACGATATTCCTGAAGAGGGAAGCGAAGATGAAAATAGAGATTCAGAAATACCTACACAATCAACAAGAAGCTCCGAAAGAAAAAAACAAAGGAATTCCACCTGAAAGGTATGGCTATAAAATAAAAAATGAATCTCAAGCGTTTATAACTGAAAACAAAGATCCACAGTCCTATAATGAGGTATTATGTTTGCCACAAGAAGAAAAACAAGAATGGTTCAAAGCCATGCAAAATGAATTAGACTCCCTAAAGAGAAATCACACTTACGAGCTAACAGAGTTACCTAATGGAAAGCACGTAGTTGGAAATAAGTGGGTATTCAAGAGAAAAAGAGGTGATAATGGCAAAATTAAATACAAAGCTAGACTTGTTGCTAAAGGTTTCACACAAAAATATGGAACAGACTATGACGAGACTTTTTCTCCAGTGGTAAAACACACCACTATAAGAAGTTTTCTTACATGGGCAGCGTATAATAAAGCAAAGGTACATCAAATCGATATAAAAACAGCGTTTCTAAATGGAAATTTGAATGAGGAAATCTTCATGAAGCAACCGGATGGTTTTGAACAAGACAACAGAGTTTGCAAACTAAAAAAGTCAATCTATGGACTCAAACAAGCAGCGAGATGTTGGAATGAAGAAATAGAAAAAACGCTCAAAAATCTAAAATTTGTACAAAGCGAAGCTGATCCCTGCCTGTTCTTTAAAGGAAGTAACAATGACAGAATAAATTTAATTGTGTATGTCGACGACATACTCATAAGTTCTAAAGAAGAAAATTTAATTCGTCAAGTCATTGAGGACATAAAGAAAAACTACGAGATAACAGATTTAGGAGAAGCAAAACATTTCTTAGGAATTGAGATAATTCGAGAAGACGACGGAAGCTTTCTACTATCTCAAAGAAAAAAGATCAATCAACTTGTGAACGAATTCCAGCTTCAAGATGCAAAACCTACTAATATACCAATGGAGACTAATTATTATGGCCAACAGAAGGAAGAAAATCTTCTGACTTCAAACGATCAATATAGACAAGCAGTTGGAACACTGCTTTATATTTCTTCAGTTACTCGTCCAGACATAGCTGCCGCTACCCATATCTTGAGTAGACGAAACAATAATCCTAGACAAAAGGACTGGAACGGAGTTAAAAAAATAATTAGATATTTAAAAACGACAGAAGATCTTGGTTTACGGATAGCGTCAGGATCTTTTCCTAACCTCTCCGTGTACTCGGATGCTGACTGGGGACAAGATCCTCAAGACAGAAAATCAACATCAGGATATATTTTCTTTTTGGGAAAGTCATGCATCGCGTGGTCATCGAGAAAACAGACTTGTGTTTCACTCTCAAGTGCAGAAGCAGAATATGTGGCGTTGTCACAGGCAATGCAAGAACTGTCATGGCTATTAAAATTGACTGACGATTTAAATATTTCACAGAGACTACCCATAAAAGTTTTTGAAGACAACCAGTCGACGATTAAACTTATAGAGTCTGAGAAACATCACTCCCGCACAAAACATATCGATACCAAGTATCATCACATACGAGACTTATACAAAAGAAACATAATTGATTTGTTTTACCTTCCTACTGAAAAAATGACTGCAGACATTTTAACGAAACCACTTCCGAAACCAAAGTTTCAAATTTGCAGAGATCATATGCAGTTGGTGCAAGTTTCTATCGCAAAAGGGGGAAATATGTTGGGAAAGAACAAGGATATCAGATTTTGCTCTGAAACTTGACTCACCAGGTAGCGCTACTGCACTACGATAAATGAACAAAAAAAACTCCTCTTCCCTAAGAGACGGTTAGCGAGTGTGTTGTACGCGGCTAACGTGTCGCATGCATTCAACGAATGCTTCTTCTTTTATTATTTACTCAGATAGTCAGTAATGTTACTTTTTGTTTAATAAAGATTTCTTTTCTTACGTCCACAAGATTAGCTATCTTTCATTCCTGTGAATCCAGTATCACCAAGAGATCTCTCAACCTTTTTTGACAACATACCAAAGGTAAGAAAACCTTTAATATTCTACATCTACGAATCTGCACGCCTTCGGACAAAGTCCAACAATTATTTGAAAAATACTTTCCGTAAAAGGCAATGTCAGTGAAATATGCATCTAATGAAACACTTCTATGTCCCGGACAACGAAGCTATAAAAAGCGTTACTAAAATAAAGTCATTATAGGTACTACACAATAAAATTAATATCCTAGCATTTTAACCCATGTGCACTTAAAACGTCGATATGCTCAAGTAATTGCAACTAGACACCAATTTTGAAAATATATCTCTGCACAAAGTCAGCAAGTATTACTCTATTGTGAAAATGGTATTATTGCTTTTTAATATACAACTAAAAGATATGAATATGCTTTTAAATAAGGTATATGTAAAATATATTTCTACTTCTGTGTTAATATTAGAACCATTCTTTTCTTATATGACATCACATTATAGTTTGAAATTTCAGTTCTAAGGGAATCTCGGATGTAATCTGCATTAAGTACAGAAATGAAACATGATATCTTTAAATTTAAGTTATATGATATATCTTTGTATCATAGGACAGATATTTTGTTTTAAATCCAGATTCCCCTAAAGAGATACTCCATAATTTAAATATTAATAAATTCTTCCACTATATATAGCAACAATAGAATGAAAAAGCTATTTATATTTTGAATATATATATTTATTTTTTTTTGGGGGGGATGCTATTAATAATATCTAGTTAATAGTCTATTAAGGCTTAGCAAAATATTTGCACAAAAGCTCCAAAATTTTGAAAATCAAAATTTCTTTTTCTTTCTATGTTATTAAAACTATTAAAACTTTAAAATTTTATTGAATTTTCTCTCATTAAATTTCCAGACTAATAACAATAAAAAATAAGGTCTGAGAAGTAGGCTGAAGTTTTACAAGGATTTTGTCAGCAGAGTAACTTTATTGGTAATGTCAATGTTGAACGCCCCTTTCACATTATTGCAACACCAATACATAAAAGAGGAGCATTAAAAATCTGAAAAACGTATTTTCGTTTTACTTTTTATTTGGAGAATCCTTCATGAATTCAAAATTTTGTTTAATTTTCCTTCATTAACTTTCAGAGTAATAATCAAGAAAAAACATATGACAGAGACTGCAAGGTATATATATTTATATATATATATATATATATTATATATATAAATAAATATATATATATATATATATATATATATATATATATGATATATAAATATATATACATATATATATATATATATATATATATATATATATATATATATATATATATATATATATATATATATATATATATATATATACACTGCTGGCCACTGTAAATGCAACACCCTGAAGGAAACATGCAAATAACATGAAATTTACAACATGCATTAGCGGAGGTGAGATATGCAAATGATTAGAATTTCAGCGCAGACGCACATCACGCGCGCCTGTGGCGCCACTTCAAAGCGCTATCTAAGGCTTGGAGATTTCGACGATTTCAAGTTCGGCAATTGTGTTTTTCTTGCGGTTTTTTCAAAAAAAAAACGATCAATTATGCCTTGTCGAAAACAGCGATCATCTTTTGATCAAGTATCCGAGTTCGACAGAGGAAGGATAGTGGCCTACCGAGATTGTGGATTATCTTTCAGGGAAATCGGTAGTCGTGTTGGACGAAACCAAACAACTGTAATGCGGATATGTGATCGTTGGATGCAGGAGGGTACGACGGACTGGCGTGTTCGATCGCATCCACCTCAGCGCACCACTTCACGTGATGAGAGGCAAATTGTGCGCATGGCAGTGACGGATCTCTCAGTCACATCACGAACCATAGAACAGCACATGCAGTCTGTAACGCATCATCCAGTGTCTGCGCGTACCATTCGACGCCGTTTACAGCAGAGTGGTCTGTCCGCAAGACTCCATTGCTTTGTCTACCCTTGACGCAGAACCACAGACGTCTCCGCCGCCAATGGTGCGATGACAGAAGGATGTGGACGGCAGAATGGAATAAAATTGTCTTTACTGACGAGTCACGCTTCTGTCTGCAACACCACGATGGTCGAATTCGAGTCTGGAGACACCGTGATGAAAGGATGCTGAACAGCTGCCCGCCACACTGGTCCTGCACCGGGTATTATGGTATGGGGCGGTATTGGATATCACTCTCGCACACCTCTAGTACGCATTGCCGGTACTTTAAACAGCCAGCGCTACATTTCCGAGGTGTTGGAGCCAGTTGTCCTTCCTTACCTTCAGGGCTTTCCCACAGCCATATTTCAACAGGATAATGCGCGACCACACGTGGCACGCATTGTCCAACGGTTCTTCGTCAACCGCAGATTGAATTGCTTCCCTGGCCGCCTCGCTCTCCGGATCTTTCGCCGATAGAAAACATGTGGTCCATGGTTGTTCTACGATTGACCCAGATTCCATACCCAGCTGCCACAGCAGATCAACTTTGGCAACGTGTGGAAGCTGCTTGGTCTGCTGTACCCCAAGAACTCATCCAAAGTCTCATTGAATCAATGCCGAGGCGTGTGGCAGCGGTGATCTCTAACAATGGCGGCTACTCTGGCTACTGATTTTGGCAGGAACCACACTTCACAGAAGTCTATATATTTAATCATTTGATACTTGGTCAACATGTTATCTACAAAATAAATTTTGTTGAGATATCTCTTGTCTTTCTTGGTGTTGCAATTTGGGTGGCCAGCAGTGTATATATATTTACAGGTGGTTATCAAAATAATGGAAACACTTAGGAAAAACATGAAATTCTTTATTAATATTGCATAGGACCATCTATGGCATTTAATACCACCTGGATTCCCTAAGGAAGTGATTTTTGCAGATGCATAGTGGTTAATGGAATATTATACCATTCTTTATGGATAAATCGTCAATGTTACTGTAGAGATGCTATTGCTGGATATTGATTCCTGACTCTGTTCCCTAAAACAGACCACAGCAGTTCGATGATATTGAAGTTTAGGGACTGTGCGGGTCAGATAAGGTGTTTGATTTGTCTGTATGTTCCACAAACCACGACCTAACACGTCTAGCTGTAGGGATCGGAGCATTATGCTCATGGAGAATGCCAACTCCAACAGAAAACAATTTTTGCACCATAGGATGGATCTGGTCGGCTAAAAGTTCGACATAGTCCTTCCCAGTCAATCTCGCTTTCGGGGTTACAATAGATCTCTTTTGAAAACCATGAGATGGCCGCTGACACTCTAAGAAATTTACTCTCCATGTTTGACAGCTGGCATGAGACAAGCATTATAATTCGCTTGTGTAGGTGTTTTCAGACATACGCACGTCCTGTTGCAGGGGACAAAGTGAACAATGATTCGTCTAACCAAATGTCATATTTCAACGTATCACTCGACCAGGATTTGTGCTCGTGGCACCACTGTAGAGGACGATTTGTTTTCTCATCTGTTACAAGTGGTTTGGGAATTACTACTCTGCCGTAAATGTATTGTTTTTGAAGTTTTCTCTTACCTGTAATGACTGGTACTGGAGCCTACAGATTCATATGGAGCTCTACGGTCCCTTTGGCTGCAGTTGTCTTCTTTTTTGATGTCACAGTCCGCTTCAACACCAGTCAGTCTCTTTCACTTAACTTTCCCTTTCGTTCACTATTCTGTTTCACAGAGGATGTCTTTCCGTGAACTCTGTATGCTATTATGACTTCCGATATCATAGCTTGGTAAACACCCAAACCCATGGGAGCTTTTGTAACAGATACTCCAATTAAACGCGCTTCAACAATTTGCCCTTCTACAAGGTTTGACATCTTACGCTATCCCCCAAAAAGCCTGATGCCCATAGTTTCATTACTTCTACTTTAGAGTAGAATAATATATACACTATATTCTATAAAAAATATTGGTCTCTAAACTTGTTTTTTAAGGAATACGAAGCATTTCCATAAACACCACTAATATTGATGTATTTCCATTATTTTGATAACCACCTGTATATATATATATATATATATATATATATATATATATATATATATATATATATATATATATATATATATATATATATATATGTGTGTGTGTGTGTGTGTGTGTGTGTGTGTGTGTGTGAGAGAGAGAGAGAGAGAGGATTTTTTTGAGAGAGGTTAGAATTTAAGGGACCAAAAAGGAGGCTTTCAGAACAGATCTGAATTTTAGGGCGTCAAAAGTAAGTATTCACATTTACTAAGATAAGCGTGAGTTGGTGAGAGGAGAACGCTGTGAGAGCTATTAATATAATTGAGCAGCCTTGAAGAAATTAGAGGGAAATGACTTCATTGCAAATTGATGAGCTCAGCTTAAAAAGTTCACGAACAATCTAGATACGAATTTAGCTTGCGTTATTTCGATGTGGCGGGAAACGAATAAGAAGACCGGGGAATGCAATCAATTATGGTGGACGCGTATTGAAACGTTCCGTGTTTTGAGATGGCCGGAGGGCCATCAGATGGGAGAGTGAGATGGGAGTATCAGTAAGAGATTGGAGAGTGGTTTAACTCCAAAATGGTAGAATTAACGTAACAAAATGGACATTTTTATACGTAGTTAATGTTTTGGAGTGCATTAGCACGACGCCACGAACTTATATATAAGTACGAAAGACTGCAAAACCATATTAGAATAGCGAGCATGATCGACACTTGTCTAGAGGCGGTAGGATTCAAACCTACGTGGGGATATCCCAATGGATTTCTAATCTCTGGTTATCAAATATCAATACATTTTAGACGCAACTTTATACTGGACTGCCTGTCGCTATACCGTGGAAAGACTTGGGATGAAAACAGGATAAAATAATGTCGATATTTGGCCTGAAAAATAATTTGTAGAATTTTTTAAGAGAAATACAATTTGGGAAGGAAGAAGTCTCAACTTCCTTTTCAATAGAGTGGTGGAGGAGTTGTGTCACTTTCTGCAAAGAAACTTATTGACTGTTACAATAAATGTCTATATGTCCTGGATGATTACGTAGATAAATAACCCCAAAATTTAATTATAATAGATCTTGATCCAAAGAGACAAAATAAACATGTTGTGCATAAAAACGCAGATGTCAGAAATTTAAATCAACTAAAATAAATGGTCAATCAGAACTGTAGCCATTGATTGTGATAAGGAATTGATGTTGAACTTACAAGTGGTTGATAGTCAAACGACTTGTTGTTATCCCAGTTCTTAATTTATTTCTCCTTTAACATTTAATAGAAAATATAGCTCGCATATAAAATTTTACGCTGACTCAGTCTTTTCAATATATGAATGTTTTGTTATACGCTTTACTCTTTCATAAAATAAAGGAATAAAGAGAATTATATACATTCTGCTTCGTAATTAAATATTGATTTTTATATTACAAAGGAAAAAAATAGACACCACAAATAAAGACATTCATACTATAACATTTTATTAAATATTTTTAAAAAAAGTTTAACATTGACCGATCAAATGCATGGATAATGCGTTTTCGATCAAAGAAAATTCAATTATTACATTCGAAGTTCAATTATTACATTCAATGAAAAAAAATGAAAAGTTTATGCAGAAAGAAGAATTTTTTCCATAATAGATTGGTGGAGGAGTTGTGTCACTTTCTGCAAAGAAACTTATTGCCTGAAAAATAAATGTCTATATGTCCTTGATGACTACGTGGTAAAATAACCCAAACATTTTAGTTATAATAGATCTTGTGCCAAAGTGATAAAATAAACTTATTGTGCATAAAGAAACATTGTATGGAACAAAAATGCTAGAAAATATCACAACAGTACCAAGAATTAAATGTATCTATTTTATGCCAGAATAGCTATCCCCCGTAAGAAATCGATTTACTTATGAAAACACGCAGGCAGATGAAGGGCAAATAATTAAAAATTTGGTAAATTCATACAATAAGTTTAATTTTCAATTCATCAATATAAATTTATTGATATCGCAAAGCATATACACTAAGTGTACTTTAAAAAAAATGGGTGTTTTTCTTTCAGAAAATATGAAGAACATTTTTAAAAAGAAAAACTCTTCATGAAGGAATGAAAAATAATTACTTCCTTGTTTTTTACAAGAAATCATAAGCATGGGTACGCGATCTTGTCATCGTTCATTGAAAATGGCATAGGACTACTTTTTAGCAAGATGTAATATTTCTTTAAGACCGTTCCAAACCATATGTCACCGAGAAGGCCAAAACGAACGCGTTGCAACTTGTTGAATGTTTCAACTGAAAAATTTTGAGCCACGCAGGCTACAACCTGAACACAATTTAGTACCAATTAACCCTTTGATAGAAACTTGGCTTGTGAGCTAATACCCATATTTTCCCAATGGAGTAATGAAAGAGATTAGGACATGTTGCTACAAATAAGCGGGTATCCTGCTACAATATAGATCTAGAGGTCAAAGACTACTGCGAATATAGACGAAAATATACTAAATATGCAAAATGTTAGTGGCATAAATCAGTGAATCACTCCTGAGTTAATGGATTATTAATAATGATATAGAATAGATAATGATTTTAAAACTATCGATTGAGCCCTACTGTCTATTGAATAACTTTTTCAAAGTGTGATAAAAATATGAAGCTGATGTTTGAAATTTAAATTAACTAAACTTAATGGTCAATCAGAACGGTAGCCATTGACTTGACAAGGAATTATTGTTGAACTTACAAGCTGTTGATATTCAAACGTCTTGTTGTTATCCCAGTCCTTAATTTAATTCTCCTTTAACATTTAATAGAAAATATAGCTCGTATATCAAAGTATACGCTGACTCAGTCTTTTCAATATATGGACTTTTTGTTACATTCTTTACTCTTTCATAAAATAAGGGAATAAAAAGGATTATATATTGTACATTCTGCTTCGTAATAAAATATTGATATTATTAATACAAAGGAAAAAAAGACACCACAAATAAAGACATTCATACTATAACCTTTTATTAAATATTTTAAAAAAATTTAACATTGACAAATTAAACGCAAAAAAATGCGTTTTTGATCAAAGAAAATTCAATTATTACATTCGAAGTGCGATGAAAAAAAGATAAAAAGTTTATGCAGAAAGAAAATTTTTTTTCTCTTACTTCATCTTAAGGTGACTGCCTACGTTGAAAATGTCATTTTTTGACAATTTTGGTCAATTTTACTTTTTGCAAGAATCGTGAAATTCAATTTTTTCTCTTTTCAAAACCGTTTTGATTTTCATTCTACATCATTAAGAAGCAGAGTTATAGCTATTTTAAAAAAACCGTCTGCTACAAAATTGAAGTGACAAACAACTTTAAATGCGTTTTTATCAGAATTATATTTTTTAGCACAAATCTCTACCGTTATCATACTATCTCACATAATAATGCATATAATTTGATAAAATTTTCAGGAAATGTTTTAGATTCTATTGTTAATGAAATGACGCACAATAATTGATGTATAATAAATAGTTTTTTATTTGGGATTCTATTTATAAGGAAAGGAATGATGGATCGGGGAAAATTTTCATATTGGAACATATTGTCTGTATTATTTTTGAATTTTAAAATTTCTCTTAGATTGTAGGTCATTTTGAACATAACTGTCATATGTATCATGTGTGAGAAGGAAATTAAAACAGTAGTATTAGAATTTTTTGCAGAGTGATAGGTGTTTTAGCTAAATTTCATAAAAAATTTCTTCAGATTGACCAATTTATAAAAAAGTATGTTATTTACAGGTAAGTTTTTTTAATATTTTTCATTTTTAAATATTATTTTACCATAAAAGACCAAAAAATCCTAAAAAAAAAAAATTGGCTCCGAACGTAGGCAGTCACCTTAATCTGTAGGATCTCTTACCGTTGAACCTGATTTCTTGTCAGGAAGAAGGAAGTAATTATTTTTCATCCCATGATGAAATATTTTTCTTTTTAAATTTTTTTTTTTTTCTGAAACAAAAACTCAGATAACACCCTTTTTTCTGATTATAAACTTTAAAAATATGCTTTTCGATATCAGCAAAATTTATGTTGGTGAAACAAAATTAGTTTTATTGTATAAATTTACCAAAGTGTCAATTATTTGTCCTTTATCTGCTTTCATAAGTAAATCAATTTCTTACCGGTTGAGCTATTCCGGCAAAAAAAGGATACTTTTAATTCTTCGTATTGCTTTAATATTTTCTAGTATTTTTAAAAATAGCATTTTAAATAACTTAAAAATTATATTAAAGTTAAATTTTCAAAATTATTTTAAAGTTTATGAATTCTTAAAGGTACTAATGTTAATAGAAAACACTGTAGATGACGTAGATATATCATGATAAGGATTCGCAAACACACGCATGCAATTACACATAAAAACGAACACACACACACACACACATACATATATATATATATATATATATATATATATATATATATATATATATATATATATATATATATATATATATATATATTTATACGTAGAGAGAGGGAGAAAGAAATGAGATACGAACGAGTATATGCACTTTCTAATATCTTCCGCGGTCAGCGAGTTGAGCAGTTTGTGTGGTTTTCCATCGAATATATTTAGAATTGATTATAGCAATTTTGCTAATTTTCTAACTATGATGATTTGCTTCCAAGTTAAAAACTGCTTGGCTCATGTTATATTTTTATGTGCATTCTTAATAAATTCAGAATTTAATCCATTTCTTTTCGATAACACTTCATAAAGTAGCCATTTTTGGCCCAGAAAAGCATTATTATGATAGTACTTACACCAGCCTTAACTAAACGGAAACAAATAGATATATGATTATTGCAAAATGCTCATTTAAGAAATGTACCATTGAGAAATGCAGGAATGAAACATTTTCCAAGCATTTAATAGGATTGAAGCACAAAATAAAGAAGCTCAAATAAGTATTCGAGAGAAAGAAGTAAATATTTTTATATCATATTAATTTTTGCATATCTATTTCCCCCAAAAAATAAGTTCTTAGCATAAACTGAAGATAAAGAAGATGGTTTAATTATTAAATACGCTGACTGTACTTTATTTTTAAAAATTTTCAAAACTATTTTCATCATTATCTCTATACGTAAAAATGTTCGCTAAAATATTTAATTATTAATGCAATAGTGCTATAAATACTTCCCGAGAATTAGTTGTACAATTAAGTAAATTTCAGTCATTATTGCTCAAGAAAATGCAGACTATATCTAAATATTGCTTAAGAGAATATAGGGTGAAGCTAGAAGTCATACTTACTGCATTCTTGCTGAAAGAATGATTATGACATGCTATTATATGAAAATGATGCTGTGCGACTTTAAAATTAATACTAACTGGTCGTAGTTCTTAATTTTCAATGGTATTGTGCAATTTTAAGCTACCATTCTTTTAAAATGACGCCCACAAAGAGAGCTCCATTTTATTACCCTGATTAAAGCTTCGAATACACTAAGGATTTATAATTTGTTCCAGACGTAGAATGTAAGAATTTTAATATTAAATTATTTCTTAAATTTGTAGAAAAATAAAAACGAGTATGTAAACAATATAGAGCAACTAGTAAATAAATAAATCAAATACTGACAACCTACATAATTTTTTAAAAGATTGTGTGATGCCATCAGCGAAAAATATTTATTATTTGAGTTTGCAATAATAAATTTATTAAAAAAACGAAATTGTATTTTAATGGAGGTGACTTTTTCAAATGTTCTTCTTTTAAAATTCCCCTTTTTCATATTTACTAATTAATTATAATGCATTTTAAATTCTTGCATAGTTATAGTATTTTTTTATACATTCACAACTATACTGTAATTTTATTTATAAGTGGATGGTTTAGAGTTAAAGTGAACCAAGTTCATGAGAGCCAGTTCTGAAAAAAACTGATATTTAAGTTGAACAACTGTATTGATTAACCATTGATATTTGTTTGTCTTTTCTGCTTCTATAGCGTAAAGTTTACACCATGGATTGGTTCAATATTGCGTTAAAAAATGTGGTGTTTTATTGTATCATGGCAGTATTAGTAGGAAATGACCAAATATGGACTTGGTTCACTTTAAGTCTGAAGCACCCCAAACATCTTTCGAATTTTTTTTTACTTTGAGATGTATTAAACAGTTAAGAAAATAATTTTTTTTTCTGTCATTGCTCTGTAAGTATTGTAGTAAAATAAATCTTTGACTACGTTTTTGCTCCCATACCAACAGTTTTTTAACTAATTTATTGCATCTGCAGAATTTTTTTTCCTATTAACTGAACGTACAATAAATGTTCTGTAGACGGTTTAAACAGCAAAAGAAGATCCATGGAAATAAAACTTCAGAAGAATGTAATAAAGTGTGTAATAAATAATATCAATAAAGACCTTGTGACTTCACCGGAAAGAAATTGTATAAAATACTATTTTTTCTTTGCTATTATATTTTATATGAGAAGAAAAAAAACTAGTGAGAATTAACTTCGGATAAAATTTTTAAGTTTTTTTTCTTTTAGTATTGCATAAATTATTTAAATTGTCAACTCTGTAAAATATATGATGATTCTTATCTAATCTACGTGGGAGGCACTAACATAATGCATGGAAAAGAAAAGTTGCTACATTTATAAATAATAAGAGAATGTATTCTATTTGATTTCAGGATACATATTGTGAAACCTGTTTTTGGATAAAATTATCTGTCCACAATATTTTAGTTTTGTTCTTTTTGTTTAAACAAGTCTCATACATTTAGTTTACTAATTTGAATATTCTGTTATAACTGTAGCTAAGATGAAATAATCTGAACTAAAAAAAAATACGCTACAAAAACTACTTGAAGTATGTGTTGATGACGTTTATGTACGATTTCATTACATGCGATGCTGGAAGTGATCTTTATTTTTCACCAGACTCATTTCGACACAGCGCTCTATGTTCTTGAATGTATTTGAAAGGATATCAGGGTCGGAGGGTGGATAATAGACATTTCCCGTTGGGTGTTGTCTGGTGCTATTAGATCCGGCGACTGTGGCGGCCAAAGACCCATTGAAATTATCCTGTTGCCGAAGAAGGACACAACGTTCTTTGTCGATGTCTGAGTTGTTCCATCTTTTGGAGGTAATCTTCCGTTTACTCACGATCCTCCAGTTGGTTTACGAACTGTTCAAAAATGTCCAGGTACACATCAGTGTTTACAGTGGTGTAGTTAAAAAATGGGACGTATGATGAGAACGATACATCACACACCACGCACCAACTTTTGGATCATGGAGCGGTATCTGGCGAGTGGCAGAACGATTTTCACTGGTCCATATGTGGGTGTTTGGCGAGTTAACATAACCCGACAATGGAACCATACCTCATCCGAGAACCATGTGATATGACGTACCATTTGCTGAAAGAGAACGTTATATGTTGTTTCGTTCAGATTGCTTCGTCCTAGGGAGAGTTATTTTAAAATATTCGGGGACTTTTGCGAGTAAATCCCCCTGTATAATAGACTTTCGTGTTCTGTACTACATGAATTATCTAGACTTGAGATGGAGAAGGGAAGGGATGAAGACTGTACAATATGGTTTCACTCTTACTCTCAAATCACCGAGTTAATTTTGAAACAATAGTTTCAAGATCGCCGAGTTAATTTTAAAACAATAATTTCAAGATCACCGAGTTAATTTTGAAACAATAGTCTCAAGATCATCGAGTGAACTTTTAGGTAGTAGTAAAAACAAAAGAAATAAATCTGTTGTATATGTTATCTGTTTATGATTCTCTGTATTATATGGGTTGTCTAGACTTATGTGTGTGAAGGGAAGGAATAAAGACTGTACAATATGGTTTCACTCTGATTCTCAAGATCAATGAGTGAATTTTTAAACAATAGTCTCAAGATCATCCAGTCAACTTTTAGGCAATACTAAAAACAAAAGAAATAAATCTCTGGTATATGTTATCTGCTTATCATTGTCTGAATTGTATGGGTTGTCTAGACTTCTGTGTGCGAAGGGAAGGAATAAAGGTGTACAATACAGTTTCACTCTTATTCTCAAGATCAACGAGTCAATTTTGATGCAACAGTAAAAATAAAAAGACATAAACCAGTGGTATGTTTTAATCTGTTTATGAGAATTCTTTTACGTATTTTTTTTATATTTTTAGTCAAAAAATCTTGTTGAGTACAGATATTATGACAAGTAATGAAGTATTGCATTTCGAGGTTGAACACAGATTAAACGGAAGTAGTGAATTTCCTGCAATCGCTATAGATATATTAATCCATCATTTTGGAGGACACACACTAGTTTTGTGTCATATCAATCATAATTAATCTAAACTATATTTAGACAAATTCTTTTCATATATTCCCTATGAGACTTTTTTTCTTAGAAATATAAATTATTTTAAAAGTTTTGAATAATTTTAGTAATTGCTGAAAGAAATTTAACAATGCTTCTTTAAGTTTTAAATTTTTACAAACAAATGCTTTTCAAAATAATTTTTAAGCTCAACACAAAAATTAGTCATTCTCATGCATATTTGAATGGAAAAATGAAAAGTTAAAAACTTTACAGTATTTAATATAATCTTGAATTTTTTTTTCATCTTATGTAATTTCAATTTGTCTATGTTTCTTTATTATCACATTTTTAAATATTTAATTGCGACTAACCATTAGGGAATTCTGCTTTATGTGAAAGTATTTTAATAAATTCTGTCTTCATATATTTTATAATTATGTGCGATGAGTCTTGAGCTTTAAAATTATTTTTTGTTTTGTGTATAAATTGTTTGGCATGTCTATTTGTGTTTTAAATTTGCGATATGATTAATTACACAGCTTAAATTTAATAATGCAGAGCGCCATTATTACGCTGCAAATTTTAAAAGATATGCTGGAAAAAGGATATGTTATGTTATAAATTCTGCATTCTTGTAAGTCTTTTCTTTATATGAGGCATGAATTTTGAGAAAGGGTAGGTAATATATAGTTTAACATCACCTTAACATAGAATTTTGAGAAAATGTATATCAATGTCAACTTAAAAAATTATTAAAAAAGTTGGTAATATTATTGTGACAAATTTTTGAGAGAGAAAAATTAAATTAAACAGAAAACTTGAAAATTTAGATTATTGGACTGAATCTTTTACTGTTATGTTTATTAAACACTTGTTTGTGCTGTGAACAGTACTCCTATTGATTCCATATTGTTGCAAATGAGTATTAAACCGCTTTGATATGAAGAGAGGGCTATCTTTTTATATGAAAAGATTTTTCGAATTGGTGCTAATTATTGGACGAAACACCATCACCGTCGGCGTAATCTTAAGTACTTTCGAGTTTTTGTTCAAGAAGTTTTAGAGAGTAAAACAAGACTGGAGTGTGACTTGCAGTTGGAGAAAATTCAGGGAACTTATAATACAAAGAAGTTCCGATAAAAGGCAAATTCACATCTTGTTTTTTCCTTTATTTTTCGGAATTTGAAGTGTTCTTATTCATCAACTGCTCAAATTTGATACTTTCCCTTCTGTATTCCATCTTCTTGCAAATGAGGGATACTAGATATCCAAAGTCTATTTGGCTGAGGGTCTTTACTTATAGGTAATATCTTCCTGATGAACTCCCTGATTATCTCCCTGATGCTCATTCAGGAATCTTCAACACTCTCTTTTCTTTTCATCTTCCTATTGGTAGATACAGAACAGCATTTGATGGATTTGTTATTGCTACCCGTGTCGTTCCCGAGCAGCTTAGTCATTTACAAAAGAGTTTTTTGAAGAAATTTATCTTGTCCGACACTATAGTTGTTGTTCAATCCATTGAATCAATTCCTGGTATACCCTCAATTAATAGTAAGAAATGCCGAACGTGTCTTAGAGCAAAGAAGGATTCTTGTCATAATCCAGTAGATCATTGCAGGATATTTGGCAATGATCTGGCTGATAGACTGACACAAAAATGCAAGTGTTCTGTTGATTGTGAACGATGTAGTTTCATTCACAACAGCTAAGCACCTCATTAAAAGAACTCTTTCCCTGCGGCATCATAAAGAAATGTCTCTCCGAATTGTGTCGAAAAACTGGGCTTTTCTGGACACATGGTCATTCTTGATTGGGCTCGTTATGATGCTGCAGCACTATTCCACTTATCTACTAGCACGGCTGTTTGGCAGCATGCCTGTTCGTTTCAATTTTATGTATTGACTTCACTTCATTCTATGCGAAGACTGACTTATCATGGATGACCGTTACGTACTACTCTGCAGGGCTCTTCGTGAGCCCTCTCTGGTAGAGCGTTTTTGAGAGGAGAAAGGTCGAATTTCTAACTATGACAATTGTTCTATCCTTCGTTCTTTTTTACATTTGTTTTTGTATTCTGCTTGTTTGATTTATGAAGTTACCAGATCGCTTGTCATTAGAAATAAAAAAAAATAAGTATCTGTTAATAAATGTACTGTATGTATTAACTTAGGATATATTAAAATGTGCTAAAATATTTTAAGTTAAATAATACTATATTATATTACTTTCAGCTACTCACAGTGTTTAAAAATATTTGATATCTTCTAAGCTTTACTACATTTCGGAAAAATAGTATAAATTTCATCTAAATAAATATTTCTGTTCACAATGTTCTTTAGAGTTGAAAGATAATTTTAGTTATTTTATCAGTTTTAAAGCTTTTAATGAATATTTATACTTAACATCAAGATTACATAAAGTTGGTGAACAATATTCATGCTCAGATTTTCTCATTTTTATGAAATTTGAATAATTTAACTGATTTAACAAGCAGGCGTCTATTTTGCTGAAGAGGTATCACCGACGCCAAGTCGTTCTTTTGGGACGTTCCTACGTATCCCACCTATCAAAACACATTTTTAATGCAATGATTAGTTTGCAGTTTGTTCTCCAAGAGAGGGGACGGTTTGTTCTTGATGAATATATGACTTAATAATTTATAGAGAATATATCACTTCTACCCTAACTTTGGGTATTTATATCTTGAAGTGGCACTGTAAAAAATTTCATTCAAACACAGTTCTTACATAACAACAATTTTTATTCAAATATTTGCATATGTAAATTTGCTTTTCAATTTAAAACATGCGTACTACTAGTGTGAGGTATATAACATTTATACAATTCAATATATTTCCTGATATAACTATTCGTGCAATGAAAATGCAACTTGAGATACTCACAAATACTTTTGAAAGTCGACCAGCAATGCTGCCTCGTAAACTTTAGGCCTAACAATAACTCGTGTAGGTTTGAAGCAACCTAGCTATGCCTCCAGCTGCTGCTTGCAAAACTCAACTGTTATTAAACCAGACTCCACTTATCTCTCATCCACTCATCACTTATCACTTATCACTTATTACTCCACGAAGCCTAGCTCCAGCTCGATACTTCGTTTCGTCACCTCTACTCCTCCTTTCATTCCTCTCACTTCCTTCCTTTAATCTAGCTGGTATCTATACCAACTTATGCTTGGTATCTATACCAACCGCGTATGCCGCAATTAGCATATCTTAAGCGGCTTCTTAACTTCATTCACTTAAAAGTTCGATTATTGTGAATCGAATCTTATGTAAACCTTACATTGGCCTCCCTCGAAAAAAAAAATTAGGTAACTGAGGTCTGAACGGCTTCAGTTAGCTAATTGAAACGCGTGCTGGTTTTCCATTTTACATAATGGGTGGCAAAGCCAAAAAACCTTCCACACGTTGTGTGGTAGAAAAACGCCTATTCCATTTTACATGATTAACCTCTAAGGGTCCAGGTGACACCTTCATAGGTGGATTAGAAGATTTGAGGATACTGGGCTGGCTAACTGCGCCCTAAAATATCTATTTTAGTTGAAATTGACAACACAATTGCACGGCATGACATTTCTTGATTGTTTTTAACTGCTCGCTCACAATTCATACTGCACATGTGTTATGTTTTGTGAAGTTAGTACATTAGTTAGTTAGTTAGTTATCTGTATGCAGTATGTATTTTTTTCTATGCACTACTATAGGACCATAGGACCATAGGAACACGTGATTAACTGTGTTACCTAGGCCATCGCCTTTTAACACATATTTTTCATGATATTGACAACGGAGAGCGAAAGTTCCACCGAATTGAGAAAAGGAATGTTCGTATTTACATATCTTTGGAAGCGTAAATTGCAACACAAAAGTGAAGCAGAGAGTTTTTTGGTCAGAGCTTTGGGGTGTGAAATGAAGAGTTCTCAATCTATGCACTACATGTCCCCTTCAAAAATTTATAATACAACAGTATACCGTTTTTTTTCAGAGGCTCACCACTTCCTCTCAAAATGTTTACACAGCATATACAATGGGGAATTTCAAACCAGTTTGGTTTGATTTTATTGAAAGTGGGGGGGGGGGAGATGGAATAAGAAAACTGATACAAGACTTGTTTCTCAAGAATGCAGCAACTTCGTCGCACCAGTCTATCCATACAGTGGAACCTCTCTTGATGGTCGCAGTAATAGTAAAGTGGTTAGTTGACCGTGTGGGCATTATTCGTACAGCAGGGCGTTGGACTTGTGGAGCTGGACCGGCTTGACAATGGACAGGAATTCTCTTGGGAGGGGGCTCTTGCCGGGTGGCTGGTATCTTCCGCTTCCTATACTTGGTCAAAGGGTTTTTATGTATGTCATCCTTTCTTTTGATAACCTTGTGTACCTTATCTGTGACACGTTCATACTTTGATGAATTTTTTGCAGTACACACTTTACTTTTCTGCGTACTTTTGCTAGTATCGGCCTTATATTTTAATGGAGATTCTATTTTTTCAAACTTATACGCCGCACCTACGTGTTCAGTTACTGGCTTTATCTCGCCATTTATGATACGTTTACAATTTGGTTCGTTGCTTGTTTCATGTTTTTCAACAAACTGACCCTGTTTTTCGTATTTGTGCTTATACGACTTACTGTTTATTGACTTAATTACTTCAGTATTATCAGTTTTAATGCTGGAACCTGAAGGCGTTTTTTCTCGTTTTTTATCCCCCATTAGTTATATCCTCTTTTGACGAAAAAGGTCTCTTTAAAACTTGCTTCATCAGAATTTTCATCATTTAAATTCTTTAATACCACTTCAGTTTTGGGAAGATATAGCTTTTCGCACCCGTGCGTTTTAATGTTAACTACCTCTACAACTTCCGGAGCATCAGCTGAACTACTTACAGTAAAACTCTGTGACAAAAATTCATTCTGCTTCTCAGTCTGGTTTTCCTGTACTTTATTTAAGACTATATTATCAACCTGGTCTAAAGCACTATCATTCGGCTGGGAACTTGAAACGATAACATCATTACCTAGCGAGTTCCTACTATCATTTAAAGCATCTTTATTATAGTCAACTAATAAGTGTTCACTAACTTCCGTAACACATACTTTGTCATCTACTAAATTTCCTTCATTAACAGATGTGTGAATACCATCTAAAATAGCATTAATAGAAGTATAAGATGATTTATTTTCGAAACCAGTAGAATTAGTATCAGCACTATTTTCAGGAAATTTCACTGTAATTATCGCATTATTCCACCTAGGCTCCCTTTCTTTATTAGCCACAAAAATACCTCGATTTTCACTATGTTCAAAATAAAAATACTGGTTACTGCTCGAACAAGTTAAGAAATTTGTTAAAGCAGTTTTAACAGGTTGACTTATATCATGTTAAACAACTTGCCAATGCACCTAAGGTGCTTGCACATTATTTACTTTAAGTGCACAAATTTCACTATAACGCCGTGAGCTTCTATTATTTCACCCCTGGTACTGGTTTTACTGTTGGTTTGAAATTCGCGAAAAATTTTGGCGGGGGAATAAAACTTCTCGTACTCGAGTGAGGGTAAGGGGTAGCGAAGAAATGCATATTGTCATGTTTAGACAAAGCTTGAAGGAGGGTAGCCTTGCTTGTAATATATTGACTGTCAAAAAAATCTTGAACACTTGGCTTCAAACGCTGGATAACTAATTTTAAGATTACCGCTTCCGTAATCCCTTCTAAATATTTCTCACACTTTGAAATTTTATCCATAGCGAAATGTAACGCAGACTGACCTCCACGTTGCCTTAGAGAATAAATTTCAGCTTCAATTTGACTTTGATTAAAGTTCTTGGGAAAAACGCTAAGAAACTGTTGCTTGAACGACAAATAGTCACAAATGAGATTACTGCTTTGCATGTACCACTGCAATGCACTACCTATTAAAGCCGCTAGAGCAATTTTAAGTTTATCCTTCTCAGGGGTGCTATGTTGCTGAAATTAACGCTCTACCTCATGTAGAAGTTTGCTTGAGGGCCCGCCATTGAAGGTGACTTCGAATGGCGTGACTTGGTGAACCATAATGATGCATGGTAAATTTTCAGCAGGGTTTTGCCTTAAATCACTCATTTTCTAGCAGTATATAAGTATAATATCAAAATACTTTCATAATTTAGCAATATCAGAGTATAACACAGTGCACAGTTCAAACTTCAATTATGTTGTTCGTTATAAATGTAAACAGAACAACCAGGGTATATATAAACTTTCGGGAGCCAGTATAGAGAATTACTACATCTACCCTAACTTTGGGTATGTATATCTTCAAGTGGCACTCTAAACAATTTCATTCAAACACAGTTGTTACATAACAACAATGTTTATTCAAATATTTGCATATGTAAATTTGCTTTTCAACTTAAAGCATGCGTACTACTAGTACGAGGTATATAACATTTATACAATTCAATATATTTCCAGGTATAACTATTCGTGCAATGAATATACAACTTGAGATACTCACAAATACTTCGGAAAGACGACCAGCATTGCAGCCTCGTAAACTTTAGGCCTAACAAGAACTCACGTAGGTTTGAAGCAACCGAGCTATGCATCCAGCGGCTGCTCGCAAAACCTAACTATTATTAATTCAGACTCTAAGCCTTGCTCCAGCTCGATACTTCGTTTCGTGAGCTCTACTCCTCCTTTCACTTCCTTCCTTTAATCTAGCTGCTTGGTATTTATACCAACTGCGTATGCAGCAATTGACATATCTTAAGCTGCTTCTTTAACTTTATTCACTTAAAAGTTCGATTATTGTGAATCGAATCTTATGTAAACCTTACAAACTTCATAAATTGTAAAGCTTTAAATAGTGTGTGAATACTTTATAATGATGTTATCTACTCTATAAGTATATATACCCCCGTTTTCGTCCGATCATTTTTGAATTTTGTAGAGTAATAGTAAGGAAGGATTATTTTATAAATCTGTGTTTACTGTGTAAAGGGCGTTAACTCCAAAATGAGCTAAAATGAGTTATCAAACCAGGCATGTTTGAAAAATCAAAGGCTACTGCAGGGTACAGAAAGCTAAGTACAATTCCACTCCTAAATATTTTTATTCGTCAGTGAAAACTTGGGATGTGAAATCCAAAATGGGCTAAAATGAGATATCAAACCAGGTGTGTTTGAAAAATCAAGGGCTTCTGAAGGTTACATAAAGCTAAGTCCGATTCCACTCTTAAATATTTTTACTCATCAGTGTAAATTTGGAATATGCGAAACAGAACACAAACAAGTTAGTTTTCAATCCCGTTTTTATCAAAACTACGATTTTGGACTTGACACCCTTTACACAGCAAACACAGAAATGTGGCAGCCAGAAGATGATAGAATTGTATCTAGACACGAATCGTTTTAAGCATGTTATACATTGTTTCTCAATAAAATTCTGCTTTCCTCCTTCATAAAACAAATATCATGATCATCATTATCATTGTTGGCCCGACAGTCTATTGTAGGCACGGGTCTTCCTTAAGACACTCTTCCATCCAGTACTCTGTTAGGCCAGAAATTTACCAGTGGGTTAAACAAATGACTTTAAAACAATTGTCTGCACAGTCACATCATCTAAGTCTCGGTTCTCCCCTAAGTCTAGTGCCATAGGGTTTACGAAAGAAAATTTTATTAGTTATTGGAGAGGAATTCCTTCGATATATGTGTCCGGTAGTTTTCATATGATTGATTTTAATATATTTTACTTTGTATATATCTTTCCATAATTCATAATTATTAACCGACCACAGCGTTTAGCTTATACAGTATTGTGAACCTGTAGTCCAGCCGCCGCGTAGCAATTCCTGCATACTCAGCCGATGGTTATGCACCTGTTCGGGTAATTTGTATGGGCCTGGACGTTGGACGGACAATACAGATCTGCCGACCAATTGGGGCAACCCGGGGCACAAATATCTTTGCATAATTTATACATCTCATTATTATATCTTTTCCGCCAGATAACACCAAAATTAACCCCCTTCCCAACTATTAGTATAATAATTTTTCTTGCAAATATGGGAAGTAGCTTTTCGTGAATTTTACTAAGGGTCCAAGTCTGAGAATCTCCTGTCTGATAAGTGCGTTGTAGAGCTGCAATTTCATTTTCATTTTAAGTACATTCAATTTTAAAAGAACTTTTAAACCGATGAGAGCATGACTAGCAGAAATAATACAACTCTTGACTTCTGCATGTATATTACTTTTCTTCAAAGCAACACGCTATTTAATTTTCTCACAGTGTCTCACATTTTGAAATCCTTTGGGCACGCCACTATTTGGGTTTTTCGAATTGTGAAACAATATTCTCAATATTTCCGATATTTCAGAATTTAAATTATCTGACTATACGGCACAGACGAAAGTACCATTTAAGAATCGGAACATAAATAAAATAAGGTTTTAGATATACCAAAATGGGACAAAGAATTAGTAATGCTAGTGTCTTACTACCATTTATTACCTGTATTCATTTTTCTAAGAGTGTAGCCCGATATTTACCAGCTCTTTTCAGTAATACCTTCATGTGGAAAACAAATTAAGTTTTTAATTTAATTAGTATTTCTGCTTAAAAACATAACAGACTAATCATAAAATAAACAAGACCTATAACATAAAAACGTAAACTAAATAAAAATTCTAAATATTCGTGATATTTGAGAACTGACATTATTCACTGTTTACGCCAAGTCAGAGCTTATTGGTGTAATCTGAACTCTTGGCAGTCGCCAATCAAGGCGATCGTATTGTAACCCTTACGTTGCTGAGAGAATAGGTTTTTTGTTGTACGCAAACGAGTCTGCAAGCTCGGTTCCCATATCGTTGGGATTCGACATCATACCTTCGAATAAAATTTCGTTTTCGTTTACAGTCCATAATTTAATCTTACATCGAACATTACTCAACACTGACTACAAATTTACAGACGAAAGTAGTATTCAAGAATCGAAATATAACAGAAACATGTTTAGATATACTCAAAATGGGTCAAAAAGGAGTTATTTTCATGTTCTACTAACATTTACTTTCTATATTCCTTTAACATACGAGTAATGCACGAGATTTACCAGGACTTGTCACCGAAAAACTCTTCACTAAAAAATTGGATTTTTAATTTAATTAGAGTTTCTGCTTGAAAACATTAAAATATACAAATCAATTTTAAATACGCTAATTTATAATCCGTCTGAAAAACGTGCCTTTTGTGAAAAAGGCCATATTCACCAGTACATGCAACTAAACAAACCGCGAAAACTGTCTTACAGTGAAAAATATTCTTAATTATTAGTTTAAGCAAACACATAAATTTAAATTTCATGTGCGTGAAGAAATTACACGGTTGAATCCGCGTTAACACTAATTTTAAAGCCCAGAACTAGCATTGCAAGCAAACATATAAGTCGAGACAGCAGTGCTTTAATAAAGAGAAACTCATCCTTAATCACATTTTTCAGAACGGGAATAAACTCATAGGAATGGGAATTCATAACGCCGAATACGTGCACGCTCTTTAAATGTTTTGAAAATATGCTAATGATATTTGTAAGCGAACGAACGCACCCCGATAAAAAGAATAGCAGATTGAGACTCTTGTTCTAAATAACGTTAGTCTAGGAATTTTTACTTTGATATCAATTAATTAAACATTTATTACTGCGGAATAGTACGCCATTAAAAATTTCTTTAAATTAATTCTAATTAGGAAATTAACAAAAAAAATAAGCTTGTATTTCAAATTTCTGATTATGGATCCCACATTTAATTAGAAACAAAGCCAGCAGCAAGAAAAATTCTGAAAGTTATTCGTTATTTGAAACTGAAATAGATTTTTAATTTGTTAGGTGGTAATTAAGAAGTGTGTTGCTTCCAGGCTCTCCCAAGATTTACACATATTCTTAGAGGGGGAAAACACAATTTTTATTTTATTTCTTCAATTTTTCTAAATGTTTCACACATTTATCATTAGTCGCATAAATTACATATGCCTATTTTCGAAGATAAAAAAGAAGGACCTTTATTTATCTTCTATTGCATTTAAAACTCGCTTTCCATGTTTGGGAATTTTTCTTTAAGGAAATTTGCAACAAATATGATTTATCGTGACGAAGGGGAGAAAGAAAAAAAATGCAGTGAAAATGGGCAGACAGTTATTTTATTTATTTGTTTTTTATTTCGAATACTTAGTTCGCTGTTCGAACGTACATGCATTAATGTACAAACAAATTGGAAGTATATGAAGGAAAGTTGTAGTTATTTAATGAATTATATTTAACTAAAATAATTACAGGCTTAACTTTCGCTCGTTTATATTTTCTTTTGAAATTTTACTAACACGAGAAAGCATAATTTTCAGGAAGCAAAATATAATTAAGCAGAGGTTTAACACAGAGTATTTGAATTTAAGAAAATAATGTTGAATTTTTATAAAAATGTCATTTAGATTTCTTCAGTTACCACAATTTATGAACTGAAATATTAACATTTATATCACTGACTATGAACTCTATGCCCTTTAAAAGTCTATATAGTAGTATTTAAAAATAAAATTAAAATAATATAATAAACATTAAAAAATAATTTCATAACTGATTAAAAATAACAAAAGTATTTTTAAAGGGGTCTTTTGATTGTTTTTTGTTATCTGATACTACATTTTAATAAAAGAACAATGAAAAACTGCAAGAAATCAAACAAAAGTGTTTCATTCAAAAAATAATTAAAGTATCCTTTTAAAAGTATGTTTTGACTGTTTTTTGGTCCCATATACATATTACTAGAAGAAGAAGAAAGTGAAAAACTATGTGTTTAACATAAAAAACGAGTTTAATATATTAAAAATTTCATATGTTTAGAAAAATCTAAAGTAGTCACAAGCAAATATTTAATAATATTTGCTGTATTTTAAACTTTAATATTATTTATATATTGTAGAGTTAGCATTACAATCTATTAATCGATGTACAGAATAATATGACGTCAGGCATAGATAGATATAATTATTTGTTACATTATATTACATCGTAAGTAATCAGCCTCTCAGAATTTTAGAGTCTGTTTTAAGATTAAAAATCTAGATTTAAAACTCATGATTCTTGGAAGAGAATGTAGTTTATGTTTTATGTATAATATGCTTACGATACAAGGGTGCATTGAAAGGATGCAAACTATACAAAAGAAAATTTTAAAAAAATCCTTGAATTTAGATACACGAATTTAAATTTTTACTTTAAGAGAAAATGCATCAAGTTTTATGAAGTACTCTTTATAAGAATAGAAAATTCATTAAAATTTAAGATGTATCTGTGACTAAAACTCTTCAGATTACATTGGGCATTTATACTTTGTATACAGGGAATAACCCCTGATCAAAAAATAATCTATTAATAACAATTTAACTTCATTTTATCTAAAGATTTCACAAAATGCAAATACGCAAAATTTAAAAGAAGATTGTTGTAATGAAATGTAAATATCATAATTGTCCTTCATCATCATTCTTTAATCATCTTATTTACAGCAATGTGTCTTCGAAATTGTAATCTTTACATCAGTGATTCCCAACCGGTAAGCCGCGGCACTTTAGGGTGCCACGAGATTTTTTTGGATAAACAAAAAAAAAAAATATTAGTAGGGATTTAAAATAGATATTTGACTTGAATTATGATGATTGACTTGAATTAATTGCTCCCACGCCCGACAGTTTGGGACACAAATCGATGACTCCTTACCGAGGATGAATTAGCTACCTCACGCCCTAAACTATTAGGCTTGATATCAAACATTTGTGCTCTAAACATCCATCGTAAGTCTCACATTAATAAAGCATTTTTAACGATTTCGATTGTAGTCTACTATTATACAATTAATTGTACAATTAACTTAAATTCAATGTAGTGTGATACTACATTGAATTCCATGGCTATTTTCGAAACTGTATTGACATAGTCTGATATTTGTTTCTTATATTTTTCAATAAATGAATAAAATCAACAATGGAGTAAGTATTTAAGAGAGCTGGAACTTCAATAGTGGCAACACGGTTGTAGATCCCCCACGAAGCAGAACTAATGAAAGCAGCTTATACAACACATACGTCACATACCTGCCTGACCTCAGAGCGAATGAGCTCTCCTGACGAACTTCACACGCCTGCACAGATACAGGATGAACACAGCCATGTTTTAATTACCTGTCTATCGTACGAAATAGTAATTTGTGGCATCGTAATGATAGGAAGATGCTTGTGAGCACACTGGGGCTGGGAAGTGCTCTACAGTCTCCCATATTCCCCGGATTTAATCTATGTGACTTTGATCTCATCTCCAAGATAAAGGAACCTTTCTGTGGATTCCACCAGAGATTCCGATGGCTGTAGACCGCTCCATTCGAAGGATCAACAAATCAGGTGCTGCACACGGCATCCTGCAGCCTCCAGGACTTTAGCAACAGGTGCTAAACAATGCTAGTTACTTTTTGGAAAGGCTATACAAGTTTCACCCCATATCTCTTCTGTATAATTGTTACATACCTAGTTACCACTTAATTGCTAAAGTTCCATCCTATGTTTTTGACTTAAATATAACTTGTTCCAGAAACATGTTCATCTTTAATTTAATATAAGAAATTGACTAAAGACTAGCATTCTAACAAGTGTGCTCCAAGTGTTTAATCTCATTCCCAAGGGTGCCGCAAACATAAAAAGTTTGGGAATCCCTGTTGTACACAATAATGTTTTAAATACATACATTCTGTATTTGTAAGTAAAAGCACATTTTCTTCTGAATAACCAATCTTAATTTTCATGTCAAAAGACAAAAGCGATAAGCTTTTCTAAATCCATCAGCAGATTATGAGCATTAATCCATTTAAAAATGCAATACATAATCCATTTAAAGGAATAGAAAGGAAGGTCCAATGTACGGCTTTACCTCCAGACTTAACTTTTCATTTTCTCACTGCTGTTTGTTATAATACAAACAAAATAAAGATAAATATTTACATATATTTATTATAAAAACATTTGTAACTCTTTTATTTAAAAAGATTATAGTAATTTAAAGAAACCTCATGCCAGCAATTTTTGAATTAAAATCCTATGACGAATACTTAAAATAAAATTTAATCCATCTGAATACAGACATGCAGTTTTAGATACATTAATAATATCAGAATGATTTGTGTATACAAATTTCTCTGTTTTTAGTTGAAATTTAAATATTTAAGAAATTTTTCTAAATGCACTAGGGTTATTGATTAAAAATTCTCTAGGGACCAAAAGTCAAACACAGCATGTTAAACGTATAAAGTGAAGGATTAACTTAAACTGAATGCGAGATATTTGCATGCAACATTCCCTCACCTAAACAAGTTTCTCCGTGAGTAAAACTGAAACGGAAATTTGATAATGTGTGCCAATACAAAGGATTGTAGTTGAATCGCCATAAATACAACTGACCCTTTAGGGCATGCCTTAATTACGTTCATTGAAACCACAGGTAGAACTTATGAGACAGCAGTTATGTAGAGAATGATAGTGGTAGAGGAACATTAAGCTGGTATTTTTTGGAGGGTAGAATCATCAGCATAGTAGGAGGAGGAAAATTATTCACGTAAGTTTCCAAGGCTCTGTATATATCTCAATATTTTATCGCTTTTGTGGAGGGTATTTTCAAACACTGGCGACGTTAGGCGACAACCCGTGTCAAGTTGTCAAAGGGTTACAATCCCTTAAAACAGGTCAAATATTTGACACAAATTACCTGACTTTCCAAATCCATGACTTGACAGTTTTAGTCAAGCTCGCAACTGCACAAGGATTCAAACGTTTTCAGAGAGATATTATGACCTTCGGAATAGGGTTCTGAATCAGCAAGAAAAAGTGCTACTCTCTGATAAGTTCAGATTCAGTTTGCAAGCTAATTCTTATTGCACGATTGTATAGAAAGAGTTACGAGAAGGATCATCACTTTTCCATCCTTTTATCGTCACGGAAAGGGCTGAGATTTGTTAGTATATATTTGCATTATTATTAATAAATGTACAGTGTCGACATAAAGAAACAGTATGATCGTCTCTATCGAGGAACCGTCTGTCTACAATTCAAAGTCATGAATGATAATGTGTCTCCTCATCGGTGCAAACTGGTAGATTTTACCACAGATTTTTATCACGGTAAAATATATTTTGATTTTTAACTTGCTATTTAGCATCTATATCCAAAAACTCTCTTTTATTTCTTGTGTTTGCTATGAACTCCCGGATCAACGTGTCGTCCCTTTTTTCCTTTCTGATCCTTGTCTTCTCCATGATCGTTTTCTATTTTGTTACATGCGAGAACTGATAGAAACACAGCCTTGAAGGGCTAGGTCCATGTAATGCTGTTGGCGCCCAACATCCTGTGGGATCCTTCACAGAAAAGACATCTGACAAACGTAATATCATACTCTCTTTCGATACCAATTCAGATACGAATTCTGAATGCGAGATATTTGCATGTAACATTCCCTCACCTAAACAAGTTTCTCCGTGAGTAAAACTGAAAGGGAAATTTCATGTGTGCAAATACAAAGTATTGGCACACATCATACTCTCTTTCGATACGAATTCAACTTAGGATACGTGGTATGCACAATGGAGACAAGCTATATCCCTTTATCTTCCAAGAAGGACAATTTTGGAATTTAATATAGCTCTAGTGGAATAGTCATACGGGTTCTCGGCAAACTTGGAAAAGAGTCATAAAAATTAATCTAAGGCTTGCGTATTTGCAAGCAGAAAACCACATCATGCCTTTGTACAAAAGTTTCACGAGTAATCATGTAAACAAAATTTAACTGGTCAGGTACACAAAGTTTCATTCCATTTCTTTTTTTTTTCAACCAATTTTTTTTTGAAGTGGAGGGGGAGGGGAATAATCACAAGTATGTAATATCTTGCTTGCCCTTATGAACATCTATGTCAATTGATAGAAAATCAAATTAAATGCAATATATGCAAAGGATCATGTCATTTGCAGAACATTGAAGTAATACATAATGTGATAACACATAGATGAAAGACTGATTCATTCAATTCTTCATTTAATTTTATTCAAGTTAAAACTAGAATAATAACTTACTTCACAGCCCAGCAGAATAATTTAAATAGAAAGAGAGACAGAAAAAACTCCTTCTTTTCTCTCGCGAGATTTAATTATTTCAAATGAAAGTCAAAAAAAAGCAACAAAATGATAAAAATTCCTAATTTACTTGCATTATCATTTTTATCTACATTATTTGATTAAAATTATTTTATTTCATTTTCTTTAATTTTAAAGTTGCTTCCGTTTCTCCCTCGTGAAATTTTTTAATAAGAGGCGCTAAGTTAATTTAGCGAAATGTAGTTATAATGATGAACATTTCGCAAGATCTAAAATTTAACGTTAATTAACATTTGGTAATAATTTTTAAATAATCAATTAGAAAGAGGTATGTTAATTTTTATAAATACATGTATTTTTTTATTTCTCAAAGTTTACACATTATTAATGTAGGGAAGACATGTTTGAAGGTAGTTATTGAAAGAAACACATCCTAACTTATCTAGGTAGAAATGTGGAGTCTTGGATTATTGAATTTATGGATTTTTATCTATTCTTTTTGTTTAAAATGCTAATGCCACGATATAAAGTGACTAACACTTATTTTGAATAAGTCCAGAGAACACGTGTTGAAATACAAACTTTTATTGGACAGTTAAAGTATAAAAGACGGGAACCGAATAATTTCTTTGCTGTTACAACATTGACTGCGGACCCCAGTATCTGATTCTTACCTTTTGAGTTTTAATGTTGATTCGGCGAATACAGGTGAAACAGTGCAGCAATGATAATGTATTACTTAGGACCGTAAGTACCTCTAATTTTTGATTATTTACTCCATAGTATCAAGTTCTAATAAAGGTAAGGCACCCTAGGAAGGTATTTGGAGCTTGTAAATATAAGAATATTGATTTATTTATTCAAACAAATGACGGAAACTGTATGAGCTGTAAAATAGATTCTAATTTTTTTAACACGTATTATCTTGGAAATGTAGTATGAACCTGTGCCGGTAAAATGTAAACAAAGCCTAGACCCTATCTGTAACACTAAAAGGATTTTAAGATTAAAATCATCCGAAAATTACAATCATTCTAATGGATTAAAATCAGTAATTAAAATAAACGGAAGATTTTAAATATGGCATATTTACAAGGACATATGTAGAAAACATTAACACTTTATGTATTGCCAGAGTTCATCGGGATTGATAAACCAAGAAAAAATGTCAAATTACATAAACAAATGAAGACACTAACTATCGAATAAATTAACAGAAATCTGCAATTAGCGCTCAACGCAACATAAATGCAAAATTCTGTAGCAATAATTGAAATAAAAAATAGAAAAGCATAAAAAAAATCAAAAAATCAAAAGAAACAATTTTACGAGGCAATCGACCGGTCTCTTCATCAGGAGACCTAACCAAGTAGGTCACCTTAGGGGAATCTTTCTGATAGGATGTAGGTCAAGCCAAAAAACATCCCAAGGCCCTGAGATCCCCAAATGGAAAACAGAAAGTCAAAAGTATTAGATCAATCGAAATCACAATACAATATTAAAAACAGAACCCCCCCCCCCAAAAAAAAAATAAATAAATAAAATTACAAGTAAACTTATCATATCCCAATTAAAAGAAAATTGACAGTAGACTACATGACTTCAGGAAGAGTAGTGGGAACTACAGTACATTGGCCAAGTGATAGTAGAAATGAAGAACCAGCTATTTATCCAAAAAATTTAGTAGTACAGCAGTAAAACCAAAGAACTTCCGCGCCTCCTATCCAACTGATATCTAGAAAATTGGATTTAAATAGAATAAAGGAAAAAAACAATCCAGCTTTTATCTGGTAGGGCCTTTTTCAGACCTTAAAATATGCCCACCTCTAAGTACCATTTTTTAAAATAATTTTAAATTACCGAAGTTTCTAGGGAAATTTTTCTTGTGTAGATTTTCCTCGAAAATATCGGATGCTTCCCAACAATCCTTACTATTATTGCAAATATTTTTGATTCTATACAGTTGCTAGTAAAAAATATTCTAAAGAATATTATAGTTTAATTTGCTATAGAAATTTTTAAACATATTAACTTCAATTTTAAAATCTAAACTTTTGTCATAAATCCCGATTTTAATTCCGTTATCTTGAATTTTTATTTTAAGATCCAAATGCGCAGCAAAATGAATGTCTTCGTTTATTTTATTCAAGGATAATTCCTTTGGATAAATTTGATTGAGAAATTCCATATCAGTACAATTAAAAGTTTCAATGTCAGTAATATATCTAAATCCGGAAACCCTATTTAAGTCTGGCTCTGTTTAGTCGGGCTTGATAAGTTCTCTTATCTCCTTTTTTAAATAACTGTATTATAGTGTAATATTAAATCAGGACGTAATAAATATGCCCATTTTTAAGGTTATTTCCATAGTTTCAAAAAATTCTTCGGAATCACCTAATACATTTTACTGTCCTGCAATAAACAATAACTATTTTTCATCAACAAGTATAAGATATTTTTCATCGATTAGTATTAGTTTTCCCAAAACTCGTGCTGACATCAGGATGCAGATGCGATGCATGTTTTATATGATTTGGATGCTATTTTTATTTAAGCAACATGGGAAGCAATCTGGGGGAGAAACGTGTTTTTTGATTGCGTTAGACACTCTTAAGCAAAATTTTTTCTAAACTTTTATTCTTTTATGAGTTTTTTTTAATAACAAACTATTGTCAGGTTATAAAGACATTAAAAAACTCCTTAAGATTATAAACGAAAATGTATGGGTTTTTAATAAGTAGAACAAAGTCACTACTCTGGGACATTTGGAGAGTTAATATATAAAGTTAGATGATGAGCGTAGTCATACAGATACTTATTACATAGGATGGAACTTTAAAAGTGGCAACTAGGTTTGTACAAAGGATGCAGAAGGCATACAGGGCTAAAACTTTTATAGCCCTTCAAAGTAGTAACGAGCATTGTTCAGCACCCATTGCTAACGTCCTAGAAGCTGCAGGATGTCGTTGGCAGCACCCGAGTTGTTGATCCTTCGAATGGACCGGTCTAGATCCTGCGGAATCTTTTCGTGTAATCCACGGAGCAGTTCCTTCATCTTGAGGATGAGATCAAAGTTACAGAGATTAAGTTCGGGGAATATGGGGGACTGTAGATCACTTCCCAACCCAAGCGAGCGAACACGTCAGCCACAGTGTGCCCGCAAGTATTTTCCTTCCATCAGTACTATGCAACAAATTATTTCATACGACAGACCGGTAACTAAAATATGGTTGTGTTAATACTGTCACTGTACAGGCGTGTAATGTTTGTGGGGAGAGCACATTCACTCTGAGGTAAGACAGGCATGTGACTTTCGTGTGGTTTAAGCTGCGTTCCTTGGTTCTATTGCGTGGAGGCTCTAGAACAGTGTTGCAACTATTAAAGTTACACCCCTCGTATATACTGATAAAAATAGCTTCAAATTAAGCATGTTTTTTGAGTGCTAAATATTTCTTTTACTGTACAAGCAATGTAACATTTATAATAAAGGACCCGAGGTAGCATACAGGGAGCACGATGAACTAGGAACTGGGGCTGTTCAATTCGAATCTCGACGAACACCATTAAATGACTTCGTGTGTAGGTCGGATAGGGACGTGTTAAATCCTTAGACCGGAAATTCCCTTCTATGAGGTCCGAGAGGGTGAAAGAAGGCCCGAATTCCCCAGATATCACCCCTGCCGGGGAGGACAGGGTCAAAATGGAGGTAGCACCAAGGGATGGTGTTGTTTCACCAACACGGTGCCCCCCTGGAAAGAAACCAACGATTCTCGTGAATTTTGATTGAAGGTCCTCATTGACAAGTGCCCCGCATTGGCAAACAACAACAACATTTATAATAAAAGATGCGAAATGAGTGTAGTTCAAAAGTACATTTAATTAATATACAGGGTGGTCATAAAAAAAACTTTGCCGATATATGGACGTCTAACGGCCGTTCGTTTCAACCGATCGTGATGAGATTTCAGATATAGTTATTCAGAGGTATGAGCTCGGAATTCTGTGAACAACAACAAAGTGTGGGCTCACGGTTACGGTTATAGGTGCAGAAACTGGAAATTTTCGAATGGCAACGCCTACTTTTTTCCCTCGCAAAGTGCTCAGCGCATGCGAAAACCCTAAATAGCGTTGGAACGGTACGTGTATTACTAAAAACGGTTATGCACAACCAAAAACAGCTCTGCGAACGGCCTACAGAAACACGATCAAGGAGGAAACACGAAAGAAGGACGAAATTTGCATATAACAGAGGCAAGACACCAATCACTAATCACAACACAGACCGGACAAAAGAAAACATTTATTTGGATTACACATTTTCCACATGGGTGCCATCATCGTGTTTTGTTGGCTGTTCGCAGAGCTGCTTTTAGTGCGTACATAACGCATCCGTTTATTGTGATACACGTAACGTTCGAACGCTCTTTGGGGTTTTCGCATGCGCTGAGCATTTTGCGATGGGAAAAAGTGGGCATTGCCATTTGAAAATACCGAGTTTCTGTACCTATAACCGTAACCTTGAGAGCCATTTTATGGCCTTTCACAGAATTTCGAGCTCATACCTCTGAATAACTATATCTGAAATCTCATCTCGATCGATTGTACGGAACAGCCGGTAGCGGTCCACATATCGGCAAAGTTTTTTTATGACCACCCTGTATGAAATAAGACAAAAAATATACAAATAATTGTTAATTTTTCTATTTTGTATCATCTTAGAAGAAAGGAAAGCTATAAAACAATATTTTAAAGCTTGATAATTTGAAAAATTTTAAAGATAGAAATATTTAATTTTTTGTGAAACAGGTAATACATTGGTGAAATATTTTCTCTCTATTAAATTAAAAACAATTATAAAATATATTAACCTTAACTGATATTTTCCAATTTTAAATAAATATTCTATTTTCGTCAATTTCCTTAAACGGACTTGATTTAATATATTTACTCAGTTTCGAAACATGCTATATTGATTCATTACACTGTAAAACTGCATGCCTATAAAGTCTACTAGATTAAATTAAAGTTCTTTTTATTTTCATATCCATCATATATGCTGAATATGTAAATTTAAGAAAAAGATGTAGAATATCAAATTATTTATAAGAAATCTAGATGTAGTTTGCATTAAAAAATTAAACGAAAATTTTGAATGTTTACTTATTTGCCAAAGAGATTGACTGAGACGCATAACTTATTAAAATTGCTTGAAAAAGAAATATCTTGAATCTCAGCCTGATATGGGAATATTGAACCAATAAATCTTAGTATTGGAAACGAAAATGTTAGGGGTTATAGAGGATTTGTACGTGCATTTTTACAATTTTAATCGTGTACTTTAGCACTAAATAAGCAAGGACTCAGAATATAAACTCTGAATGTTTATTAGAAATACTTGGTAAGAGTTATATTGGATTGTTAAAAGGCATTTCTAAAGTTTTTCGGAAATATTAAACTAGATATACGCCGATAAATTATCTCTGTGCGTATTAATTTTTTTTTATATTCCGATTTAATAAGATAAATCTTAATTGAAAGTTATTTAAACGCCAGATATGGAAACGAATATTTGAAGCGCATTTAAATGTAGGAATATTATATAAGCAAAAGAAAAATTCTCCAGATTTTATTTAGTCGTTACCTAGTCAGATACGAAATATTTAATCTCTAAAATGTTTTACTGCCTTTATTTTATTCCGTAATCATTAGATTATTTTTCTTCTTAACTCTCAGTGTAAAAAGAGATTACTTTTAAACGATTTAAACATGAAGCGCTGTTTGATGCATTTTTTCAAAATTAATTTGATTTCTTCTATCATTTTATATTAATAAAACTAGGCATTACTAAACAACGTATTGTCTGTTAAATCCTTTGTTGGATATAAAATTCAATTACTTTTCATTTTTCCTCTGTCATCTAATTATGTATTCTTGCCCTCATAAGCTATTTGAAAATGTAACACTTAAGGATGCAGAATTACTTGCTATTTTTATATGTAGAATCAATGATATTACTGGAAAACAACGTATTGTATGTTAAATCGTTTGTTGGATATAAAATTAAACTACTTTTCATCTGTCACCTTTCTCCTAATTATCTGTTATTGCGGATATAAGGCATTCAAAAATGTATCAATGGAGGATGCTGAATTACTTATCTTTTTTGATACGTAACATTCATTAATGATGTTATTGGGGAAGAACTTATTGTCTGTTAAAGTCTTTGAATGATATAAAATATAGCTACGATTCATCTTTCACCTCTCTCCTAATTATCGGTTCTTGCGTACACAAGTCATTCAAAAAATATCAATTAAGGATACTGTATTACTTATATATTATTATAATGTCAATTAATGATATTATTTGTACAGAACGTATTGTCTGTTAAATTCTTTGTAAGTTATAAAACTGAACTACTTATCATCCTTCATCTTTTTCATCATTATCTTTTCTTGCCTACATATTCCATTCATAAAAGTCTCAATTAAGGAAGCTGATATACTTATGTTTTTGGATACGTATAATTAATAATATTACTGGCAAAAGACGTATTGTCTGTTAAGGCCATTGTAAGTTATAAAACTAATTTGCTTATTATCTGTCCTCTTTCTTGCAATTAGAAGCGATTTGAAAATTATCAAATGAATGTTTAATTACTTATGAAATGAAAATGAATTGTGAATTGAATATTGAATTATTTATGAAATGTATGAAATGAAATGAAATTATGAAATGTGGAATCACGTACCTTTAAGAACTTTTTATACGTATAAATTTATCTAGAATACATAAATATCTGTTATCAAATGTAATTTTTTGTGAAAACTATAAATATGTTAATAGACATTTTGGTTCATATAAATATAAATACTGTGCTATAAAACTGAAAAAGTCATATAATTCCGTCTGAAAATATTTTAACGCGCCATTTAACCTCTTTATCATAACTACTATAAGAGTTTTTCGATTTATATCAAGGTCTTTCATTAATAATTCCGACGATCTAAATATCGAAAGACTTAAAATATTCAGGCTTATCAGACAGTTCTTAGAATAATAGATGGAGTGTTTAAAGACTTGATAAAAGGGGCAGGTAGGAGTCCCTTTTCTGAAATATTTCTTGGCGCACTCATTTTTTTTTACGATTTAGTTTTTTTTAAGTTAGCATTAATTTTTGAGTAAATTATGAAGTACTCTTTGGTTTATTACAATTTTTCAGGGCGTCAATCAATTTGCTTTTACACAATATAGTTTTCTATAACATAGCTGACATCTGCTTTATATTTTTAACTAAAGAATTTTATCCTTTTACATGCTGCAGATATTTTATTAAATAATGTATAGTTTAAGACGAAAAAATATTTACCGTTTTCAATCAGCTTAAAATACATTCTCAAACATGCGTAACCATCAAAATTTCAAATAAATTTTACACAAAAAATTTCTGGTTTGTAGATGCAGATGAAAGCGTATTAACTCTCTAAAGTGCATCGAAATGTACAGCATTATATTATCAGCAGAATCTAGAATCCAGTTATCTAAGTAACACTAAAAGAAAAGACATATCTAAAGAATTATATCATTTTGCATACTGCAGGGAATTTATAATTTAATGTATAATTTAATGGGAAAACAGAAATTTGACAGTTTCAATCATCTTAAAATATATTCAAGAAGTTGCGTAACCATCAAAATTTCAAATAAATTTTTCACAAAAAATATTATCTGGTATCTAGATACTGATGAAAATGTATTAACTGTCTGAAGTAAATATTTTTTAATCACGAAATATATTCGTCTGAAAACAACATAAAATAAAATACCTTATGCGTACATTTGGAAACGTATTGAAATAAAAATTGGTTTAGTATAGGATCACATAATCCTTTAAGTCCGAACATATGCGAAACATCTTCATTGCAAAACCACTTTTTATTGCATTTAATGTTAACAATTTTCGCAAGCACTAAAAACGTTTACCAATTCCTTCCTCGCAATAGCATTTTTCCCTTTTTATGACGTAAAATAAAGTGTTAGTTAATGAAGACAAAAATTTAATTAGACGTTTTGAGACATTTGAAATTAACGAATATCTCCAAGGATTAATTTGGAGATGTGTTATTTTAACAACACAGTGTTTTAAATTTGCGATTAATTTTCTCGCTAAAAGGTTTTTACGAGTCAGCCAAGTTATATCTATCAAAATAAATATAAATACAAAGTATGTTATTTCGAAAGGAACTAGATTACGTAGTAAATTAATTGTTTTTTTTTCTCCAGAAAATGAAGGTGACTCATTTGTTAGATATATGTTTTTTAATATGTCATAGCTTTGTGTAGATTCTAGACAGATATCTAGGAACTTTAATTCCTTCAATGGATATCATTTCTAAATTTTAAAATGTTAATATTTAATAGAACATTTATTATAATTTTAATGTATGGTTAGTTAATGAATATTTAGGAATGAACTACAAAGTATAATGATATAGAAAAAATAATGCTTGATTCAGATGTCCTAAATGTAAGTATCATATACACTGGTTATCAAAAATTAAGAAAAAGCCACAAAAATAGCGATAACTCAAAAAGTTACGCGTACAATTTAATGAAACTTATACAAATTACACAACACATAGGTAGGCATAAAATAGCATAAAAAGAAATCAGCAGACAATTATGGTGATATAGAAACTGGCATATGTATACAATGAACAAATAGAATGTGTCAGTTTAGTATATTAAAAGTACCTTTAATAGGGCGTATGATCCCCCGAGAAGCAATACAGCGATGTGTGTGCCTACTGCAAACGTTCCCGCCTATGGCGTGACGTGAGTGGGACGCAAATAGCTGGTCGCCTCGCAAAAAGACCACCTTCGTGAAACCTTCTACGCAAGGTTGACGTTGATACCAACTTTCCGAAGCTTGCAGCGAGAGTGGATCTGAGTTCAGACGGAGTTGCGGTTCTATTATTTCGTGCGCATAGTAAAAAATATCGGTCATCGGCACTCGTCCTTGGTTGAACCTCCTGGATGCCGAATCCGTGGTTAGAAGTTGTTGCCAAAGTCTATGAACCACAGACGGACTCACATTTAGCCATCTGGCCACTTCTGTCTGATTTTGTCCTGCCTCTAATCTCCCAATTGCTCGCCATCGCAGTTCTTCGGTCAAATGATGCCTGGAGGTCATTGTTACAATTTGGCTATTCCAGATGTCTAATCTCTGGCTCGCAGCGACAATTGCCGCATTGCTGTGAAACATGCACTTTTATGCTCCTCGCAAATGAAATATTCCGACTGCAGTGCCTCTATTTTGCATAATGTACTATTGTTCAGTACCTTTTACTTAACAGCATATTCAAATTTTAACCAGATTGGCCTAGTTTTGAACGTGTTATCTCTCTTTTTGTGATTTTTCCTTAATTTTTGATAACAAGTATATATATATATATATATATATATATATATATATATATATATATATATATGTGTGTGTGTGTGTGTGTGTGTGTGTGTGTGTGTAACGCTTGGCGAGGGCGAGGGACAGGGGTTGATGGCAGCCAATGCCTCCCAGAGGGTCTAGTCCGCGACCCAGTTCCTGCGCTGAAAGTGTAGTTGGCCGGTGAAGCTCGTTGTTTTAGAATTTTGAAGAATATCTTTTTAAACTCAGTTACTGACCTATTGTTACTTGTCCCTTCCAGCTCCAGACACAGGAAGCACACTACGACTCTTAGAAGAAAAACTTTTTATTCCCTAAACTGTTACATGTTCGCTATACAGTGACAATTCAACAAATCCGACCTCTACTTTGTGGCGCGCCTATTTTTAACTTTATAGAAGTGTTGTCTCGTGATCAAAAACTTCTGCAATTATTGGTTCGCGCACAGAAATCTGGGCTCAAAAAGATTGGGGAACAACACTGGGGTTGTATAGGAAGTGCCTAATTAAGTTCGATTTCTTTGTTTTTGAATTCGACTACGTAACAGATTTTCAACGTGATACGCCCAAGGATTTTTGAATGAATTTTGGAATTTTAAAAGGGTTTTTGGGTTTTATGTGTTATAGAATATATATATTATAGAATTCACTTCTAGCAACTGTTATCACATTTCATAAATGATACAAAGTATATCACACAATACTTATTATACATAATATTCAACTATTTCAATCATCTATAACTCACATTTATATTTTATCCTTAATCTATTCACATTATTATCATATTTTATTCTTTTAGTTCTTATTTTCAATATTGATTGTGTCATCTCTTTATATTTCTTCTAACAATTTTTATTTTTATTCAAAACATTTGTCGCTTCTTATTTAACTGTGCACGTTTATTTTGTTTGGTGTGGGATCCCATGTTTTTTTTTTTGAGTTATCTGTTTATATGCGTGTAACCCTGACTTCTTAGTTTCCAGATTCTTTGTAATCCTAATCCTACGGAGTGATGAGGTGTGTACTTGTTTGCGTAAAAAAGTGGGTTTCTTTCCACATATTGTATCATGACAAATAGGGAGGAAAGAGGTTTAGCCGCAACGTGGACCAACATTGAATCTCCCAATAGAACATGGAAGCCAAAAACAACATCTTGTGCAGGACAAAAATGGGAAAACAGGAAAGTGGGCGAGTCTCATTCCTGTGGAAGTATTAGTAAGAATTGGGAGGGCAAGGAGTGGTCATCCCATGGTCTGTCTTTAGTCATTTCTATTGTCTAGATATTTTTAACTCAGCATCTTGAGTGACTGAAGTTTGCAAGAAAAATGTATTACGATTTACAGGTAAATGGGTTGACATCCGAAAACTAAAGTGGAGGGGGTGATAGAACAAAGACTTCAAGAAGTAGAGAATTTAAGAAAGATAAAAGAATTAGAAATGTCACATTCGGGAACGTTAATTTTGAGATCCAAGAAAAATTCACATACAACAGTATTTAAAAAGAAAGCTTAAAAAAGATAGTTATTTCCTTGTCTATGTTTGTTAGGACAACATGCAATGCTTAATCACCTAATGTGAAGTGAGTTGATGTTAAGCATCAGAAGATCAAAAATAAAAAAAAGGAAAGTGGATCTATGATTTTATGAAAATTGTCACTATTCATTTTATAATTTTAATTTTTCTGGAGCATTATAATAACTCAATCTACACGCATAGGCAATTTCAGAAATTTGGTTGGTTTGAAAATTTGGTCTATTGATTTGATAGTTGACTTTAGAAATTTGTTTTAAAATAGTGTAGGGTCCAGAATAGGGTGATGTCAATTTTCTTGTATTCAGGTATAGAAATTCCCAAATAACACTAGATCACCAACATTAAATTTTGATTCTATAAAACGCGCATTATATTTTACTTTATTCCCATTATGGTATTTATTTGTCCTTTCCTCTGCTTATTTTCTAGCTTCATCTAATAGAGGATAACATTTTGTTTGTTTATATGAGGTTCATAGGGTAAAATTCCAAAAAGCAAATAAGCTGGGTCAATTGTGTAATCGAATAGGGAGTATGATTGTATTCATTAATAATTTCATTTAATAAAGTAGTCCAAGGAATTTTACTTGATGAATTATTCACTTTCATCTTCATCGAGTGATTATTGTCTGATTCCCTCTCAACTTTATCGTTAGTCTGAGGGTGATGAGAGATAGTGAGCAACATTTTAAAACCATTATGTTCTAAGAACCTCCTAAATTTTAAAGAAGTGAAAGCTATGTTTCTATCGGTTAATAATTTTTAGGTGTTTGAAATTGGTATATTTGTTTTAAACAATTAGTGCAGGATTCTATTGTTACACTTTTTGATGTAAAAGCCCAAATATAAGGTCAATTATTAAATGGAAATATTTTTTTGTTCAATTTTAGTAGTTAAGACCGCATACTGTGTCTAAACTTAAGCATTCAAAAGGGTGTCTGTCAGACGAACTTTTTGCTGCAACCCAAACTTTTTTGCCTCTTTTTCTTATTAACTTTACAAGTTTGACAGTGTTTTAAATAATTATTTATATTTTCCGTAATTTTAGGCCAATAGTACTGAGGAAAGATTAATTGTACTGTTTTAATTACTCCACGGTGTCCAAATTCTTCATGATCTTTTCACAATACTTCTAATCTCATGTTGTGTATCACTTTATAAATTAAATAATTTAAATTAAATATACAGTGAATTAAATAGCATAAAAATTTTCTCCACCTATTTTTTAACTTTGATGAGTGTCATTAGAATAATTTTCGCGCGAATTAATCGTAGTGACACTTATGAAAGTTGAGCAAATGATAAATCATGTTTTATGTACTAAATGTAACATGCAAGAATTTAATGTATTTTACTGTTTGATTGACTGACAATTTCAATTTATTTTAATTTATTTTTTCATGTCGATTGACTGACGCAAGGTAAAGTTTTTTTAACAATTAAGCTTTGTTTAGTATTTTTATTTATTTCCCTAATTTTATTTTTAAGTTTTATATGCTTAAATTTTTTCCTTTTTTATATATACACTGCTGGCCACTGTAAATGCAACACCCTGAAGGAAACATGCAAATAACATGAAATTTACAATATGCATTAGCGAAAGTGAGATAAGCAAATGATTAGAATTTCAGCGCAGGCGCACATCACGCGCGCCTGTGGCGCCACTTCAAAGCGCTAATTAAGGCTTGGAGATTTCGACGATTTCAAGTTCGGCAATTGTGTTTTTCTTGTGGTTTTTTCAAAAAAACGATCAATTATGCCTCGTCGAAAACATCGATCATCTTTTGATCAAGTATCCGAGTTCGACAGAGGAAGGATAGTGGCCTACCGAGATTGTGGATTATCTTTCAGGGAAATGGGTAGTCGTGTTGGACGAAACCAAACAACTGTAATGCGGATATGTGATCGTTGGATGCAGGAGGGTACGACGGACCGCCGTGTTCGATCGCATCCACCTCAGCGCACCACTTCACGTGATGACAGGCAAATTGTGCGCATGGCAGTGACGGATCGCTCAGCACATAACGAACCATAGCACAGCACATGCAGTCTGTAACGCATCATCCAGTGTCTACGCGTACCATTCGACGCCGTTTACAGTAGAGTGGTCTGTCCGCAAGACGTCCATTGCTTTGTCTACCCTCAACGCAGAACCACAGACGTCTCCGCCGCCAATGGTGCGATGACAGAAGGATGTGGACGGCAGAATGGAATGAAATTGTCTTTACTGACGAGTCACGCTTCTGTCTGCAACACCACGATGGTCGCATTCGAGTCTGGAGACACCGTGAAGAGAGGATGCTGAACAGCTGCGTTATGCACCGCCACACTGGTCCTGCACCGGGTATTATGGTATGGGGCGGTTTTGGATATCACTCTCGCACACCTCTAGTACGCATTGCCGGTACTTTAAACAGCCAGCACTACATCTCCGAGGTGTTGGAGCCAGTTGTCCTTCCTTCCGGTTCTTCGTCAATCGCCAGATTGAATTGCTTCCCTGGCCGCCTCGCTCTCCGGATCTTTCGCCGATAGAAAACATGTGGTCCATGGTTGCTCTACGATTGACCCAGATTCCATCCCCAGCTGCCACAGCAGATCAACTTTGGCAACGTGTGGAAGCTGCTTGGTCTGCTGTACCCCAAGAACTCATCCAAAGTCTCTTTGAATCAGTGCCGAGGCGTGTGGCAGCGGTGATCTCCAACATTGGCTGCTACTCTGGCTACTGATTTTGGCAGGAACCACACTTTACAGAAGTCTATAAATTTAATCATTTGATACTTGGTCAACATGTTATCTACAAAATAAATCTTGTTGTGATATCTCTTGTCTTTCTTGGTGTTGCAATTTGGGTGGCCAGCAGTGTATTTTAAATTATCACGTATTGGTTTGAAACACAGAAGTGCTTCTCGAGAATCTTTAAAAAAATGGCGATACAGTTCATTCAGTTGCATTCAAAAAAAGAGACGATTTTGCCCACTTTTTGCAAAGAAATATGCTGATAACAGGACCACATGGGGTTTCCCCATATGGTTGTACCCGGATGTGAGAGGGTCAGAGAAGTTTTTGGACATGCTTGAGGCGAGTAACAGCACAGATGATATAATTAAAAGCACCACGTGAGATGGACTAAAAAAAAATTATAAAAGAGCAGCACACAAAAAATACGAGGACTTTTCCTTTTTCCTGGTGGTCTGGCTGACGGAAGCTCTAGCTGGATGTCTCTGCACTGATCAATGCTGCCGTTTGTTCGGAGTTGACGACAATTTTAGAAGAACGCCATTATGAAGAAGATTGAACAAAGACTCTGGACCTGGAGTATTGACTCTCCAGGTCCAGACTCCCGATGTACGATGGAGCATAGAAGTGATCACGAGGCTTTTAAGATATCCGATTTGATAAGTTTTTCTTTTTTAGTCATGGCTTAATTTAATTTAATAATTTTTTAAAGTTTTTTTTGGGGTCAGTCAATCTTAATATTTTTTTCTTTTTTATTGTGGCCATTTTTATTTTTCATTATGTTGTTCAAAGTGATAATTATTAAATTTTATTATGAGAGATATAACTTAATGTTTTATGTTTACAAGTAGAACGAGGGATATTACGAATGAGTAAGTGTATATTGATGTATAAAGGAGTTATGACAATGAGATAAGATTTCTCTAAATTCTATTGTTTAACGTAAGGTGATTAGATTAAATTAATTTGTTTTATTAGTAATGAATAAAAATTTTGGTTTGTTTCCCTCAGTTAAAATTGTGTCTGTCGTGTTTTATGAATAATCATGTGTGAATTTCTGTTAGCAACAGAATCTAGGTTATTGTTTTAGTTAGGAGATTTATGAACACAACGCAATACTAACCTCTGTACGTTTTAAATATAAGTAGTAAGGTATATATAAGGAGTAAGGATTAAATATGTGGAGCAAGGTTATATAATTAAATAATTAAATTAATTAATACTGTTTTGTTTGGATTAAATAAATAAGTTAAATATGTAACAAAAAGTTTAGATACAACAATGATGCCTTGCAAAATGAGCGGCGCTTACAATAGAATTCACATTTGAAAGCATGACAGATTTTTTTGTATGATTATGAATAATTTCTTTGAAATAATTTTTTGGGTGGAGAAAAATAGTAAAATACTTGTTTTTTCATGATGATTTTAAGTGTTTGTTTAGACTATTAAGTATACACATTTAATTTATATATATATATATATATGTGTGTGATTTTGATTTAAATAAGTGTGGTAGCATTTTATGATAGTGAAATTATGGGTATTTGATATTTGGGTTATATTTAAATTTATTTCAATTATTTCAGTCAGTTTTTTTAGTGTATTAGTATATTGTGTTTTTGATTTCTTAGTTCAGTTAAATAGTAGAGGCTTAATTTGATTATGTTAGTGTATTAGTATATTGTGTGTTTTTTTTATCAGTATCAAGTGTGCTTGAGTTATAATCATGGCTACTAGCACTGTAAATGAGAATGTATCACCGACACAATTATTAGAGTCTAATTTAGGGGTACTTAGTAAAGATACGCGAGTAACATTCGTACACAAACCACCCATTTCGGAATTCATGAATTTAGTGCCAAGTTTTTCAGTTGAAAACCCTGACTACACGATTCATGATTTTCTTGATAGAATTAACGAAGTTGCAGCACAAGCTGACTGGACTGAGGAACAATGTCTTTTCATTGCTAAAATGAAACTTTTAGAAGCGGCGAGATTTTTAAAATCTCAACCCCAGTTAAAGTCGGAAACAAATTTTAAAACTTTTAGGCAAACTCTAATTGATAGATTTTCCAAATTTGGTACACCAAACAATCAGTTACTAAATTTTACAAGCGTAGTTCAAGGACACTCGGAGCATGCAAAATCATTTTTAAGTCGTTTATCCAGGTTGGCACATTCATGTTTTCCAAACGAAAAAAATACTAGGGATAAACTGTTGATAAATCAGTGTTTAGTGGGTCTAAAACCAACAGCGAGACGTTTCGTCATGTCTCAGAAACCGAAATCATTCGAGGAGATATGGAAGTTAGCAGTGCGGGAGGAAGAATGTACGAGTTTAGAGCAAAATACACAACAGGTTAGTATAGCATCAAGCGGCTTAGGAAATTCCATGCAAGCAGAGTTAAGTGACATCAAATCAATGATTCAGCTCTCTATTACAGAAAACGACAAGAAAGTCTTGGAATTAGAATCTAAATTAAATGAACTTTCTAATTTCGTGAAAACTCCTCCAAATTTTAGACCACATCCACTACGAATGAGGAGCGATGCTATCTGTTTTAATTGCAACAAAACAGGACACTACAGTAGAGATTGCAGGTTTCCACGATCACAATACAACAGGTCGGGAATCTAGACAAGGGGCGCAGTGAATTGGATGCACGGTCATTTGCGAATAATACCCCATTTGAGTGCGTAAGAGTAGAGTAATTTTTTTCACCTAACACCACTTTACCTATAGTCGAAATATTTTTAGGAAAAATTAAATGTCGGGCGTTAATCGACACGGGAGCATCGGTGAGTTTAATTAGGACAGAGTTAGCAAATAAATTAAAAACACAATCATTAATAAAATCTGAGCACAATTGTGAACTTAAAATAATAGGAATTGCAAATAATCAACTAATGATAAATAAATATATACAGGGAGATGCTGAATTTCAAAATACAGTCTATAATTTAAGATTATTTGCTTCGGAAAGTAGAGAGAATATAAAGTATGATTTTATATTGGGTTTGGACACACTAATGTATCATAATGTTCAAATAAATTGCAAACAACAGTGCATTGGTAACGAGGACTTTACTTTAAATTGAATCTATTCGGCAGGACAGAATACTAATGTGCACTTAAATGAAATAGAAGATAATGTTACAATAGTGTATCCATTTAAGAAATACATAATTCCTCCAAAAAGCGAACTATTCATTCAGATAAAAAAGAGACATCCCAATTTTAACGCTAATACTGTACTAATATCTCCTTCAAAGCATTCTTTGGCCAGTATTTGGATGGTTTCTAGTTCTGTGAATGAATTTAATGAGAAAAATATTTATGACGTTAAAATAGCAAACTTTACAGACCAAGCGATTCACATTAATAAATACACGGGCTTAGTGGTGGTAGAACCATTTCAAGCAATTAATGTAAGTGAAGCCGAAGTTAATTATATACAAGAAAAAACAGTAGAAGATGATCTTGATTTATTTGGAGGGCAATTTGATTTAAAACATTTAAAGGGAGATCAACTTGAAAAAATAACACAATTATTAAATAAACATTCAGGGATTTTTTCTAGTTCAGTAAAAGAATTGACGGGTTGCAACACAATAGCTCACAGATTATTTTTGTCAGATGACATACCAGTTAGACAAAAACCATATAGGACTCCTTATGCACTACGCAATGAGATGGAAACGCAAATTAATCAATTGTTAGATGCAGGTATAATTTATCCTAGTACGTCGCCTTATGCATCACCTATAATATTAGTAAAGAAAAGAACAACACATATAGGCTAGTCTGTGACTATAGAAAACTTAATTTAAAAGCTCAACCCTTACCTTTCCCCTTACCCTTAATTTCAGATCTTTTAGACACCTTGGAAGGGGCTAAATATTATTCTTCACTTGATCTATGTGCAGGTTACTGACAGATGAATTTAGATCCTAAGGACAGGCACAAAACGGCATTTTGCACAAAGTTTGGGTTATTTCAATGGAATCGTTTACCACAGGGTTTAAAAAACGCGGCTTCTTCATTACAAAGACTGCTCTCAATAGTTTTAACGTGGTTAAAGGAGTGGAACATACGCACATATTTGGACGACTTGATTGTAGCATCAACAACATTCGAAGAACATTTAGAAAAGTTAGATATATTGTTTACAAGGTTAGGGAATCACAATCTTAAAATTAATCCATCAAAATGTCAGTTAGCAAAAGATCAAATCGCATATTTAGGTTTTCAAGTGAATAAAGGCCAGATTCTACCCGATTCAAGTAACGTCAAATCAGTCGAAAATTTTCCCACTCCCACTAATAAAAAAAAAGTGCGCTCCTTTATAGGACTTTGAAATTTTTATCGTAAATTTATTCAAAATTTTGCGTCAATAGCCCTACCTATAACTAATTTAACCAGAGCAAAAGTAGCTTTCATTTGGGACGAGACAGTGGATCAAGCTTTTAAATTGCTTAAAAATGCGTTAATTTCTCATCCATGTTTACAATTACCCAATATTGATAAAGAGTTTGTTTTAAATGCCGATGCGTCGGGATATGCCATTGGAGCTGTGTTGAGTCAGATGGGAGATGATGGAATATTACATCCAGTCAGCTATGCAAGTAGAAGGTTAAATGATGCGGAAACGAGATGCAGTGTATTTGAAAGGGAAATGCTTGCAGTAGTATGGGCGATCAGTAATTATAGGCTATATTTATACAGGAGACATTTTAAATTATTTTGTGACCAGAAGGCTCTTTCTTACGCTCTCAAATTTAAAGATAGTGGACGCATTACTAGGTGGATTTTGACCTTACAAAATTTTGATTACACAATAGAACACACACTAGGAAAAATTAATGTACCAGCTGACGTGCTGTCCAGAAATGTAAACATAGGTCAAATTGAAAGTACTAACACACAACTTTACCCCTTTCCTCAAGATAAAATTAGAGCTATGCAACAAGAAGATGTTAAATTGATGCAAATAATTAATAAGCTTACGATTAATAACGAATACAAACACAATTATGTGACCTTTTAAAGGAAAAATGATCTATTACATTGCATATTAAATAAACGTCAACATAACTGTCCTTCAGAAAAATTAGTCATCCCACGAACATTAATTTCAGAAGTACTTCAACGGGCACACGATTCAATCACTGTGGCACATCCAGGTTTTAAAAGGACACTCTTTAGGATAAGAAAATTATATTATTGGAGGGGAATGTACCGCCACGTATTAAATTATGTTAAATCGTGTATTTCTTGTCTTGAACGTAAAGGTTATAAAAGTAACCAAAAAGCCCCCTTACAAAGAATTCCAATCACTAGTCGACCATTTCAGCAAATAGCTTGTGATGCAATTGGTCATTTATGTATAACTGAGTTTTGAAATATATATATTTTAGTTATTTCTGATTATTTCACTAGATGGGTTGAGGCTTACCCTATTAAGGATTTAAAAACAGACACAATTTGCTTAATGTTAGAGAAATTTATTTGTACACATCGAATACCAAAAATCTTAATTACAGACAGGGGTAGTTCATTTTTATCGGAATGGCTTAGATATATTTTAGTTATTTTTAGATATATTTTAGTTATTTATATCCGTAATTTTTTCTAAGGTTTACAAAAAATTACGGATACAAAAACATTCGATGACTGCTTTTCATCCAAGTTCGGATGGAGTGGTGGAAAGAGCCAATGGGATTATTATAGGTTCTCTCAAACATTTGATTGAGTCATCGGGGAGCAGGTGGGATCAATATTTGCATTTCGCTGTATTGGCTCATAGAACCGCAGTACACTCTGCAATAAATGATACCCCTTCACATCTAGTGTATGGGAGAGGCCTGACGTTACCTATTGACCTTATTACCACTCCGTTACTACGCACTTATTCAGATACTAGGGATTATGTAGAGAATTTGGAAATTAGGTTGCAACATGCTTTTAAATCTGTACAACATAGTTCAACTCAAGCCGCAGAAAAACAAGAAAGTTATAGGAGCAAAAACATTAAACACAAAAATATCATGGTAGGGGATTTAGTAATGTTATATACAACCATAGTAAAACAAGGTGAATCACGTAAATTTGCTAAAACTAACAGAGGCTTATATCGAGTTAAAGAAAAAACTAGTGCAGTAAATTTTAGAATAGTACACATAAATAACCCTATTGATGAACAAGTGGTGCACGTAGATCGTCTCACTAAATGCACGCAAAGAATAATTTTCCCCTCCTTATACGAAGTGTCCAATAATCTTTCAAATGATAGTGAAGAACAACAGATAGGACAGGGTTTAAATGATAATGTGGGAACAGAAACTAATTTGAATACAAATTCAACTGAGCTACCCGCTAGAAGTTACGGTTCTTATCAGATAGTGTTTCAACCTTTTACCGGTTGTAGCAATGCCAACACTACAGATATAACTGGTAATGAAAATTTAACTAGTTTAGGGGAAACAGGGAACAATCATGGAGATTATGGTGGTCATATGCATGGCAATTCGTAAGATGGCAGCGTTGTTCAGGATTCAGAACTACATCAATCTCCATCTATTTCGACACCTACTTCACCTGTAACAATCGTTAACAACACTCAAGTAACTAATAATACGTCAACTATAATAACACAGTTCACCATAATAACACAGTTTCTCATTCATATTTTTACGTCCTCGAGATAGCAATGGTTTTCTTACTCATTCTTAAGGTTCGAGCAAGGAGTTTGTTTCCATTTGATTCAGTGTCATGATTGTATGTTATTTTGTTTTATTTTACATTGATATGAGTACTGATTTATTTCGCTTCTTTTTGTATATAGCACATTTTATTTTATTGATTTTTTGGAAGATATTTTGTGTTTAGTAGATAAATATATATGTTCATTTTCATGATTATTTTTTTGTGACAAACACTGGCTGTTGGTAACAATTATATATAAGTATACATACATGTAATTGATGAGAGGTTGAGCAACGATAGTGTTTACAGGATACAAGTAGCAGTACAATTGGGAGATTTGACATCGAGCGTATCCAAGGTGGAATGGTGTAAAGAAGAAAGACGTCAGGTCCGGATCGAAGGATTCATATGCAGACGCCTTTACGACACCAGCAGGGAGTAGCTAACCCAGCGCAAGTGTTTCGTTACTATGCAGTCCTGATCTCAACTAAATTGTTACACCTACAATAATCTTGATAAAGTGACTGATAAGAATGTAGTTTAAGAGACTGTTGATTTTAAGAATTAGTGTGTATATTAGTAATATCCCTCGTTCTACTTGTAAACATAAAACTTTAAATTATATCTCTCATAATAAAAATTAATAATTATCACTTTGAACAACATAATGAAAAAGAAAAATGGCCTTAATAAAAAGAGAAAAAAAAATGATTGACTGACCAAAAAAAACTTTAAAAAATTATTAAATTAAATTAAGCCATGGCTAAAAAATAAAAACTTATCTAATCGGATATCTTAAAAGCCTCGTGATCACTTCTATGCTCCATCGTACATTGGGAGAGTCAATACTCCAGGTCCAGGGTCTTTGTTCAATCTTCTTCATAATGACGTTCTTCGAAAATTGTCGTCAACTCCGAACAAACGGCAGCATTGATCAGTGCAGAGACATCCAGCTAGAGCTTCCGTCAGCCAGACCACCAGGAAAAAGGAAAAGTCCTCGTATTTTTTGTGTGCTGCCCTTTTATAATCTTTTTTAGTCCATCCCACGTGGTACTTTTAATTATATCATCTGTGCTGTTACTCACCTCAAGCATGTCCAAAAACTTCTCTGACCCTCTCACATCCGGGTACAACCATATGGGGAAACCCCATGTGGTCCTCTTATCAGTATATTTCTTTGCAAAATGTGGGCAAAATCGTCTCTTTTTTTAATGCAACTGAATAACCTGTACCGCCATTTTTTTAAAGATTCTCGAGAAGCACTTCTGTGTGTGAAACCAATACGTGATAATTTAAAAAATATATATATATAAAAAAGGAAAAAAAATTAAGCGCATAAAACTTAAAAATAAAATGGGGAAAATAAATAAAAATACTAAACAAAGCTTAATTTTTAAAAAAAACTTTACCTTGCGTCAGTCAATCTACATGAAAAAAAATTAAAATAAATTGAAATTGTCAGTCAATCAAACACTAAAATACATTAAATACTTGCATGTTCCATTTAGTACATAAAACATGATTTATCATTTGCTCAACTTTCATGAGTGTCACTACAATTAATTCGCGCGAAAATTAACCTAATGACACTCATCAAAGTTAAACAATAGGTGGAGAATATTATTAAGGTATTTACTTCACTGTATATTTAATTTAAATTATTTAATTTATAAAGCGATACACAACACTCTATGGGAATGTCACTACTATTTTTAAAAGATCTTTTTTCCTAACGTATACTACATCGTTTATTTGCTTATAGTGAGGTCCCTGAACATTGTCCTGATTTTGAGAATCAATTATATTTTGTACTTATAGTAAATGGGAAACTTGATGTACGGATTCTGAAATAGGATTTCTAGAAATCAAGTCGTCTTCAATTTACTGTACCTTTTTGATATTTTATCTCATAATCGAACATGCTTAATTTTAATCAACAGCGAAAAAGCCTTCCTCTGAGATTTTTTTACAGCTTTTAGCCAAACTAAGGCTGCATGGTCAGTGTGATTAGTAAATTTTTGTCCATGAAGGTAATGGTAAAATTTGTCTAAACTGTCTATAATTGAAAGGCATTCAGGTTCTGTAATAGAATAATTTGCTTCATAATTCTTTAAACGCGTGAATGATAAGCTATTGGGTGTAATACGACATTTTGATCTACCTGTTTTAAAACTGATTCAACCTGATGCGATCTCGCATCTACAATCAAATGACACTCTTTGTCTATATTATATAACTGCAATATAGGTTTACAAATAAGTAAATTTTTAAGAATCTCAAAAGTTTCTAGGCACTTGTCTGACCAATTTCCTTTTACCCCTTTCTTTAGTAATGCATTTAATCGAGGTCGCACTTTTGCATAATTTGGAATAAATTTGTCATAAACATTTATTGTTCCCAAGAATCTTTGGAGCTCTTTCACATTAGTTGGTGGTTTTAAGATCTTATTTTTTTCTATATTGACATTATCCGGTGAGATTCTTCCTTCACAAATATTATAGCCTAGAAAATTTATTTGCTGTTACAAAAATGTACATTTAGATAATTTAACTTGATATTATCTTTTTTTAAAAATGTGGAACAACTGATTTAAATGTTCAAGATATCGTTCTTTTGAGTGTGAGAAAATTGATATCATCGAAATAGTAGCATGCAAAATTAACTTTATATTTATCTAAGATTCTTCGAATTGTCCTATTGAAAATTGCAAAGGCATTTTTTAACCGAAACAGAAGTCTTAACCATTTAAACAATCCAAAAGTGGTTGTAAATGCTACCTTCTCAGTATCTTTTGGATGGATGGGTACATGCTAATACCCTGACGTAAGGTCTAAAGTAGAAAAGAATTTTGCCTGACTTAATTTATTAAGAATATCACCAATTCTAGGTAGTGGCTGTGCTTCTGTGTTTGTTATTAAATTTAATTTTCTAAAATAAATGCAAAGTTTGGTTTTTCCTTCATCACGATTTCTTGCCAACGTCACAGGAGACGAATAAGGGCTATGTGGTTCTTTAATTATCCCTGCTTCTAATATACCCTTAACCTGGGTTTTGATTTCTTTTTCCTCAATTGGCGGAGCTCTATAACCTCTTAGGCTAACTTGTAAATCAGAATTTAGAATTATCTTTTGTGGTTCCAATCTTATTTTTAATATAGCATACTTATTTACTTAACATAGTCCAACATGTTTTGTAAAAGTACTTTTAAATCTCTATCAAAATCTAAATTTTCTCTCTTATCCTTAAGATTAACTTCATTAGAATTATGCAAAATTTCTGTATTATTATCATGAGAATTTCCACTTTAATTATGACATGTGGCATGATCATCATTTAGAAACTCATTATCATAACTAATAAAAGCATTATTATTAACACAATCCTCTTGCATGTGTAATGACACTGCATCTGAACTAGTTTTATCATTAATTAAATTTAAAGAAAGTCCTTGTTGAGAAACATTTGATATGGTACAATCAATCATCAATTTAAATTTTTTACACTCTGGAAGACCCAAAATAAGATAACAAAAACTGCTTTCAATAACATAAACAGAAACATTATTGTTTAAATTTCCTATTCCTAAATTCAAGTTGCATTTATTTGCTATTAATATCTCTCCTTCAGCTTGCCTGACCTTAATTGAAGCTCCTGCATAACATTCTAAATTATTTTCATGCAAAATTTTTCTAGAAATTAAAGTAATAGTGGAGGCAGTGTCCACAACACACTTAACATTAAAGTCCTTTTTATAATGGAATCTAGAACAATTTGCATTTTGAGAGCTTTTAGTAGTTTGATTTATCTGCCCTCTTAATGAGACTAATTGTGATTGCGTATTTTGACCGTCCTGAACATTGTTAGTTACATGTGTTTGGTTCTGATCTGTCATTGGCTTATTTCCTAATCTTTCTGTCAATATACACATCTGTTCCAAATGGTATGCATTAGCAATGCGAAAGTTTGAACACTTTCGACAAGGTCTGGGCGGTAAGTTTGAAAACTGTTGATGATGATTAACCTGATTATTTGATCTATGGACAAATGATCTATTCCCCGAACCCTGGTCCACTCTTGGTTGCCATTGTCTAAATTGGGTTTGTTGGTTATAGTTCTGTCTGAATAGAGGCGGTGGATTATACCTTTGTCTAAATTGAGGTTGCTGATTATAATTTGGTCGAAATTGAGGTTCTGGATTATAACCCTGTCTAAATTGAGACTGGGGGTGATAATTCTGTCTAAATTGATGACTATTATCAAACCGAGGAGTGAAAAAACTCTTTCGGGGAGCCCGATTTGGTCTATTCCCTTCATTCTGTATCTTAATTAAGCTAGTAGTTAGCACTAACCATTCTGTCGTTGATTGGGAAGGGTTTGCAGTAATTGCTAATCTCATCTGTTAATTCATTCCTTCGGCTAAGCCTTCAATTATTCTTTTCTTGGTTAAACCTAATTTTTTCCTACCTCAAACTTCTTGTGAAAATAATTTGGTAGGTTCTCTCCTAGTTTATACACTCATGGACAAAAAAATTTGTGCACCAAGAAATAATTGCGGGATCGTAACGAAACTTGCAATGAAGGTACATGTCGGGGAGATATGCAAATGATTAGAAATGCAGCGTGATTGCGCATTCCGTATAGCCGGTAGAGGGCATTGAACATCGTACTCTGTGGAGTATAAAACAGGTAACCAAAGCTTGTTTGAGTGTGCTGAATTATTTACAAAGGAAGAGCTGAGATAGACATGCCATTACGCCGTGTTCGAAGACAATATAAGCAGTTGTCGCAGTTTGAGAGGGGGAGAATCGTCGGGATGATGGAAGCTGGGTGGTCAGCTAGGCGAGTAGCTCGTCAATTAGGCCACTCTGATTGTGTTGTGAGGAGGTGTTGGGACCAGTGGACCAGAAAGATGTCATGTACACGAAGACCAGGCTCAGGACGCCCTCGACAGACCAGTCGTCGAGAAGACCGCCACATCGTAAGAAATGCACGCGTACAGCCAACTGCTTCATCGGCTGCCATCCAGGCACAGATAGCACCTTCACTAGGGGCCTCTGTGTCTTCTCGAATCATACGAAGGCGCCTGGCTGAAGGACAGTTGGTATCGCGGCGCCCATTACGTGTACTGCCCTTGACGTCCACCCATCGATGCCTCCGTTTGGAGTTTTGCCGCGCACGAGGAAACTCGACTGCAGCGGAATGGAACCAGGTCGTCTTTAGCGACGAATCCAGATTCAATCTCGGCAGTGATGACAATCGTGTTCGTTTGTGGAGAGCCCGTGGTGAACGCTTCAATCCTGCCTTTGCTGTACAGCGACACATCGCTCCCACAGCTGGTGTGATGGTATGGGGTGCCATTGCCTACAATACACGGTCACCCCTAGTATTGTTCCGTGGCACCATGACAGCCCAACGGTATGTTCATGAAATCCTGCAACCACATGTGTTGCCACTCATGCAACGGCTCCCAAGAGCCATTTTTCAACAAGACAATGCTCGGCCTCATACGGCAAGGGTGTCACAAGACTGTCTCCGCACTGTTACTACCCTTCCTTGGCCTGCCCGATCCCCAGATTTGTCTCCAATCGAGCATATCTGGGATCATTTGGGACGACGAGTTGGGCATCCCACGAGTTTGAACGAACTAGAGGCAAGGTTACAGCAAATATGGAACGAAAGTCTAAAAACATCATACAGAACTTGTATGACTCAATGCCCGATCGTATCGCATCGTGCATTCGCGCTAGATGGGGGGTCCAACGGAGTATTAACTCCTCCGTTCTTTTGCCTTTTTCTCTGAAATAAATTATCCTTTTTCTTTGATTTTCTTACCATTTACTTCTATCAAAGTAGTCATTACGTATGTAAAATTTCGTTTCTTTTTGACGTCTCCTTCTTGGTGCCCTAATTTTTTTTGTCCATGAGTGTATTTTAAATTTGAAAATTCTGAAAAATCTTAACTGTCAGCGTAAAAAAATGTCCTATAAAGTGCTTGTTAGCTCAACCCAATCGTGAATATGTAAACACGAGTTTACAAAAGCAGTAAGGGCTTCCCCTTTTAGATGTTTGGATACTTTCTGTACCTTCCATTCATCTGGCATATTTTTCTGGGCACATCTCTGTTCAAAGTATTCAAGCCACTTTTCTAATTTCATTCCCCCTTGAGGGTCAAGAGGAAAAATATCTTTAAGTTCTTTCTCATAATTGTTAGTTCCTTGTGTGTGTTTTAAACTTTCCTGACTAGTGCTCTCTTCCTCATTACCACTGATTGAGTATGACTGATCATTACCAACACTAATGGTAAATGACTGGTCCTGTGATTTATCAGTTTTCTTTGGGTCACGTTCCTTTTAAAATTGACAAGATATGAGCATAACATGAGAGAAATTTAGATAAACACTTAAAAGATACAAAAAAATCCAATAATATTAAAATGTTTTCAAAATAATTTCAATTATAAATAAATTCAAATATTACGTTGCTAATAAACAAATCAATTTTATTTTTCTTTATTTTTCTGACTTGACCTTTAAAATATTTTGAATCTCATTTTGATTAATTTTTATCCACGTTGATTTTATGAAACACAGAATCGTCAATCTTCTATTGATTTTTTTCGGTCTCTGGTGAATTCCCCTGCCAAAACATAAGTGGAAAATGGGTGTTTGCATCCTTTGCACTATTGTTTAGTGTTTTAACACTCACTTCACAGAATTCCGCAGTGCTGTTGCCCGTCAAATGCACAAACAAAACACTACTGTTTTGAAGAGCACAATTATCCACATTAGTTGTTCCGGATAACGAAAACACTTTTTCATCGTCATTTAGTTGATTCGCCTACCGCATAAGTTACGTTTTGTCTCGCTGATTTCTCTGCGAAATTTTTATACCCAGTTATGAAGCCTGGCATCACACGGCACTGGAAGAAAACTCTGGAAGATCTGAAGCTGGAACAGCTATCGCGATGTCAAAGGCGTCATCGCCGCACACGTCGTTCTTAGGCACAGCTGGATTCAGCCAAACCTTACTCTTGCCAAAAAATCGTCATGATAAGACTCGACCGGATCCAGATCGAAACTCCTGCAATCCTCTGTGAAGACGGCGATCAGCAGCCTTGATGCAGTAACTCCGGAGTACGACGACATCAACTCTCTTGCTATGATGAAGGCTCGGCTCCCCAGTAGTTGCATATGTGGGTCCGAGGCGGCCAAAGGTCACGAATAATACCGAGCTCTTTTTTAACCCTCGGCGCCGGTGAGGGACAGAGGTTGATGGCAGCCGATGCATCACAGAGGGTCTACTCCGTGACCCAATTCTCAGATTGAAAGTGTATTTGGCCGGTGAAGCTCGCTGTCGGTTTTGGAATCTTCAAGAATATCTTTTTAAACTCAGTTACTGACCTGTTGTTACTTGGCCCTTCCAGCCCCGGACACACGAAGCACACCACGACTCTTAGAACAAAAACTTTTTATTCCCTAAACTGTTACATGTTCGCCATACAGCGACGATTCAACAAATCCCACCTCTACTCTGTGGCGCAACTGTCTATAACTTTGTAGAAGTCTTGTCTCTTGATCAAAAATTCCTGCAATTATTGGTTCGCGGCCAGAATACTGGGCTCAAAAAGATTGGGGAACAACACAGGGGATGTATAGGAAGTGCCTAAATAAGTTCGACTTCTTTGTTCTTGAATTCGACTACGTAATTGATTTTCAACGCGATACGCCTAAGCATTTTTGAAAGATTTTTGGAATTTTAAAAGGGTTTTTTCGTTTTATATGTTATATATATATACATGGTTTTATATGTTATATATATATATATATATATATATATATATATATATATATATATATATATACACTCAAGAGCCAAAACATTATGACCACCTGTCAATAACGAGTTGGCCCACCTTTGGCGCGCAACACAGCTTCAACCCGCCTTGGCATGGATGCCACAAGTCGTTGGTAGATGGCCGGAGACAGATTGTACCAGATGTTTAAGCAACGGTCACGGAAATCCGAGATATTGCGAATTGGTGGTGTTTGAACTCTGAGCTGCCGTCCCATGACATCCCAAATGTGTTCTATTGGATTGAGATCCGGTGCGTTAGGCGGCCAGGACATTAATGGAAATCAGCATGATGTTCCTGGAACCACTCCGACACAATTTTAGCCTTGTGACACGGGGCGTTGTCCTGTTGGAACATTCCATTTCCAGCTGGAAAAACAGAGGCCATGTAAGGGTGCAACTGGTCCGCAATGATGTTCAGATACCCTGTAGCATTCATGGTCTGCTCTACCACAACCACGCGTCCTAGAGACGCCTAAGAGAACGTTCCACAAAGCATAATACCGCCAAAACCGGCCTGTGTATGACCTACTGTACATTGAGGAAGCAACAGTTCGCCTGGAAGACGGCGTATCCTGACGCCGCCATCGGCGTGATGAATGACAAACCATGATTCATCTGACCAGGCAACTCTCCCCCACTGATCCATGGACCAGTCGCGATGTTCCCGGGCCCAGCGCAGGCGCAGTTGGCGATGACGCTTGGTCAGCAAAGGCACACGAGTAGGACGTTTGCTGCGTAGCCCCATATCCAACAGTGTCCGCTGAACAGTGTGCTGCGATACTATTCTACTTGGCCCTGCATTGTTTTGGGCTGTCAGCTGAGCCACTGTCTGGCTCCGGTTTTGCTTCACCATGCGAGACAGTCTCCAACGACCTTTTTCTTTGATAGCGTGTGGACGTCCAACACCATGTCGTCTACTGCTGGTTTCACCATCATTCATCCACTTTGCATAAGTACTAACAACTGTAGGTGTCGAACAACCCACGAGTCGTGCAGTTACGGAAATACTTGTTCCGAGCCTTCGAGCCATTAAAATCTGCCCTCTATCAAAGTCGCTTAGATCCGCACCCTTTCCCATCACACACAGAAGTAAGTGAAAGAATGATTCTTCAGACTCTCCAGCAGCAGTAAAATACCACTTCCATCTGATCACGTGCCTTCCACGTCATCCAGGCGAATTCATTACAAAATGTAGGGGTGGTCATAACGTTTTGGCTCTTGAGTGTATATATATATATATATATATATATATATATATATATATATCTATACTGGTGTCCAAAATTACATTTACATGAAAGAAAACACTTATTTCTCAAGATTTTTTCTATATAATTCAATGAAAATTTTTAGGGTAATATACGTATTAGCATTATAACACATAAAAATACCACATAAATATATATTATAAAAGGGAATATAAATGCTTACGATGATGAAACAGTTAAAATTGAAATAAAGAGTGAAAATGATATTTTAGAGAGAAAATGAATGTAACTCGGACACGGTGCATCTTTTCGGAATTAATAGGGACAGTGATATCCCCTAATTGGTATAAAAATATCACAATACGTTTTCCTGACCTCAAAAAGGGGGTTAATTAAAGATTGAGGCAATATATTCCACTTCCCCATAACCATCAATGCGGTCTTTAAATTATTGGGATCTCTAGAACACAATTTCGCCGTGTAACATCTCTTCCAGGGGCGTCCCATATGATCTCAATTTGTTAAGGAACTTTGCAGGCCAGTTTATCCGCTCAAAGCCTTCACTTTCTAGAAATTCACCAAACTGTTTGGTTCAATGTGGACGCGCAATATCATCCGTATAACGAAACTCAAATCCACATGGACCTATAAAAAGTCTTACCTAGTGTTCTAAGACTTTATCTTGATATTTCTGGCCAGGCACAAATTCTTTCTCGAACATGGGCAGGGTAGTACGTGCATTTATCATTACTCACGAATCCATCAGACCTGAACCGCCATAACGGTCATATTTCCTAATGTTGGTGGGTAGAATTTGAATTTCAACTGAACCTAGACTCGTCACTGAAGAGAACAGAGGTCCATTGTTGTTGATTCCAGCTCTCATTTTCTCTGCGCCATTTCAGACGACCACTCTTGTGTTGTAAGGTCAGATCAATACATACCATGGGCTTTCTGACATAAAGGCATTTCTCACTGCTATACCTGTGAGCAGTTTGTCCTATACTGAAGTTCCAGTATCGGCTGCAAGCTCTAAACTCAGTTTCCTAGCAATCGACTCTCTATTATGACGGGCAGTTACGGACAAATAGCGATCTTCAGAAACGGTTATTCCTGTGTAATTCATCTAAGGCCATGTCCAGTAATACTGGCCACAGTTCCAGAGATTTCAAATTGTTTGCTGAGGGCAGGAACAGTCTGTCTTGAAACTTGCAGCCATCTTGATATGTATGTGCATCTAAATACATGGAGATGTTTTATTTTAAGTACACAGTGTTTGGTAAAAAGAATTACCTCTATTTTATTGTTGTGATTTTTAAACATATTTGAGGTATAAAAGACACACAAAATAAAGAAAACTGTGAAAATATTATTGCTTGGAGTGTAATGTAAAATTTATCACCTCATAATAATTTTTAGTTAATAAAGGATCCAAGTAATATAAAAATCGATGAAAATCATAATTAATAGCTTAACATCATTCTGTATTTAAGAGTGAACTATATGCAGTTGTCATTATGATTCATATAACGAAATTTATCATAATTGCTCATTTTCAGAAGCTAAATTGAATTACGTTAATTGCTTTAATGAATGAAAATATTAGTATTTAATAGGAGTAAATTATTGCTATGGGAAATATATATTTAAATTTATTAAATTGATTATATAACAATTAAAAAGTTTGATCGTAATGTATTTTTTTCCCCTCATAATAATTTTTAGAATTAATAAATACCCAAAATAATATAAAAGCCAACGATAGGTTGAATTAATTGCTAACCCCCTTTTATGAGTGAACTATATGCAGTCGTCATTATTATCCAAATCATAAAATCCAATATAATTACTCCTTTTCGAAACTGAATTGAAATTCATTAACTGCTTTAATAAATAGAAAACTAAATTTGAATATTTTACAGGCGTAAAACTTTTTTATGTTGAAAAGATATCTTATTTAAATGTAATATGATATTTCAACTACCGGAAAGTATCTTTTTAACATGAAACCACATAAACATCTTAAACATGAAGCTGTACCAAGGCACAGATGCTTTATATAAACAATCTGAGTTATATTCTATTCATGAAATTGTTTTTTTAGGGAAAAAATCCCAAAATACATTAACAGTATTATATGGCAAACTACATGTATATGCATTAGTTATCAACAAAACAGTGCCCCTTTAGGTTCATCAATTTCTTAATTAATTTTGATACAAATAAAATACTTAAATACGCACATTAAATTATGTAACATTATAAAATTATATCAAAATTACTATCACTCAGACTTTCTGCATTTAGTATCATGGTAAAAACATTTTTCGCAGTTTTAAATTTAAAGTTATATTCTATCATAATTTTTTAATTCTTACTGCCGAAAAGCTTTACATTTCACTCTATAATGTTACATATAATTATATAACGTTATAAAAATTCATGCAAATAATTATCCTACAGACATTTCTATGTATAGTATCAAGAAAAAATATATTTTGCAATTTTAAATTTAAAAGCATGCTTTAACTTAATTTTTAAAAATTCTTACTGCTAAAAGGCTTTACATAACATGATCACCACCTTCAATGCTTTCAGTCTACAACTTTTCTGCTGGGTAAGTAATAAGGTACAAGACGTAATTAATACGCTTTAAAATTTCAGCTGAGAACCCAAAGTAAGAATTTAAATTTATGGTAATAAGGATTATTTTTCTCGTCTTTTATAATTTATCTTCATCGGACAAGTAAACCCAGAGATTAAAAGCATTTGTTATTGCTGTTTGGAATTAATTTAATTAGAAAATTGGCTTATTGCTTTAAAAAAAAGAAAAAGAAATAAATCTCGTAAAAAAACTGACAACAGTCCCAAGATTCAATGAATTTTCATATGTGTAAACTACCATGAAAATAAATGCACCATTTCTAATTAATTTTGTTCATTACCCCATACAGTTAAAAACATAGCACTTTTGAATTGAGTCACACCCAGTTCATGTGTATCAAACATGTCTGTCTGGTAATTTCAGTAAGTTATTTAAGATCATATGAATTTACTCAATATTCCATAAATGTCGAATTCTTTAGGGTTGTAACATTTAACATAAAATTCATGAAAAAAACCCAACACAGTCCCAAGATTCAATGAATTTTTATATGTGTAAATTAACATTAAAATAAACATGCAATTTCTAATTAAATTTGTTAATCACCCAATACAGTTAATGTATTGGGTCATAAGTGCTTATGCATGTATCCTCAAATACAGTTAGAACATAAATTAGTACCCAAGAATTGAGCCTCATCCAGTTCTTCTGTAGCGAACTTTTGTATCTAGCAGCTGTAGTAAAGGATTTACAATGATGTGAATTTTTTTAATGTTCCACAGAAGTTGAATTCTTTTGGATTTAAAAAAGAAAAATAAATAAAATTCGTAAAAAAACCCTAAACAGTAACATGATTACATAAATTTCTAATGTGTAAATTACCATGAAAATGAATATGTCATTTCTAAATAAATTTTCTTAATACCCAATACAGTTTATGTATTGGTTCTTAAGTAACTTATTTATGTATCATCCAATACAGGTAGAACACGAATAACTACTCATGAATTTAGCCTCATCCAATTCATCTGTAGCGAACATTTCTATCTAGTAGCTCTAGTAAATGATTTAGGGTGATATGAATTTACTTAATATTTCATAAATGTTGAATTATTTTGGATTTTAAAAAGAAAACTAAATAAAACTCGTAAAAATTCCCATACATGATTCAATAAATTTTCGAATATGTAAATTACCATGAAAACAAATATACCATTTCGAATTAAATTTGTTCATCATCCAATACAGTTAAGAACATGAATAAGTACTTATGAACTGAGTTTTATCCATTTCTTCTGTAGCGAACATTTCTTTCTAGATCGTTACAGTTTTCTTATTAATTGCACCTACTTTAAATAAAGTAATTATTAATTTAAAGAATGTAATCACCTTAATGTTTATAATGTTAATATTAATCTTAGGATCTTTCGCTATAAACATTTTAGCGTAATTCATGTATCGCCCCTCTTTTACGTGGGAGGTCTAAAATGGTACATCTGTACTCCAGTACTAGCTATTGATAGCAACCGCTATTTTGTTCAGCAATGTATTTTTTCGAAGAACCCGATTTAAAAGTAGTTTCGTTTATTTGAAACTGCAATTTACTCGTACAGATAATTGGATGTTTTATGGCTTGTGCCGTCCTGTTAAAAAGGATCGGACGTTTTCCATCCAGGGGTCGTAGAAATTGCTTTTAAATTGGCATAAGGTACAATAGCGCGGACACTCTCTATTTATTTCCCAGTCTTTAATCTTCGACATCTGTTGGCGACCCCCCCAACCTTCCCCGTGAGAAATTTCTTAAAAAATTCTCCTTCTGGCCCAGAGCGAAATTCGCCAATCACATTCGGCGCCGCTTCACGTCACTCTTGGCTAAGTCCAATCAGCGACCGTCCCGCTCTTTTCGCTCCTACTTGGCTATTTTTTTTGGCGGTGAATCGCCATTTTTCTTGTTACGAAGGCTTGCTCTTTTCAGCGGTTTACCGATGAGTTCCGATGCTACTCGTCGCAGCACCGTTAGGCCTTCTCCGTAGACCGGTAGGCTTTCTCCGTAGTTGGCGATACTTTAGTTTAAATTAGGTTAATACAATCCTAGCCTGTGGTGTGCCTTGTCCAGAATGAAAAGAGATTACTCAGTCAGGTTTATAGATAGATCTACATTTTTTTGATAGCTAGCTGCTTCCTTTTTTTTATACTTAAGCACCCCCTTCAGTTCGGCTTGCCGACTGTTCGGGGGAGCTAATCTTCGTGATATTTTGGCATTTTTTATTCATTTTACTACTGTTAGCATAACCTTCGTGATGATTTTTTTGCATTCTTTTTTTTCTACTGCAAGCATTGACCGGAGTGGTCATCATATTTTGAGCTCAGGTGAACTAGAGCATTCGGCTGTGTATGTAGCTTATTATAGCTCTTATGTTTTTGATATTCAAGTTTGAGTCAACGATCGTTAATATAAAATAAATAACTTTTTTTCATAACCAAGTCTAATTCCTTATTGATATACTGCTAGAAAGTTGACAGTGGTGAATCTGGGTATTTGCGGTCATCTCATCTTCACAACGTTTCGACGATCCGGTCTGTAGGCAGTGGTTGCCGAATGGTGTCTTCTAGGAGCTTCGCAGAGATGTACAGTGCCTTCCATTGTGCTGTGTTGTTACTGAGAACTTTCTTAGTCCCAAGAACTGTTCCTGAGGTCGTCCTCACTACCTTCCTTTCTAAAAGTACTCTTTTACAGAACTTAGAATAACCTGGTAGTCTCCCCTGTGCTCATACAATTTTCTTTTTGTAAATTACTGTGAAAGTAAATGTGCCATTTCTTATTACATTTGTTTGTTACGTAATACAGTTATGAACATTAAATAAATACTTATGAACTGTGGCCCATCCAGTTCTTCCGTAGCGAACATTTCTTGCTAACAAGTGTAGTAATTGATTAACGACCATATGAATATACTTAATCTATATATAACAGTTCTGTAATCTATAACAGTTCTGTAACTGACTGATTGACTGACTGACTGACTGAGAGATAACGCACAGACCAAACCACTGGACCAAAAGGGCTGAAATTTTGCATGGCGATTCTTCTTATAGATTAGGGTTGCACTAAGAAAGATTCTTGAAACATTCTTCTTAGATTATTTAAAATTAAATTTTTAAGCTGTAACATTCTTTAAAGTTTGCATTTAAAATAAAAATTTGAGGGTTGTAAAATTCATATCACGAGAAAGATCATAAAAATTCCGTTAAAATGAATTGAATTCCTGATTTTTGGTGAATTTTTAAATATTAATTTTTAGAATTTAATTTATTAAATGCTGATCACGTGGTTTCTTTTCTTTTTATGATACTTTAAATTATTTTATCCCATGCATAGCAACGAAAGAAATTGACAAAAAAATATTGAAATCTGGTAAAAGATAAAATTTAACCACTAGGCTAATTGAGATGGAAATTTTTTAAGAATTTAATTCCAATTAGCATGTTTTAAGGATATTAAACACACAAATTATTTGCATACATTGATCGCTGTATTTAATTTGAATATTTTCTTCTACATTATTTTGTCTATAAAAATATCCGTTACGATTTTTTTTATAAATATTTTTTGGGGGAATTAAATGCATACACTGTCAGTTGTATTTAATTTCAATGTACTCCGTAGCGAAGCATAGATATTCAGCTAGTTTTCCATAAATGTTGATTCTTCTGCTTATAAAAAGAGAAAAATAAATGAAACTCGTTGAATAGTCCGAAACGGTGAAAAGATTCAGTAAATTTTCTAATGTGTAAATTACCATGAAAATATATATGCCATTTCTAATTGAATTTGTCTATCCTCTAATACAGTTAAGAGCATGCATTTTTAATTATGGATTGAGTCTTATCAAACTTTTCTGTAGCAAAAATGTATTTCTAGTAGAGTTAGTAAATTATTTACGATTATTTGAATTTATTTAATACTCCATAAATGTTGAATTCATTTGGTTTAAAAAAAATCTGAATGAAAAAGTCCAACAAAGTCTAGATTTCTTATGTATAAATTACCATGAAAAGAAATATTTCATTTCAACTAAATTTGTTTATAACCCAATACAGATAAGAACATAAATAAGTACTTATGCATTTAGTCTCATCCAGTTCTTCTGTAGAGGACATGCATCACTAGTAGCTGTAGCAAATGATTTGCGATCATATTTATTTACTTAATATTCCTGTAAATATAGAATAAGTTTGGCTCTTAAAAAATTAAAATAAAATAAAATCCGAAAAAAGTCCAGAAGAGTAACAAGATTCAAGGAATTTTCACACTATAAATAACCATAAAAATAATTATACCATTTCTCTTTAAACTCGTACATCACCCAATACAAATAAGAACAGTAACATGTGCTCCTGAACTGAGCATCATCCATTTCTTCTGTAGCGAACAAGTCTTTCTAGTAGCTGTAGCAAATGATTTACGATCATACGAATTTCCTTAATATTTCAATAAATATTGAATAAGTTTGGCTTTTAAAAAATTGAATTAAAATAAATTTTTGAAAAAGTCCAGAACAATCACAAGATTCAATGAATTTCCATATGTGCAAATGACCATAAAAATAATACTATTTATAATTAAATTCGTGGATCACCCAATACAGTTAAGAACATGAATATGTACTCATGAATTGCGTCTCACCCAGTTCTTCTGTAGTGAACATGTCTTTCTAATAACTATAGCAAATGATTAATGATCATAGCAATTTACTTAATATTCCAATATACGAATTTTGAGTTCATTTCGATTTTATAAAAGAAAAAATAAATTAAATTCCTAAAATGCCAAGAAAGTCACAAGATTCAATTAATTTCAGTTTACATTACCATGAAAATAAACATACTATTTCTTATTAAATTCGCTTATTACCCTATACAGTCGTGAAGATGAAAATTTACTTTCAAGAATGAATTTTTTCATGAAAGTTTACTTACTCATCCAGCTCTTCTGTAACGAACATTTCTTTCTAGTAGATATTGTGAGTGATTTACGATCATATGAGTTAACTTAATTTTCCATAAAAATAGAATTCTTTTATATCTACATTTAAAATTTAACTGATGAGGACTATTTTTAACAAAATGTAACAATAAGTGTCAGAAGTGACTGCTTTCCCCGTTCACTTCACTGTATGAATAATACGGGAGATTTACCCATACAATTTCTTTTTGTTCAATATAGCAACTCAGTGCCATGCGAATACAAAAATATTTAATTCCACTATTTCGTACCTGCAAAGTTTCGAATTCAAAAGAACTTTAAATTAGGATTATTTAACTTTCTTAAGAAGTTTTTCTCAAACATATCCTGCATCAAGTAAAAAAAAAGTTACAAAAATATAGAAATGACTTGAAAATTATACATATTTATAAAGCAAAAGAAATCCTTTAGTTCAAACATAAACTCTTGAATAATTAATTATTGTTCTTTTCCTAGTTTCGTTTCAGCGTCAGAAGTTTACTAAAAAGGAGTAATAAGTGCAGGTAAGTATTTGACTAGTATACTCCAATCGGAAACTTCATGATCCTTTTTCATCTAGTAATTTTAACAACGAAAATCCTCTAGCTCAGAGATTGTGAAATTGAATTGCCTTTTATGATAGCGAGTGAATTCCACTGTCTGCGTAGCCGAACTCATAAAAACCCTGGCACTGAAACATAAAAGTAATTTTCAACTTTTTCTTTACATAACAGTTCTTTACATAACAGTTTTTCTTTCAAGTTTAGCATAAAAAATATTAACTGACAAAAAATTGATTACTTTTTAGGAGTTTTTATTAGAAGTTTTTACCAAACATTATCAGAAAGGACGAATACATTTAGAGACAGAAATAACAATGAATAAATTAGATAAAAGTAATGCCTTTGAATCCTTCTTCCCTTGTACCCCGTGATTAAGTTATAAACTGGTATCGTTTGGCTTAGAAATGGGGGGGGGTGCTCAGTTCGAATCCATGCGAACGTTATTAAATACTCTCATGTCTAGGTCTCATATGGGCACATTAATTTCGTAGACCTGAAACTCCTTCTATGAAATCATTGGGGGTGGGAGAAGGTACGAGCCCCTGATATGTTGTCCCTGTGGGAGCTCGGACAATATGGAGTTGGCACCAGGAGGTGGTGTTAGTTCACTTATACGGTGCCCCCATTGAAAGCAACCAGCGATTGTTGAAGTCGGATAGCGAATGTCTTCCCTGAAATTTGCTCCGTATTGGCAAACAATAGCAATTTATAAACTGATACACTTTAAGCCTACATAAATTCGTCGGAAAAAAGCAGTACATACAATTTTTGCTTCTTATCTTAGAAGTTTTTCTTTCTCATCTTACGATAACTGATTCCGTTGTTTGAATACATCCCTTTCTACGTTTGTTTCTCTTCTTTGTAGTGTTTGTAATTTTTCGAGATTTTTGCTTTTTACCTCCACTGCTTGTAAGACTTAAACGCATGCATTTTTATCTCATGTGTTTTGTATCGCTGTTTTTATTGTATGTAATCTGTTTTATCAATATTTAAATAACTGTTCTAATCATATTTATATGTCATTGACTTTGTTACATCTACGTATATGTCACCGTTTTTAGCCCAATTACACGTATTTTAAGTACCGCTTTTACGCAATACGCTTGGCTATTGATAGACAGCAAGAGTACCATTGAACATCTGATGAACTGGCCGCATATCACTGTATATTTTCCTTTCTCGCATGGCGAACTCTAAATCAATTACTTTTCAATGGATTTTATGTGGGTTTGTTCTATAACGATCAGGCCGACAAACTGAAAATTGAGGGCTCTTTAGAGGATTCGACTTTGTTTGATGTTCTGACAGCATCGGAAGTCAAATCAGTTTTCAAAATCAGGTTTTACAGTTTTTGGAAAGAGCCTCCTTCTCATCACTGGTATCCGGCCAAGCTCTGTGGTCTGTGTTACGGGGAAATACGCCTAACATTGCAAATAATGAGGTAGAAAGAGACATGTGCGGACAAACAGAGTTAAGGGGACAAGCGTACGGTGAAGTTACAAATAAGGATTGATGGAGACAAGAGATAAATAGGCGGTGGACTTGAGAGGTTCAAAAGAAAGAAGACGTAAAAGAGGAACCAGGAGATGAAGAGAAAAACGCCGACAAAGGAAGTCCAGATGGAGAGGTAATTAAGAAGTGAAAAGATATGATACACAGACAGGAAAGCGCATATGGGAAGGCAGGTAGAAAATAAATCGTTAAAAATGAGAACAGTTGAACATGAAAGGCGGGGAGAAGATATGAGTTAGCCGAAAACAAGGTAAACGGAAACAGATGAAGTGCTGGGAACACGTGATGAAAAGAGCCATGGGAATATGATATTATGTAAGGGGAGGAGAATGTACGAATGGGCGGAGAGATATAGGTCCCCCCAAGATTATGGAAAGCCAATGAAAAAAAAAACAGGCGTGGAAAAAGAAAGGAGGGGCAATGAGAAGATGGAAGACATATTAACGAAGGAGTTTTATGCCGAGAGCGCATAGATATTCAGAAGGAGTTTTGCTAAAGAGTAGATGAGAGGGAGTTTTGTAAAGGACCTGAGACGAAGGAGTGTTAAGAACCATATCAGAAGACTATGATGCGGAGAGCCTAAGCCGAAGGAGTTCCTGCTAATAGCCAAGATCTGACGTGATGTTTTATGGCGAAAGCCCATAACAGAAAATAAGTGATGCCGAAAGCGCCCAGCCGAGTATGGAAACGATGAATGAGCCCAGCGGAGTGACAAGCCTACCTGACCAGTTATTGACCGAGCCTCGACAAAGAAATAGGTGTGAATGAAAGATTTTCGACGGAGCGAGCGCATTTGATGAACCCCGTCCTAGTTCATTTAAGGAGACCCCCACAGCAATATCGTGCATCAGTGGAGGTATGTTTGTGCTCTTTTATTTGATACCTTGAGATAATGATGTGCCCTCGCATTTTCTCATTCATGCCGAATAAGTTAATAATATAATTGTGATAGATATTTAAGAAGTAGGAGTAATGTGGATAGGTAACTTAACGTAATTCATGAGTGTAGTCAATATTGAAAATAATAAGTGTGAATATATGTGATGATAAGTGAAAGGATTAAGTGTAATATTTGCTGTGTGTATGTATATCATTTTAGATGTTGTTAATTAATAAACGTGTCATTTATTATCTACAATCAGATAGTCTGTAATAATTTGTGAAACACAACGCAATGTGAAGACTTTAGGATGTTTAATTACATGACATTTAATTAATAATAGTTGAAAGGTCTATTACATTTGGTGCCGCCGACGAAACTAGAAGGAAGGTTATTTTGCGATAATTAATAACAAAAAACAAAAAAAAAAGGATTATCTGATTGAGATAATAAATGGAATGAGGCAATGAGATAGTTAAGTTAAAGTAAATGAAAATTACCAAAGGGTATATATGTATGTGATAAAAGTGAGTTAAGAAAGTGTCAAAGAATAGAAAAGTGTTATGAAAATATATGTACACGATAAATGTGAGAGTAACTAGATAATATCAATTAGCTAAGTTGTGAATAAGGCAGAGTGTAAAATAATAATTTATGAAATTAGGTATGGAAATTTGAGATCGGTGGAATGCATAAGAATAAGTTATGGTTGATTTGTATGAAATTAGTAATGAGAAGTTAACAAATGGTATGTAATTGTTGTGAATATATATGTGCATTTTAGATTTGAATATGATGAGTATTGAGGTTATATGTGTTATATATGTTAGAGTAGTGTTATATATATGTTGTATTAAGCGAATGTGATTATTAGTGGTATCAAAGTATTAGAATAGTATGATAGATGTTTGTAAAACTCTCAGATTAACATTGCAATGGTAAGATAAGCAACCGAGAGGGAGTTAGGAGAATAGATTAGAAAATTAAGTGAGATTGGGAAATTAAAAAAAAAGGCTAAGCGCAAACAAAAGGAAAAACAGAGTAGAGAAATTCGAGAGGAAATAGTATTAGATATGAGAATGAAATCGCACACGCAACAGGATACTACCGAAGATGATATAGAATTAATTCAGTTACTACCGAAATTTGAAGGGAATGGAATGGAGAACATCGAATTTAAGTTTAAACAGGCGCGAGATATAGCGAGTTTAGCAAAATGGAGTGATGAGTTGTTAGCCGTATTGATAAAGAATAGATTTAACGGAAAGGCGGCCGAGTATTTTAAGAATTGTAGAGAGTTAAAGGATGCAAAAAATACCAAAGAAATCGAAAATTTAATGTCTGAGAGGTTTACAGTCACTAAATCAATGTTGAGGAAACAGCGGGAATTCGAGGATATTAAATATATGCCAGGTAGGAAGGTTACGGAGTTATCTATTGAAATTTTAAATGCCGCTAAAGATTATATGGGTGAAGGAAATGTAGATAATCAAATTACAGACCGATTGATGTTAGCGAAATTGTTACAGACTGTGCATAGAGATATTAGGAGAGAATTGGGGAAGTTAAAGATTGATAATTTTAAACAGGCGGTAGAAAAGGCGAAAGATATTGAAATATTATTGAGTATGGATTTTGAGAACGAGAAAATAGACGTGAATAATGTAACAGTTAATTTAGAGGCAAATGAAATACAACGATTAAAGGCTCATATAAAAATGTTGGAGGAAAAATTGATAGAAATGACGGAAATAAAAGCGTGTGCAGCTTGCAATGATTTAACACATACTATAGCCAATTGCGAGATGTTTAAAAATTTTAAAATACAATTAGAAGAGGAGAAGATAAAGTATTGTAAGGCGTGTGAACGAGATGATCATACGATAACGCAATGTAGCGAGTTTAAACAATTTAAAGAAAATAACAAACGTAAAAATGAATACAGTAGGGATAATATAAATAATGTTAGACAAACCAATATTAAAAAACCGCGGTATGAACAGCAAAGTAAGCACGTGGAGTTAAATAAGGAACAACAAGAAATAGCGACGAGCGGTGAGACACATTCGCAGGAAATAAATACAAGGTATATCAACACCATAACGAGCGTAGAGAATGAATTTCAACGAAGGGACACACCAATATTAATTAAGTCAAAAAAAACATATACGGCAAACGAATTAAATAAACAAGAAGAATTTAAGAAAATTAAGCAAATACCAGGGCAGAAAGTAAAAGATTTAGCTAAACAAATTGAAGAGGTCACAATTCAGTATGTAGGAGTTAAACGAATAACAGACCCAGATATAGAAAAAGTAATGATGAATAAATTCTTAAAAACGGTACACAAAGATATAAAACAAGAACTGATAGCATTTGAGGATCTAACGTTTAAAGAAATGGTTGGGATGGCGGTAGAAACGGAAATGGTAATTAATGGAGAGGAACAGGAATATGAAGATATCATTAGGATTTTAGCAATGAATGAGAAAGAAAAAGAGACTGAAAAGATAGCGGAACAAGAAGTTAAGGGTAGTGAAAGGATAATTAATAATGGGATAATTAATGAAAAATCTATGGATAGTGATAGTCCGTTACAGCAGATAAATACTATAGTAGAGACGAATGTTGAGAAACAAATAAATTGGGCGGATAGAAAGAAAAAATGCGCTAATACTCAGAGACAAGGTAGGCCACAGTATGAGAAAAATTCAACGAGACGATTTAAAAATAACATACAATATAAATACCGTTATAATATACCTATAATTAAAGACAATGATATTGTAAATTTGAAGGAATTAGAGTCTATAAAAGCATTAAGACATGAATTTGGAGAGCCGTTTGAGGTGCTTAGGGTGTTTAGAAACCTGAATGTATTGTTACGATATACAGGAAACCCTCATAAAGTTATAAAAATCCATGCAAGCAAATTAAAACGAAATAACAATGATACGAGGCGCATACGATGGTAATATCAAAGTTGGGGCCCTCAAAGATAGTCGGTTGTAGTAATGATGACGGGAAATTAAATTAAATAAATAAATAAAAGAAATGCATAGATAGTTAAAATAACAAAGATGTTTGAAAAGTACAATAAATGATTCAAAGATGTGAGCGATTGTGTCGTTAAAAGATGTTGTGTCCAATGGTTTAAAAAAATAAATAAATAAATAAATAAATAAATAAAAAAAAAATACAAAACTGTGATTTTGACCACGAACAAATGCGATCAGGAAAATTTGTTTTAAAATACAATGGGAGTAAGTTTGGTGAGGTAAGAGATTGTGAACGATCGTAAAAAAAAGGAAACGGTTTGGAATTTGCCCGGAAGTTTAAGGTAGTGAGTAGTGTTGCAAAAGGGGAGAAAAAGTGAACAATAGACATCGAGGGTGAATAGCGAGAGGCGTTAGAATAATTTGAGGGGCCGTTAAAAGACGAAACTGTTTGTTTGTACGCAGAGGCCAAGGTTTGAAGAATGGATCGACGGTAGTGAGGTGACAATAGAGCAATGGTAGGGGTAGACGTGAACTATCCAGTTCGAAGCAGGGGAGAATTAACAATAGGTCGCACGCACTGAGCTGATTAGCAAAAGGGGTTGAAGCTTGAACGAATAGGCAATGAACTCAGTCAAAACGTACTGGGAATTTAATAAAACGCGATGACTAGTGAAAAACTCATTGCAAGGTTAAGATGAGTACAAGGAAAGACATTATGGTATGAATGAGAAAATGAAGTGTAAATAAGGCACACACGAAAGGTGGTCAAAAACGAAAGTAAAGATGCACGATATCGACGTAAATAAACTATAACGTATAAGTAACTGTAAAGGTTACATAAACATTGACAGGACAATGAATGGACAATATATCATAATATAATGAATATCTGATAACATAATGATTATGATGACTATGTTCATCTGAAATATGGACAAAATCACAGTAGAACTCAACAATATTATGTGATTCAAGGAATGTAAATTTGTTTTATGTTAAATTTTGATCTTTGTATGTAAAATTACAGATGGATACAGTATAAGGTATGAATATGAATGATAATATGTAATATGAATAGTGATATTAATAATATATTAATGTAAATTAATATAACAAAAGAAAGTAGTATGTATGTAGAATGATAATAATGAATAATACCATCGAAAATGCATCACAAATGTATAGGTGTGAGTACATAAGTATGTGGAATTCTTTGAATATGGTAAGAAAAAGATCTTTTTTGTGGTTTTTGAATTATGAATATATGTGTATGATTGGGAAAGTAAGATGAATTGATGTAACACAAATAGATCATAGACAAGTACAAAATGTTGTTGATTATTAATGTAATGAATATGACTTGTATGATGTGTATAAAAGTATGGTAAGACATCGGGGTGATAAATGCATTGTGAGGTATGAATGAGACAAAGGCGAGGTAAGGGTCATAGGGTGCACAAACACATACCAAAAGGGGCGAAGAGAATAAGTATCGACTAGGAAGATGAATTGTCAGTGGCGTTAAGAAGATTTTTTTTTGAAAGAAGGGGTGGAATGTTACGGGGAAATACGCGTAACATTGCAAATAATGAGGTAGAAAGAGACATGTGCGGACAAACAGAGTTAAGGGGACAAGCGTACGGTGAAGTTACAAATAAGGATTGATGGAGACAAGAGATAAATAGGCGGTGGACTTGAGAGGTTCAAAAGAAAGAAGACGTAAAAGAGGAACCAGGAGATGAAGAGAAAAACGCCGACAAAGGAAGTCCAGATGGAGAGGTAATTAAGAAGTGAAAAGATATGATACACAGACAGGAAAGCGCATATGGGAAGGCAGGTAGAAAATAAATCGTTAAAAATGAGAACAGTTGAACATGAAAGGCGGGGAGAAGATATGAGTTAGCCGAAAACAAGGTAAACGGAAACAGATGAAGTGCTGGGAACACGTGATGAAAAGAGCCATGGGAATATGATATTATGTAAGGGGAGGAGAATGTACGAATGGGCGGAGAGATATAGGTCCCCCCAAGATTATGGAAAGCCAATGAAAAAAAAACAGGCGTGGAAAAAGAAAGGAGGGGCAATGAGAAGATGGAAGACATATTAACGAAGGAGTTTTATGCCGAGAGCGCATAGATATTCAGAAGGAGTTTTGCTAAAGAGTAGATGAGAGGGAGTTTTGTAAAGGACCTGAGACGAAGGAGTGTTAAGAACCATATCAGAAGACTATGATGCGGAGAGCCTAAGCCGAAGGAGTTCCTGCTAATAGCCAAGATCTGACGTGATGTTTTATGGCGAAAGCCCATAACAGAAAATAAGTGATGCCGAAAGCGCCCAGCCGAGTATGGAAACGATGAATGAGCCCAGCGGAGTGACAAGCCTACCTGACCAGTTATTGACCGAGCCTCGACAAAGAAATAGGTGTGAATGAAAGATTTTCGACGGAGCGAGCGCATTTGATGAACCCCGTCCTAGTTCATTTAAGGAGACCCCCACAGCAATATCGTGCATCAGTGGAGGTATGTTTGTGCTCTTTATTTGATACCTTGAGATAATGATGTGCCCTCGCATTTTCTCATTCATGCCGAATAAGTTAATAATATAATTGTGATAGATATTTAAGAAGTAGGAGTAATGTGGATAGGTAACTTAACGTAATTCATGAGTGTAGTCAATATTGAAAATAATAAGTGTGAATATATGTGATGATAAGTGAAAGGATTAAGTGTAATATTTGCTGTGTGTATGTATATCATTTTAGATGTTGTTAATTAATAAACGTGTCATTTATTATCTACAATCAGATAGTCTGTAATAATTTGTGAAACACAACGCAATGTGAAGACTTTAGGATGTTTAATTACATGACATTTAATTAATAATAGTTGAAAGGTCTATTACATTTGGTGCCGCCGACGAAACTAGAAGGAAGGTTATTTTGCGATAATTAATAACAAAAAACAAAAAAAAAGGATTATCTGATTGAGATAATAAATGGAATGAGGCAATGAGATAGTTAAGTTAAAGTAAATGAAAATTACCAAAGGGTATATATGTATGTGATAAAAGTGAGTTAAGAAAGTGTCAAAGAATAGAAAAGTGTTATGAAAATATATGTACACGATAAATGTGAGAGTAACTAGATAATATCAATTAGCTAAGTTGTGAATAAGGCAGAGTGTAAAATAATAATTTATGAAATTAGGTATGGAAATTTGAGATCGGTGGAATGCATAAGAATAAGTTATGGTTGATTTGTATGAAATTAGTAATGAGAAGTTAACAAATGGTATGTAATTGTTGTGAATATATATGTGCATTTTAGATTTGAATATGATGAGTATTGAGGTTATATGTGTTATATATGTTAGAGTAGTGTTATATATATGTTGTATTAAGCGAATGTGATTATTAGTGGTATCAAAGTATTAGAATAGTATGATAGATGTTTGTAAAACTCTCAGATTAACATTGCAATGGTAAGATAAGCAACCGAGAGGGAGTTAGGAGAATAGATTAGAAAATTAAGTGAGATTGGGAAATTAAAAAAAAATGGCTAAGCGCAAACAAAAGGAAAAACAGAGTAGAGAAATTCGAGAGGAAATAGTATTAGATATGAGAATGAAATCGCACACGCAACAGGATACTACCGAAGATGATATAGAATTAATTCAGTTACTACCGAAATTTGAAGGGAATGGAATGGAGAACATCGAATTTAAGTTTAAACAGGCGCGAGATATAGCGAGTTTAGCAAAATGGAGTGATGAGTTGTTAGCCGTATTGATAAAGAATAGATTTAACGGAAAGGCGGCCGAGTATTTTAAGAATTGTAGAGAGTTAAAGGATGCAAAAAATACCAAAGAAATCGAAAATTTAATGTCTGAGAGGTTTACAGTCACTAAATCAATGTTGAGGAAACAGCGGGAATTCGAGGATATTAAATATATGCCAGGTAGGAAGGTTACGGAGTTATCTATTGAAATTTTAAATGCCGCTAAAGATTATATGGGTGAAGGAAATGTAGATAATCAAATTACAGACCGATTGATGTTAGCGAAATTGTTACAGACTGTGCATAGAGATATTAGGAGAGAATTGGGGAAGTTAAAGATTGATAATTTTAAACAGGCGGTAGAAAAGGCGAAAGATATTGAAATATTATTGAGTATGGATTTTGAGAACGAGAAAATAGACGTGAATAATGTAACAGTTAATTTAGAGGCAAATGAAATACAACGATTAAAGGCTCATATAAAAATGTTGGAGGAAAAATTGATAGAAATGACGGAAATAAAAGCGTGTGCAGCTTGCAATGATTTAACACATACTATAGCCAATTGCGAGATGTTTAAAAATTTTAAAATACAATTAGAAGAGGAGAAGATAAAGTATTGTAAGGCGTGTGAACGAGATGATCATACGATAACGCAATGTAGCGAGTTTAAACAATTTAAAGAAAATAACAAACGTAAAAATGAATACAGTAGGGATAATATAAATAATGTTAGACAAACCAATATTAAAAAACCGCGGTATGAACAGCAAAGTAAGCACGTGGAGTTAAATAAGGAACAACAAGAAATAGCGACGAGCGGTGAGACACATTCGCAGGAAATAAATACAAGGTATATCAACACCATAACGAGCGTAGAGAATGAATTTCAACGAAGGGACACACCAATATTAATTAAGTCAAAAAAAACATATACGGCAAACGAATTAAATAAACAAGAAGAATTTAAGAAAATTAAGCAAATACCAGGGCAGAAAGTAAAAGATTTAGCTAAACAAATTGAAGAGGTCACAATTCAGTATGTAGGAGTTAAACGAATAACAGACCCAGATATAGAAAAAGTAATGATGAATAAATTCTTAAAAACGGTACACAAAGATATAAAACAAGAACTGATAGCATTTGAGGATCTAACGTTTAAAGAAATGGTTGGGATGGCGGTAGAAACGGAAATGGTAATTAATGGAGAGGAACAGGAATATGAAGATATCATTAGGATTTTAGCAATGAATGAGAAAGAAAAAGAGACTGAAAAGATAGCGGAACAAGAAGTTAAGGGTAGTGAAAGGATAATTAATAATGGGATAATTAATGAAAAATCTATGGATAGTGATAGTCCGTTACAGCAGATAAATACTATAGTAGAGACGAATGTTGAGAAACAAATAAATTGGGCGGATAGAAAGAAAAAATGCGCTAATACTCAGAGACAAGGTAGGCCACAGTATGAGAAAAATTCAACGAGACGATTTAAAAATAACATACAATATAAATACCGTTATAATATACCTATAATTAAAGACAATGATATTGTAAATTTGAAGGAATTAGAGTCTATAAAAGCATTAAGACATGAATTTGGAGAGCCGTTTGAGGTGCTTAGGGTGTTTAGAAACCTGAATGTATTGTTACGATATACAGGAAACCCTCATAAAGTTATAAAAATCCATGCAAGCAAATTAAAACGAAATAACAATGATACGAGGCGCATACGATGGTAATATCAAAGTTGGGGCCCTCAAAGATAGTCGGTTGTAGTAATGATGACGGGAAATTAAATTAAATAAATAAATAAAAGAAATGCATAGATAGTTAAAATAACAAAGATGTTTGAAAAGTACAATAAATGATTCAAAGATGTGAGCGATTGTGTCGTTAAAAGATGTTGTGTCCAATGGTTTAAAAAAATAAATAAATAAATAAATAAATAAATAAAAAAAAAATACAAAACTGTGATTTTGACCACGAACAAATGCGATCAGGAAAATTTGTTTTAAAATACAATGGGAGTAAGTTTGGTGAGGTAAGAGATTGTGAACGATCGTAAAAAAAAGGAAACGGTTTGGAATTTGCCCGGAAGTTTAAGGTAGTGAGTAGTGTTGCAAAAGGGGAGAAAAAGTGAACAATAGACATCGAGGGTGAATAGCGAGAGGCGTTAGAATAATTTGAGGGGCCGTTAAAAGACGAAACTGTTTGTTTGTACGCAGAGGCCAAGGTTTGAAGAATGGATCGACGGTAGTGAGGTGACAATAGAGCAATGGTAGGGGTAGACGTGAACTATCCAGTTCGAAGCAGGGGAGAATTAACAATAGGTCGCACGCACTGAGCTGATTAGCAAAAGGGGTTGAAGCTTGAACGAATAGGCAATGAACTCAGTCAAAACGTACTGGGAATTTAATAAAACGCGATGACTAGTGAAAAACTCATTGCAAGGTTAAGATGAGTACAAGGAAAGACATTATGGTATGAATGAGAAAATGAAGTGTAAATAAGGCACACACGAAAGGTGGTCAAAAACGAAAGTAAAGATGCACGATATCGACGTAAATAAACTATAACGTATAAGTAACTGTAAAGGTTACATAAACATTGACAGGACAATGAATGGACAATATATCATAATATAATGAATATCTGATAACATAATGATTATGATGACTATGTTCATCTGAAATATGGACAAAATCACAGTAGAACTCAACAATATTATGTGATTCAAGGAATGTAAATTTGTTTTATGTTAAATTTTGATCTTTGTATGTAAAATTACAGATGGATACAGTATAAGGTATGAATATGAATGATAATATGTAATATGAATAGTGATATTAATAATATATTAATGTAAATTAATATAACAAAAGAAAGTAGTATGTATGTAGAATGATAATAATGAATAATACCATCGAAAATGCATCACAAATGTATAGGTGTGAGTACATAAGTATGTGGAATTCTTTGAATATGGTAAGAAAAAGATCTTTTTTGTGGTTTTTGAATTATGAATATATGTGTATGATTGGGAAAGTAAGATGAATTGATGTAACACAAATAGATCATAGACAAGTACAAAATGTTGTTGATTATTAATGTAATGAATATGACTTGTATGATGTGTATAAAAGTATGGTAAGACATCGGGGTGATAAATGCATTGTGAGGTATGAATGAGACAAAGGCGAGGTAAGGGTCATAGGGTGCACAAACACATACCAAAAGGGGCGAAGAGAATAAGTATCGACTAGGAAGATGAATTGTCAGTGGCGTTAAGAAGATTTTTTTTTGAAAGAAGGGGTGGAATGTTACGGGGAAATACGCGTAACATTGCAAATAATGAGGTAGAAAGAGACATGTGCGGACAAACAGAGTTAAGGGGACAAGCGTACGGTGAAGTTACAAATAAGGATTGATGGAGACAAGAGATAAATAGGCGGTGGACTTGAGAGGTTCAAAAGAAAGAAGACGTAAAAGAGGAACCAGGAGATGAAGAGAAAAACGCCGACAAAGGAAGTCCAGATGGAGAGGTAATTAAGAAGTGAAAAGATATGATACACAGACAGGAAAGCGCATATGGGAAGGCAGGTAGAAAATAAATCGTTAAAAATGAGAACAGTTGAACATGAAAGGCGGGGAGAAGATATGAGTTAGCCGAAAACAAGGTAAACGGAAACAGATGAAGTGCTGGGAACACGTGATGAAAAGAGCCATGGGAATATGATATTATGTAAGGGGAGGAGAATGTACGAATGGGCGGAGAGATATAGGTCCCCCCAAGATTATGGAAAGCCAATGAAAAAAAAAACAGGCGTGGAAAAAGAAAGGAGGGGCAATGAGAAGATGGAAGACATATTAACGAAGGAGTTTTATGCCGAGAGCGCATAGATATTCAGAAGGAGTTTTGCTAAAGAGTAGATGAGAGGGAGTTTTGTAAAGGACCTGAGTCGAAGGAGTGTTAAGAACCATATCAGAAGACTATGATGCGGAGAGCCTAAGCCGAAGGAGTTCCTGCTAATAGCCAAGATCTGACGTGATGTTTTATGTCGAAAGCCCATAACAGAAAATAAGTGATGCCGAAAGCGCCCAGCCGAGTATGGAAACGATGAATGAGCCCAGCGGAGTGACAAGCCTACCTGACCAGTTATTGACCGAGCCTCGACAAAGAAATAGGTGTGAATGAAAGATTTTCGACGGAGCGAGCGCATTTGATGAACCCCGTCCTAGTTCATTTAAGGAGACCCCCACAGCAATATCGTGCATCAGTGGAGGTATGTTTGTGCTCTTTTATTTGATACCTTGAGATAATGATGTGCCCTCGCATTTTCTCATTCATGCCGAATAAGTTAATAATATAATTGTGATAGATATTTAAGAAGTAGGAGTAATGTGGATAGGTAACTTAACGTAATTCATGAGTGTAGTCAATATTGAAAATAATAAGTGTGAATATATGTGATGATAAGTGAAAGGATTAAGTGTAATATTTGCTGTGTGTATGTATATCATTTTAGATGTTGTTAATTAATAAACGTGTCATTTATTATCTACAATCAGATAGTCTGTAATAATTTGTGAAACACAACGCAATGTGAAGACTTTAGGATGTTTAATTACATGACATTTAATTAATAATAGTTGAAAGGTCTATTACATTTGGTGCCGCCGACGAAACTAGAAGGAAGGTTATTTTGCGATAATTAATAACAAAAAACAAAAAAAAAGGATTATCTGATTGAGATAATAAATGGAATGAGGCAATGAGATAGTTAAGTTAAAGTAAATGAAAATTACCAAAGGGTATATATGTATGTGATAAAAGTGAGTTAAGAAAGTGTCAAAGAATAGAAAAGTGTTATGAAAATATATGTACACGATAAATGTGAGAGTAACTAGATAATATCAATTAGCTAAGTTGTGAATAAGGCAGAGTGTAAAATAATAATTTATGAAATTAGGTATGGAAATTTGAGATCGGTGGAATGCATAAGAATAAGTTATGGTTGATTTGTATGAAATTAGTAATGAGAAGTTAACAAATGGTATGTAATTGTTGTGAATATATGTGCATTTTAGATTTGAATATGATGAGTATTGAGGTTATATGTGTTATATATGTTAGAGTAGTGTTATATATATGTTGTATTAAGCGAATGTGATTATTAGTGGTATCAAAGTATTAGAATAGTATGATAGATGTTTGTAAAACTCTCAGATTAACATTGCAATGGTAAGATAAGCAACCGAGAGGGAGTTAGGAGAATAGATTAGAAAATTAAGTGAGATTGGGAAATTAAAAAAAAATGGCTAAGCGCAAACAAAAGGAAAAACAGAGTAGAGAAATTCGAGAGGAAATAGTATTAGATATGAGAATGAAATCGCACACGCAACAGGATACTACCGAAGATGATATAGAATTAATTCAGTTACTACCGAAATTTGAAGGGAATGGAATGGAGAACATCGAATTTAAGTTTAAACAGGCGCGAGATATAGCGAGTTTAGCAAAATGGAGTGATGAGTTGTTAGCCGTATTGATAAAGAATAGATTTAACGGAAAGGCGGCCGAGTATTTTAAGAATTGTAGAGAGTTAAAGGATGCAAAAAATACCAAAGAAATCGAAAATTTAATGTCTGAGAGGTTTACAGTCACTAAATCAATGTTGAGGAAACAGCGGGAATTCGAGGATATTAAATATATGCCAGGTAGGAAGGTTACGGAGTTATCTATTGAAATTTTAAATGCCGCTAAAGATTATATGGGTGAAGGAAATGTAGATAATCAAATTACAGACCGATTGATGTTAGCGAAATTGTTACAGACTGTGCATAGAGATATTAGGAGAGAATTGGGGAAGTTAAAGATTGATAATTTTAAACAGGCGGTAGAAAAGGCGAAAGATATTGAAATATTATTGAGTATGGATTTTGAGAACGAGAAAATAGACGTGAATAATGTAACAGTTAATTTAGAGGCAAATGAAATACAACGATTAAAGGCTCATATAAAAATGTTGGAGGAAAAATTGATAGAAATGACGGAAATAAAAGCGTGTGCAGCTTGCAATGATTTAACACATACTATAGCCAATTGCGAGATGTTTAAAAATTTTAAAATACAATTAGAAGAGGAGAAGATAAAGTATTGTAAGGCGTGTGAACGAGATGATCATACGATAACGCAATGTAGCGAGTTTAAACAATTTAAAGAAAATAACAAACGTAAAAATGAATACAGTAGGGATAATATAAATAATGTTAGACAAACCAATATTAAAAAACCGCGGTATGAACAGCAAAGTAAGCACGTGGAGTTAAATAAGGAACAACAAGAAATAGCGACGAGCGGTGAGACACATTCGCAGGAAATAAATACAAGGTATATCAACACCATAACGAGCGTAGAGAATGAATTTCAACGAAGGGACACACCAATATTAATTAAGTCAAAAAAAACATATACGGCAAACGAATTAAATAAACAAGAAGAATTTAAGAAAATTAAGCAAATACCAGGGCAGAAAGTAAAAGATTTAGCTAAACAAATTGAAGAGGTCACAATTCAGTATGTAGGAGTTAAACGAATAACAGACCCAGATATAGAAAAAGTAATGATGAATAAATTCTTAAAAACGGTACACAAAGATATAAAACAAGAACTGATAGCATTTGAGGATCTAACGTTTAAAGAAATGGTTGGGATGGCGGTAGAAACGGAAATGGTAATTAATGGAGAGGAACAGGAATATGAAGATATCATTAGGATTTTAGCAATGAATGAGAAAGAAAAAGAGACTGAAAAGATAGCGGAACAAGAAGTTAAGGGTAGTGAAAGGATAATTAATAATGGGATAATTAATGAAAAATCTATGGATAGTGATAGTCCGTTACAGCAGATAAATACTATAGTAGAGACGAATGTTGAGAAACAAATAAATTGGGCGGATAGAAAGAAAAAATGCGCTAATACTCAGAGACAAGGTAGGCCACAGTATGAGAAAAATTCAACGAGACGATTTAAAAATAACATACAATATAAATACCGTTATAATATACCTATAATTAAAGACAATGATATTGTAAATTTGAAGGAATTAGAGTCTATAAAAGCATTAAGACATGAATTTGGAGAGCCGTTTGAGGTGCTTAGGGTGTTTAGAAACCTGAATGTATTGTTACGATATACAGGAAACCCTCATAAAGTTATAAAAATCCATGCAAGCAAATTAAAACGAAATAACAATGATACGAGGCGCATACGATGGTAATATCAAAGTTGGGGCCCTCAAAGATAGTCGGTTGTAGTAATGATGACGGGAAATTAAATTAAATAAATAAATAAAAGAAATGCATAGATAGTTAAAATAACAAAGATGTTTGAAAAGTACAATAAATGATTCAAAGATGTGAGCGATTGTGTCGTTAAAAGATGTTGTGTCCAATGGTTTAAAAAAATAAATAAATAAATAAATAAATAAATAAAAAAAAAATACAAAACTGTGATTTTGACCACGAACAAATGCGATCAGGAAAATTTGTTTTAAAATACAATGGGAGTAAGTTTGGTGAGGTAAGAGATTGTGAACGATCGTAAAAAAAAGGAAACGGTTTGGAATTTGCCCGGAAGTTTAAGGTAGTGAGTAGTGTTGCAAAAGGGGAGAAAAAGTGAACAATAGACATCGAGGGTGAATAGCGAGAGGCGTTAGAATAATTTGAGGGGCCGTTAAAAGACGAAACTGTTTGTTTGTACGCAGAGGCCAAGGTTTGAAGAATGGATCGACGGTAGTGAGGTGACAATAGAGCAATGGTAGGGGTAGACGTGAACTATCCAGTTCGAAGCAGGGGAGAATTAACAATAGGTCGCACGCACTGAGCTGATTAGCAAAAGGGGTTGAAGCTTGAACGAATAGGCAATGAACTCAGTCAAAACGTACTGGGAATTTAATAAAACGCGATGACTAGTGAAAAACTCATTGCAAGGTTAAGATGAGTACAAGGAAAGACATTATGGTATGAATGAGAAAATGAAGTGTAAATAAGGCACACACGAAAGGTGGTCAAAAACGAAAGTAAAGATGCACGATATCGACGTAAATAAACTATAACGTATAAGTAACTGTAAAGGTTACATAAACATTGACAGGACAATGAATGGACAATATATCATAATATAATGAATATCTGATAACATAATGATTATGATGACTATGTTCATCTGAAATATGGACAAAATCACAGTAGAACTCAACAATATTATGTGATTCAAGGAATGTAAATTTGTTTTATGTTAAATTTTGATCTTTGTATGTAAAATTACAGATGGATACAGTATAAGGTATGAATATGAATGATAATATGTAATATGAATAGTGATATTAATAATATATTAATGTAAATTAATATAACAAAAGAAAGTAGTATGTATGTAGAATGATAATAATGAATAATACCATCGAAAATGCATCACAAATGTATAGGTGTGAGTACATAAGTATGTGGAATTCTTTGAATATGGTAAGAAAAAGATCTTTTTTGTGGTTTTTGAATTATGAATATATGTGTATGATTGGGAAAGTAAGATGAATTGATGTAACACAAATAGATCATAGACAAGTACAAAATGTTGTTGATTATTAATGTAATGAATATGACTTGTATGATGTGTATAAAAGTATGGTAAGACATCGGGGTGATAAATGCATTGTGAGGTATGAATGAGACAAAGGCGAGGTAAGGGTCATAGGGTGCACAAACACATACCAAAAGGGGCGAAGAGAATAAGTATCGACTAGGAAGATGAATTGTCAGTGGCGTTAAGAAGATTTTTTTTTGAAAGAAGGGGTGGAATGTTACGGGGAAATACGCGTAACATTGCAAATAATGAGGTAGAAAGAGACATGTGCGGACAAACAGAGTTAAGGGGACAAGCGTACGGTGAAGTTACAAATAAGGATTGATGGAGACAAGAGATAAATAGGCGGTGGACTTGAGAGGTTCAAAAGAAAGAAGACGTAAAAGAGGAACCAGGAGATGAAGAGAAAAACGCCGACAAAGGAAGTCCAGATGGAGAGGTAATTAAGAAGTGAAAAGATATGATACACAGACAGGAAAGCGCATATGGGAAGGCAGGTAGAAAATAAATCGTTAAAAATGAGAACAGTTGAACATGAAAGGCGGGGAGAAGATATGAGTTAGCCGAAAACAAGGTAAACGGAAACAGATGAAGTGCTGGGAACACGTGATGAAAAGAGCCATGGGAATATGATATTATGTAAGGGGAGGAGAATGTACGAATGGGCGGAGAGATATAGGTCCCCCCAAGATTATGGAAAGCCAATGAAAAAAAAAACAGGCGTGGAAAAAGAAAGGAGGGGCAATGAGAAGATGGAAGACATATTAACGAAGGAGTTTTATGCCGAGAGCGCATAGATATTCAGAAGGAGTTTTGCTAAAGAGTAGATGAGAGGGAGTTTTGTAAAGGACCTGAGACGAAGGAGTGTTAAGAACCATATCAGAAGACTATGATGCGGAGAGCCTAAGCCGAAGGAGTTCCTGCTAATAGCCAAGATCTGACGTGATGTTTTATGGCGAAAGCCCATAACAGAAAATAAGTGATGCCGAAAGCGCCCAGCCGAGTATGGAAACGATGAATGAGCCCAGCGGAGTGACAAGCCTACCTGACCAGTTATTGACCGAGCCTCGACAAAGAAATAGGTGTGAATGAAAGATTTTCGACGGAGCGAGCGCATTTGATGAACCCCGTCCTAGTTCATTTAACCCATTAAGGACGGAGTTTTTTTTTCTCTTTGAAATTTTTTCCCCGATCTGAATTATGTTCATTGATGTTACTAGAGTGGAAATATACTGTTTTTTTATAACTCAGATGTCATATTTAGGAAATATGGCATGTGACCATATGGTTACGCCAGTCCTTTATATGAGCACAATATGAAAAAAAAGAAATTATTTTACTTACCCAGTTCCTTTTACACACAGCTTACAAACTGGTTATACACATGCCAACATAACATTAAAAAATACAAATTTATAAATTTCAACCTCCAAGAACATACAAAAAACTATTCAGTGTGATATTCGATAAAACATCCCACACAAAGTCCTACATTACATTTTTTACATTGCGTACGTCCCACAGATTTACAGAATTGTCCGGCACATCTTCTTCTCTTGTTATCTGGTACAATTTCAACAAAATGATCCATTCGATCGTATCTAATGTCAGACATCACACGACCACTAGTTTTGCTCGATGGGCGCCCTCCTATCTTTGGAATGTTCTGGTAGCGAGTAAGGTACGTCTGTACAATCTCTCTGCGAAAATGAAGCTGGGATATGTCTGAACCTGTTTCTTTTTTAATTATCCATGCATTGTTGATACATACATCAAGCAACCAGGTAAATATACACCACCACCATTTTTTACCTCGGATGCCAATTCTGTATGCGCCAATATTGGCATCCATTTGGTCAGTCCCACCCATATATTTGTTGTATTCGGCTATGGCATACGGTCTAGAAATTTTCACTCTCTTCTTAGCAGCTTGTGAATAACGATCGGCCGTATTGAGAGGAGATATACCATGAACATTCGAAGCAACTGTTACGACTGAGTTGTCCATCCATCTTGTAATGATGATGTTTTCATCCCGGCTGTATGCATATTCGTATGATCCTCTTTCTTTCTTTTTCATGGTATCTGGCTTACTTACTGGACAGTCCTTTGGAACTCGATTCTTACGTATGGTTCCAGTCCCTTTATAGCCAAGTTCTTCGAGATGTATCAGGAGATCCATGCTAGTGAATAAATTATCAAAGTAAAATCTGTATGGAAGTTGTCTTTTATTATCTGGCAAATCATCAATCATTTGTAACATTGGAGCAACTGCTTTACCGTACTTCTCCTGATAGCTAAGATTGGCATTGGGTATAGAACCTTGATAGACCTCAAAGTTTATTAGGTATCCGTTCTTTTTATTCAAGCTCCAGACTTTGTAACCAAATCGTATTGGCTTACCTCTTAGAAACTGTTTGCAGCTGTGTCTCCCATAATACTCAATCATACTTTCATCATAGTTAATTTCACGATGTGGTTTGAAATTATGCACCAGGCGTGATTTTATCTTGTTCATAAGAGGCCTAAGTTTACACAATTTGTCCGTTTCATCTAATTTGCTATTATCAGCACAATGCAAAAATCTCATAATTTGTATAAATCGATCTCTTCTCATTGCATTAGAAACTATATTATTCCTCATGTCATCATGTGAATCCCAGTAACACTTTTTTCCTGGTAATTTATTGTAACCGGACAGAATTAGTATCCCCAAGAAGCACTTTATTTCTTCTGCTGTTATGTCTGGACTAGGGCAGTTTCTCCAGGTAGCATATTTATTGGATTCAGTAACTAAAAAATTAATAATATCATCATCAATAAACATTTCAAGTAACTCGGTACATGTTTTATTTCTATAGACAGAGAAATCAGGCATCGGAAATACTGGATCTTTTTGTAATATGTCATCATGTGACCAATTACGCAATTTCTGCTTCTTTCGACTTCCTTTTGTTTGCTTAGATTCATTTTTAATTTCACTAGTTTTCTGGTCTTGACTTTCATTATCTTCATTCTCTATATCCTGATTTCCAATTCGACGGCCATCTGCTAGAACTGCTTCTGCTGGAGCTCGTAGCTGTCTTCCAGTTAAGTTTTCGACGAGACCACCTTCATCTTCATTAGCTGAATCTTCATCAGACACATCATGTACTTCTGGGGGCTCAATGTACACATCACTTAGGTCAAGATCATCATCTTCAAGCAGATCTAATATTTCTTTCATAGATAAACTGAAAAAAAATTCAAAATTTCACATAAATAATTCATAAGGTAACAAATTATTTCTTAAAATATTGAACTGAGTTCGTTTGCTGCCCCCCCCCCCTCCAACTTACTTCTTATCTGAGGTTTGAATTTGCAAACTCTTACCATAATTGCATAATGGTACAATCTTTTATTATTATATTATAATAACATGACACTAATGTACGTAGCATGATTGTAATACAGAAGTTACAATATCTAATGCTACAAGGTTGATTGAAACAGTTATCGTTTTTATGTATACCTGTAAAATAATCATCTAAGATACAATATCTGTTTTCAAAACGAAACCTATTACAGTGCGAATTAATAACATTTCCAAATTTTGCGGCAATCAGTCATTTTTTATGAAAAATAAGGCAAAATATACAGACAAATCCGAAAAAGTAATGAACGATTAAAAATGACTACATGAAAGACTAGTGTGACCATATGGTAACGCGATGTTATAACCTATTTTTTACTTATAATTACTATATATATAGTTTTAAAAGCAATATATTACTGTTCTCTGATGTTTTAACATTATGAATATGCTTATAAATTTTATTCAAAGCAAGTTATAAAGCAACAAGCTAGACTTACCTCTTATGTCGCGCCATTTTTGATGTCCAAATTCAAAGCACTATTTTCTTCGATCTACCACAAAACGGTATAAAAAGCCAGATTAGTGCCGCCATCTATTATTGATAGAATGAACTATTACCAAGCCTGAAACTATAAAATATTTATTGATTTTAGATTATTTGGCTACAGAGCGAAAGAAATGTAAATCACTGTTTGCTGTGACCATATGGTAACGCCAGTACATAATGGGTTTAAGGAGACCCCCACAGCAATATCGTGCATCAGTGGAGGTATGTTTGTGCTCTTTTATTTGATACCTTGAGATAATGATGTGCCCTCGCATTTTCTCATTCATGCCGAATAAGTTAATAATATAATTGTGATAGATATTTAAGAAGTAGGAGTAATGTGGATAGGTAACTTAACGTAATTCATGAGTGTAGTCAATATTGAAAATAATAAGTGTGAATATATGTGATGATAAGTGAAAGGATTAAGTGTAATATTTGCTGTGTGTATGTATATCATTTTAGATGTTGTTAATTAATAAACGTGTCATTTATTATCTACAATCAGATAGTCTGTAATAATTTGTGAAACACAACGCAATGTGAAGACTTTAGGATGTTTAATTACATGACATTTAATTAATAATAGTTGAAAGGTCTATTACATTTGGTGCCGCCGACGAAACTAGAAGGAAGGTTATTTTGCGATAATTAATAACAAAAAACAAAAAAAAAAGGATTATCTGATTGAGATAATAAATGGAATGAGGCAATGAGATAGTTAAGTTAAAGTAAATGAAAATTACCAAAGGGTATATATGTATGTGATAAAAGTGAGTTAAGAAAGTGTCAAAGAATAGAAAAGTGTTATGAAAATATATGTACACGATAAATGTGAGAGTAACTAGATAATATCAATTAGCTAAGTTGTGAATAAGGCAGAGTGTAAAATAATAATTTATGAAATTAGGTATGGAAATTTGAGATCGGTGGAATGCATAAGAATAAGTTATGGTTGATTTGTATGAAATTAGTAATGAGAAGTTAACAAATGGTATGTAATTGTTGTGAATATATATGTGCATTTTAGATTTGAATATGATGAGTATTGAGGTTATATGTGTTATATATGTTAGAGTAGTGTTATATATATGTTGTATTAAGCGAATGTGATTATTAGTGGTATCAAAGTATTAGAATAGTATGATAGATGTTTGTAAAACTCTCAGATTAACATTGCAATGGTAAGATAAGCAACCGAGAGGGAGTTAGGAGAATAGATTAGAAAATTAAGTGAGATTGGGAAATTAAAAAAAAATGGCTAAGCGCAAACAAAAGGAAAAACAGAGTAGAGAAATTCGAGAGGAAATAGTATTAGATATGAGAATGAAATCGCACACGCAACAGGATACTACCGAAGATGATATAGAATTAATTCAGTTACTACCGAAATTTGAAGGGAATGGAATGGAGAACATCGAATTTAAGTTTAAACAGGCGCGAGATATAGCGAGTTTAGCAAAATGGAGTGATGAGTTGTTAGCCGTATTGATAAAGAATAGATTTAACGGAAAGGCGGCCGAGTATTTTAAGAATTGTAGAGAGTTAAAGGATGCAAAAAATACCAAAGAAATCGAAAATTTAATGTCTGAGAGGTTTACAGTCACTAAATCAATGTTGAGGAAACAGCGGGAATTCGAGGATATTAAATATATGCCAGGTAGGAAGGTTACGGAGTTATCTATTGAAATTTTAAATGCCGCTAAAGATTATATGGGTGAAGGAAATGTAGATAATCAAATTACAGACCGATTGATGTTAGCGAAATTGTTACAGACTGTGCATAGAGATATTAGGAGAGAATTGGGGAAGTTAAAGATTGATAATTTTAAACAGGCGGTAGAAAAGGCGAAAGATATTGAAATATTATTGAGTATGGATTTTGAGAACGAGAAAATAGACGTGAATAATGTAACAGTTAATTTAGAGGCAAATGAAATACAACGATTAAAGGCTCATATAAAAATGTTGGAGGAAAAATTGATAGAAATGACGGAAATAAAAGCGTGTGCAGCTTGCAATGATTTAACACATACTATAGCCAATTGCGAGATGTTTAAAAATTTTAAAATACAATTAGAAGAGGAGAAGATAAAGTATTGTAAGGCGTGTGAACGAGATGATCATACGATAACGCAATGTAGCGAGTTTAAACAGTTTAAAGAAAATAACAAACGTAAAAATGAATACAGTAGGGATAATATAAATAATGTTAGACAAACCAATATTAAAAAACCGCGGTATGAACAGCAAAGTAAGCACGTGGAGTTAAATAAGGAACAACAAGAAATAGCGACGAGCGGTGAGACACATTCGCAGGAAATAAATACAAGGTATATCAACACCATAACGAGCGTAGAGAATGAATTTCAACGAAGGGACACACCAATATTAATTAAGTCAAAAAAAACATATACGGCAAACGAATTAAATAAACAAGAAGAATTTAAGAAAATTAAGCAAATACCAGGGCAGAAAGTAAAAGATTTAGCTAAACAAATTGAAGAGGTCACAATTCAGTATGTAGGAGTTAAACGAATAACAGACCCAGATATAGAAAAAGTAATGATGAATAAATTCTTAAAAACGGTACACAAAGATATAAAACAAGAACTGATAGCATTTGAGGATCTAACGTTTAAAGAAATGGTTGGGATGGCGGTAGAAACGGAAATGGTAATTAATGGAGAGGAACAGGAATATGAAGATATCATTAGGATTTTAGCAATGAATGAGAAAGAAAAAGAGACTGAAAAGATAGCGGAACAAGAAGTTAAGGGTAGTGAAAGGATAATTAATAATGGGATAATTAATGAAAAATCTATGGATAGTGATAGTCCGTTACAGCAGATAAATACTATAGTAGAGACGAATGTTGAGAAACAAATAAATTGGGCGGATAGAAAGAAAAAATGCGCTAATACTCAGAGACAAGGTAGGCCACAGTATGAGAAAAATTCAACGAGACGATTTAAAAATAACATACAATATAAATACCGTTATAATATACCTATAATTAAAGACAATGATATTGTAAATTTGAAGGAATTAGAGTCTATAAAAGCATTAAGACATGAATTTGGAGAGCCGTTTGAGGTGCTTAGGGTGTTTAGAAACCTGAATGTATTGTTACGATATACAGGAAACCCTCATAAAGTTATAAAAATCCATGCAAGCAAATTAAAACGAAATAACAATGATACGAGGCGCATACGATGGTAATATCAAAGTTGGGGCCCTCAAAGATAGTCGGTTGTAGTAATGATGACGGGAAATTAAATTAAATAAATAAATAAAAGAAATGCATAGATAGTTAAAATAACAAAGATGTTTGAAAAGTACAATAAATGATTCAAAGATGTGAGCGATTGTGTCGTTAAAAGATGTTGTGTCCAATGGTTTAAAAAAATAAATAAATAAATAAATAAATAAATAAAAAAAAAATACAAAACTGTGATTTTGACCACGAACAAATGCGATCAGGAAAATTTGTTTTAAAATACAATGGGAGTAAGTTTGGTGAGGTAAGAGATTGTGAACGATCGTAAAAAAAAGGAAACGGTTTGGAATTTGCCCGGAAGTTTAAGGTAGTGAGTAGTGTTGCAAAAGGGGAGAAAAAGTGAACAATAGACATCGAGGGTGAATAGCGAGAGGCGTTAGAATAATTTGAGGGGCCGTTAAAAGACGAAACTGTTTGTTTGTACGCAGAGGCCAAGGTTTGAAGAATGGATCGACGGTAGTGAGGTGACAATAGAGCAATGGTAGGGGTAGACGTGAACTATCCAGTTCGAAGCAGGGGAGAATTAACAATAGGTCGCACGCACTGAGCTGATTAGCAAAAGGGGTTGAAGCTTGAACGAATAGGCAATGAACTCAGTCAAAACGTACTGGGAATTTAATAAAACGCGATGACTAGTGAAAAACTCATTGCAAGGTTAAGATGAGTACAAGGAAAGACATTATGGTATGAATGAGAAAATGAAGTGTAAATAAGGCACACACGAAAGGTGGTCAAAAACGAAAGTAAAGATGCACGATATCGACGTAAATAAACTATAACGTATAAGTAACTGTAAAGGTTACATAAACATTGACAGGACAATGAATGGACAATATATCATAATATAATGAATATCTGATAACATAATGATTATGATGACTATGTTCATCTGAAATATGGACAAAATCACAGTAGAACTCAACAATATTATGTGATTCAAGGAATGTAAATTTGTTTTATGTTAAATTTTGATCTTTGTATGTAAAATTACAGATGGATACAGTATAAGGTATGAATATGAATGATAATATGTAATATGAATAGTGATATTAATAATATATTAATGTAAATTAATATAACAAAAGAAAGTAGTATGTATGTAGAATGATAATAATGAATAATACCATCGAAAATGCATCACAAATGTATAGGTGTGAGTACATAAGTATGTGGAATTCTTTGAATATGGTAAGAAAAAGATCTTTTTTGTGGTTTTTGAATTATGAATATATGTGTATGATTGGGAAAGTAAGATGAATTGATGTAACACAAATAGATCATAGACAAGTACAAAATGTTGTTGATTATTAATGTAATGAATATGACTTGTATGATGTGTATAAAAGTATGGTAAGACATCGGGGTGATAAATGCATTGTGAGGTATGAATGAGACAAAGGCGAGGTAAGGGTCATAGGGTGCACAAACACATACCAAAAGGGGCGAAGAGAATAAGTATCGACTAGGAAGATGAATTGTCAGTGGCGTTAAGAAGATTTTTTTTTGAAAGAAGGGGTGGAATGTTACGGGGAAATACGCGTAACATTGCAAATAATGAGGTAGAAAGAGACATGTGCGGACAAACAGAGTTAAGGGGACAAGCGTACGGTGAAGTTACAAATAAGGATTGATGGAGACAAGAGATAAATAGGCGGTGGACTTGAGAGGTTCAAAAGAAAGAAGACGTAAAAGAGGAACCAGGAGATGAAGAGAAAAACGCCGACAAAGGAAGTCCAGATGGAGAGGTAATTAAGAAGTGAAAAGATATGATACACAGACAGGAAAGCGCATATGGGAAGGCAGGTAGAAAATAAATCGTTAAAAATGAGAACAGTTGAACATGAAAGGCGGGGAGAAGATATGAGTTAGCCGAAAACAAGGTAAACGGAAACAGATGAAGTGCTGGGAACACGTGATGAAAAGAGCCATGGGAATATGATATTATGTAAGGGGAGGAGAATGTACGAATGGGCGGAGAGATATAGGTCCCCCCAAGATTATGGAAAGCCAATGAAAAAAAAAACAGGCGTGGAAAAAGAAAGGAGGGGCAATGAGAAGATGGAAGACATATTAACGAAGGAGTTTTATGCCGAGAGCGCATAGATATTCAGAAGGAGTTTTGCTAAAGAGTAGATGAGAGGGAGTTTTGTAAAGGACCTGAGACGAAGGAGTGTTAAGAACCATATCAGAAGACTATGATGCGGAGAGCCTAAGCCGAAGGAGTTCCTGCTAATAGCCAAGATCTGACGTGATGTTTTATGGCGAAAGCCCATAACAGAAAATAAGTGATGCCGAAAGCGCCCAGCCGAGTATGGAAACGATGAATGAGCCCAGCGGAGTGACAAGCCTACCTGACCAGTTATTGACCGAGCCTCGACAAAGAAATAGGTGTGAATGAAAGATTTTCGACGGAGCGAGCGCATTTGATGAACCCCGTCCTAGTTCATTTAAGGAGACCCCCACAGCAATATCGTGCATCAGTGGAGGTATGTTTGTGCTCTTTTATTTGATACCTTGAGATAATGATGTGCCCTCGCATTTTCTCATTCATGCCGAATAAGTTAATAATATAATTGTGATAGATATTTAAGAAGTAGGAGTAATGTGGATAGGTAACTTAACGTAATTCATGAGTGTAGTCAATATTGAAAATAATAAGTGTGAATATATGTGATGATAAGTGAAAGGATTAAGTGTAATATTTGCTGTGTGTATGTATATCATTTTAGATGTTGTTAATTAATAAACGTGTCATTTATTATCTACAATCAGATAGTCTGTAATAATTTGTGAAACACAACGCAATGTGAAGACTTTAGGATGTTTAATTACATGACATTTAATTAATAATAGTTGAAAGGTCTATTACAGTCTGGCTTTGCTCTTTAAAGGTCCGATATCAATGCAAACTGCCTCGTCTACGTAGTTGTCATACTAATAGTATGCGATTTGAGACAGTCTTTCACCTTCGTCCATGTTGTGATGCTCTTGAGAGTCCTTCCCACATTGTGCATTGTTGGGAATCCCTGTCTGCATACTTTTTGAGGATCAGGATGGTGATACCACTTTTTTGCTCATACGACATATGGACCTCGTTTATCGTTTTCTAGACCAGGGAGCTTAGCAACAGCAACTTAATACCCCTTATATATGTACGTAATTCTTATTCTGTTGTCTTGCATTTGGCGCAGCTCTGCCCTCGACCATGCGCCAGTACAAACCAACTAACCTACCATCCAAATTTTATGTGTGTTATCAGTTCCTTTTCTTCTAATTTTATGTGGTTTGGATTATACACAATGAATACATTTTTAGCAGATATTTATTCAAATCATCATTACAAAGAAAGCGTTCCATTTAAAGTGATTCGTTGTTGTTGTTGCTAATTCCCCCCCTTGGTTGCCCACCAGGTCCTAATTGGCTATTGGGCTGAAAGGGGCGCTCTTGTTTTGAATTACCATCTCAAGGGTCGGAGTCCGACTTGGCTAAATGACCGATCCCGTAATTTTGAACCGAGTCAAGTGGCGAGACCGGAACACTTGACCCCGCACCTCCGCAGGTAAATTTGAGAATTGGAGGACATTGGAGCTACGACCTATTTTACGTGCCCCAGTTAGTGAACACGGCGATGGATTTGCAGAGACTAGCATCGAATCAGGCACATCCCAAGTAACACACACCGTTGGCCCAACCGCATATTTTCGTGGCATCGTTGGGGAATGGTTGCCGTTGGCAGAAATTCCAGAAATTCAGATGGGCCAACTGCAAATGAAAACGGTTGGGCCAACGGTTGCAAAATATGGTTGGCCCAACTGCAAATGGAAGCGGTTGGGCCAACGGTTACAAAATGTGGTTGGCCCAACTGCAAATGGCTGCGGTTGGGCCAACGGTTGCAAAACATGGTTGGCCCAACTGCAAATGGAAGCGGTTGGGCCAACGGTTACAAAATATGGTTGGCCCAACTGCAAATTAAAGCTGTTGGGCCAACAGTTACAGAATGCATTATTCACTACGACAGAAACTGGTTTGGCGAATTGTTTGCACGTGTGGAGAAGAAATGAACGGTAAAAAGAAATGGATGTCGGCCATTCCATGTTCCACGTGATTGTAATATTACGAAGAATTCCAGAGTAAGTATATTATTTAATTAGTAATATACTTTTATTTAGTAAACAAAATGATGTACTTGGCTAATTAGTAGCATCAAGTAGTTTTCTAAAATGCATATCAAAATGAAGCGTAACTTGGTAAATTTAAGTAAAATGCTTTGTTAAACTTCTATAAAAACAACCAAAGCTTTCCTCAAATAATAAATTTAACTACTGTAATTGTATTTGCTGTTTCTCTATTTTTAGAACACAATAAGTAATCTGTATATTTATAGTCCTTTATAGAATGGTTGTATTTAAACTTTTTGAAATCATTGATGTGTTTATGTTATTTATTTTAAATGGTTGAGTTACTTTAGTTAATCGGATCGTTCAGAAAGTTTTAAATTGAATAGTTGATCAAATTTGGTGTTTACTGATGATCCTTACCTTGTACTTTCAGTAAGATTATTTCTAACTAGAGTATTTATAATAAAAACATTATGGTAAACTTTTATTTATGCTCAAATATCTGTTATTAAAGTTTACTGAACATTTTATATAAGAAGTTGAACATTTATTCTGAGTGTATTTAAGTTGTTTATAAGTTTATATCTCACAGTTTACTTCATAAATTTAGAAAACCTACTCTATTAAATCGTCAAATTTATAAAGAAGCGTCAGTTAATCACTAGCTTATGAATACAAGGATAAAATAGAATTAGCTGTCTGCTTTGGTGAAATTTCAGTAATTTTTCTCTCCTTACTATCAACTTAGCAATTGTATTTTATTTCAGTTTAAAATAATTGTCTGTCTCAGACTCGAACAGGTATTTGATGTTAAATATTTTGTTTGAAAGTAAAATATCAATACAAAGTATTTATGAAATATGCAGATCACTCATTAAAATAATTCATTTGTCTTTAACATTTGATTATCTGATAGTTATTGTAATATTTACATTTTAAGCAATTTTTGACAATATACTTAATAAAGTTTGTACATAATATTAAAGACTATTTATGAAGTAAGCTGATCACTCATTAAAATAATTCACTTGTCTTTAAAATTTGATTAGCTGCTACTTATTATAATATTTACTTTTTTAGCAATATTTTTAACAATATATATTATAAAGTTTGTACATAATATTAAAGACTGTATTTTGACAATCCCATGGTATATGACTTATTTTTCTATTTTTAGCTGTCTATAAGATCATGTATTCAAGGAACTGGTATGCAGAATCGAAAATTCTGGAAATTTTTATTTGACTGCCAGTCCTGATCTCATTAGTACCATAGATGAAAGAACTGGAAGTGTGGTTATCATCTTATGAATGATTGAATCTAGGTAAAAACTTGCTTTGAATTCTTGGCCTATTTGTATAAACTGAAGTCTTGTTCCTCACTCTTTTTTATTTTCCCTTGTTTCCTACCAGTATTATTTGATTCACTTTATTAAATATGTATTTTTAAATCATTATGTTAATGTGTTTTAAATTTTTAGTTATATCTAATTAGTACAGTATTTTATGCAGTAGTTTATGCAGCCTCGTGCTTAGTGAGTATCTAAAGCCAGATTTAAACATGTCGCTGAGCATGTACAGAAAACAATTTTAGATTATAAATTATCGCTAATTAATAGAGATTATAGTTACAAAAATCATATTTGACACATCTATAGATTAAAATCTTTTTTTTTAAGACCAAAAGGAAATAAATTGATGCAGTAGTTTTCTCTCCCAGACAGCCCAAAGAATCGGTCTGGCTTAGCAACTTAAATATATAGATACTGTGATGTTCAGTAGATAGAAAGGCATTAGTAGGTTTGATATTTTGTACAAACATTTGTAATTTTTTTTATATTCGTGGAGTTATAAATATTGTCTAAAATTATTAAAGTGTTGGTTTTTTTTTTTAAGATATTGTGCTAATAAAAAGCTTTGTGTTGACAAACATACATTTACAAACTGTTGGGCTTTTGATGCTACAGAATTAATTTGACTTTTACTGAGAAAATATTGTTTACTGTGTGGTTAAGAGAAGGAAAATTTCACCTTAATTTTTTCAATGTTGTATTGGTAAAATGTATGTGGAAATTAATCTTATCTATCATATACTACAATGTCTTATTTTTCTAATTTTAATTTGGTTCAAATATTTCAAATTATTCTTTAATTTTCTGCTCTGTTAATTTATGAAAATAAACTTTGCTAAATACATACAAGCAGTTTAAGATGATTAGTTCCTATAATGTAAAGAAATTTCTGCCAATAGCTCTTGATATTTTAATTTTTCATGTCTAAATTTTAAGTAAGTTTTCAGAGAGTTGATATATTCATGTAAATAAATATGTACTAAAATTATTAAAGATCTGTGCAGTGTCTAATTTGCCTCTGATGTTAATTTAGTTTGCATATTTGAAATTGTTGTTTTATTTTGTACTTTGATAATTTAGCAAATAAATAAACCTTTACTGATACATACGTGAAGTAATAGTTAAGACAAGTTCATGCAACATGAAGAAATTTTTGATTATGAAGTAAATGCTAGGGTTAGATTTCATAATAAGTTAACTTGTTTCTAAAAAATTAAAAAAACTAACTTAATCAGGCATTTTTGTTTGACTGTTTGGTGCATATATAGCTATTTTTCTTTTGACTCATTTACTGTACTAATTTATTTTTATATTAACAGCTTCTGTCGGACTGGCTTACCAGGGAGAAGTCATAACGGAAAAATTTGTTGAAAACTTAATAAAGGGATTTTTCCATTTTTCGAAAGACAGAGAAGGAGGGAGAGATAAAAGAACTGTGTATTTCTGACAATGTAAAATTAAATTTTATTAAATTTTTTGTTAAAATAAAAAAAAAATTGATGAAAAGTTGTGTTTTATTAAAATTACTATAACATGCTTTATTAAGATGCTGTTTTAAAATATTAAACAAGGTAAGTCCAAAAATTAATATAAAAGTTTTATGGAAAGTTTTAAAAAAATCAGACCTCAGTTGTATATATTGTATCAGACCTGAAGACAAATTGGAAGATAAAGTGTTTATAAATATATATATATATATATATATATATATATATATATATAATGGAAAAAATATTTATATAAAGGTAATCTTACAAAAAGTATTTGTCATATTAACTCAGCATGAGTGTGCAATTTGACACCAGTTGATTATAATGGAAAGGTGTTTATTTAAAAAAAAATATATATGTAGTAAAGTGACTGATTAAAAACAACAGGTAGCATTGATATTATAAATTGTATATATATATATAGTGACATGAGATTTATAATATCACTAAGGATATAATCTATAAGATTTATTCTCTTTAAAAAGATATAAGTGTTTAAAACAAAACACTTTATATAAACAATGTCAAGCAAAATATAAACTGTTAAAAATAACATTAAAATTAAAATGTATTGTTGCTTTTTGTACATTTTAATATTTAACTATGGAAACTTTTTGATTTCATAAAAGAGTGAATTTTGCAGTTTTCAGACTACTTTTTGGGGAAAAGAGTTATACATTTTTCAACCCAGCCAACAACTCTTTATTCATTGGGCCAATTTTCAAACTATTCAAGGGTCAATAGTTTGACATTTTGCTAATTTTCAGCAGACCGTTTACAATGGGGATTTCCCTTTTTGTATATTCAAAAAAGCATTTTTGAATACACTATTTTTATATAAATATACTTTAATATCCTATTTCATATATTCAAAATAGAATTTCGAATATACTATTTTTATATAAATATACTTTAATATCCTATTTTATATATTCAAAATAGAATTCCGAATATACTATTTTTATATAAATTATTTGTGGCTAAATACTAGAACTTAATAAACTGTTTAAAAAGGGGAAATCCTCTTTGTAAACGATCTGCTGAAAAATAGCAAAATGTCAAAACTATTGACCCTTGGATAGTTTGACTGTTGGCCTGATGAACAAAGAGTTGCTGGCTGGGTTGAAAAATGCATAATAGCCCTAAATAAATTTAATGTAGGCTTACCTACAAAGTTGACTGTTGGGCCAACTGAATGCCTACTGTTGACCAACCTCGTGCCAACGGCCAAATCATTTAAATCCAACCGTTGGGCCAACAGAACGCCAACCGTTTCCCTACAAATCAAACCGTTGGGCCAACAGAACGCCAACCGTTTCCCTACAAATCCACCGTTGGGCCAACAGAACGCCAACCGTTTCCCTACAAATCCCACCGTTGGGCCAACAGAACGCCAACGGCCAAATCCTGTAAATCCAATGGTTGGGCCAACTGAATGCCAACCGTTGGGCCAACTGAACGCCAACCGTTGGGCCAACCTCGCGCCAACGGCCAAAAACCACCGTTGGCCAACCATGCCCGAAAGTGGTTGGCCAACGACTTGCCAACGGTTTTGTGTTACTTGGGATTCAGATCACTGGCCCGCTGCTCTTGCGAACTGGGCCCCCGCGCCCACAAAGTGATTCGTAAAAACTTATTTAATTAAATAGTCTGGTTAAATGGTTGGTTGTCTGTTTGATCATCTTTTGCTATTGGAGGATTAAATAGAGTGGAAGCTACACTTCAAAGCCGTTTCCAAACCCTTACGAAAACCAGTACTGTGCTTAGTGTTGTGAATCGAAACTGAATTGCTAAAAAAATTCACGACAAACTCTATACTGAAATATATCGTTATTTCTACTTGGAAATGGTGATAAGAGTAAAGTTTCCTTCAGTAAAAGTATAAAAACTTTACTACATTCAGCTGTGCTCGAGTTTCTATTCACCGATCTTATATTGCTGTATCGTGCACTCTGTTTGATGAGTAAAAGTAAGTATTCGTCAAGTGTGTTCCCATAGGAATCTTTAAAAACAATTCTTACAACTTCTACAGAAAATATTTTCTTAAAGTTGAAAAAAAAATGTTCCTATAAAGAAAAGTGATTTTTGTCATCTATGTTTTGGAAACTTAAATTTTCAGTTGTAAAAAGCACTCTATTTGAAGACCTTAAATCTTAAAATTTCCAAGCATGGCTTCATTTCTAAACATCAGATTTACAAATCTTAGCTCGAGATAAAGCTCTATGCACAAAATGATATAAGATGACTGTTTATTCAAGAATAATTACAAGATAAAAAGAACTTTTTATATACCACGTTTTTAAATTTTCTGTTGAATCATATAAACTTGAGAATTCTATGTATTGATAAATACTTTTTAAAATCTTTTTGATGAATTATCCAATCAACTTGAAAGAAAATGAAGTTAATTGGCAGTTAACTTGCGTTTAACTTTTCGTTCCCGTTCCGGCCCATAGATGGCTGCAGCAGTCTACAAAACAAAATTAACTGAAAATAATAAAAACAGGGTAAAAATCTGCTTAAAGATGGCTAATAGTATTAAAAAATACATTGTCATCGTGTTCTGAGCTATTCTAAAAGTTTCAAATGTCTAGCTAGTCGGAAGTTAGTTAAAAATGGATTGCAAGATCTGTACTGGGCAAACACACACACACACACACACACACACACACAAACACACACACACAAACACGAAAGCAAGTTAATAAAAACATGGAAAAAATCAAAATGTTTGTTCAAGTTAAATATACTTTACATATCTTATACATTTGTTTTAGAATACACTATATTGGAAGACCTTGATCCTCAAAATTTCCATGCATGGCTTCATTTCTAAACTTCAAAGTACTCAAATCTTAGCTAGACATAAAGCTCCATGCACGAAATTGTATAAGAGGACTGCTTTTTTAAGGAAATATCAAAACTTCTTTCAAAGTAAATATACTTTTCTTATTTAATATATTTGTTTTTGAATACACTATATTGGAAGACCTTGATCCTCAAAATTGCCATGCATGGTTTTATTGCTAAGCGTCAAAGTACTTAAATCTTAGCTAGAGATAACGCTCCATGAACGAAATTGTATAAGACTAGCTGAAAACCCGTACGTCGCTACTGAGTACATTCAATTAAAAAACAACCGTCAATGTATGCAATTAATGCCTATATATATAAATATATATATATATATATATATAAATACAACGATCAATGTATGCAATTGATGTAAAAAAAACAAAATTAATATATTTATAAGAAAATCGTAACGGATATTTTTATATACAAAATAATGTAGAATAAAATATTCAAGCTAAATCTAATAGAATATACTAAAGAATATAGTACAGTTTGAGAAACATTTCTTTTATTGTGTTTTAATATTTTTTTCGATAATGTCCAATCGACTGCCGCATCAGAAAGAAAACAAAATGTCTACTTCGTTGTTATACACGTGACGCAAAATTAGTGTAAAATATCACAAAAAGAAAAGAAACCCCGTGATCAACATTTAATAAATTCATTTCTAGAAATTAATATTTAATAATTCACCAAAAATCAGAAAAATGAGGTAAAGACTCGAAAAAGATTTCATTTTAAAGAAATTTGTATGATCTTTCTCGTGATATAAATTTTATGACCCTCAGATTATTATTTTAAAACTTTAAAGATTGTTACAAAAACAGCTTAAAAATCTAAGAATTTTTTTAAAATATCTCTTAGTGCAACCCTACACTATAAGAAGAATCGCCGTGCAAAATTTCAGGCCTTTAGGTCCAGCGGTTTGGTCTGTGCGTTATATGTCAGTCCGTCAATCAGTCAGTTACGGAACTGTTTTATATATATGACTGTTTTTTCAAGAATAATCAAAACTTCTTTAAAAGTAAATATACTTTTCACATTTAATATATTTGTTTTAGAATACACTAAATTGGAAGACCTTGATTCTTAAAATTTCCCTGCATAGCTTCATTTCTAAACGTCAGGTATACAAATCTTACCTCTAGATATAGCTCCATGCACAAAAAATTGCATTAAATGACTGTTTTTTTCCAAGAAAAATTAAAACGTTTGTTCAAATTAAATATAATTTTCATAGCTTGTATATTTTTTTCTTCTTAAGATTGAAGTTATCTGGTTTTATGAATAAATGAAAAAACAAAAAAATATCAGCTTCAATTTGAACAGCCTCTAGGTATATACAATCACGAAGCCAGAATAATAAATCAAAGGCCTATCTATCATTTACTTCTTTTATTACTTCCAGAGCATTAACATGTTATTTTGACTTAAAAAAGGAAATTCAATTAACTCGCCTTTGGCATATGATAAAATGATACTTTTTTCTCAAGTTCATACTGGAATGATAAATAATAAAAGAATGTTTGAAACGTACTCTGTTTGATAAAAACAATGTTTTTAGTTTTAGATCAATAACTACATAAAATCATGAGCATTAATTAAACTTGATACATATATAATATTCTAATTACCAATATAATTTTATCATAACCTTGCATTACATTATTAATGAGGAAAATATGAAATTGTTATAAGAAAAATGCTTGTTTTATTTAAAATAGAAAAATATTTATTTTTAACATATTCCATGATGTACTAAAGCAGACAGTTACGCGTGAAAGAACTTTGATGGTGTGTAAAACTCCCTGATGCGAGAACTTCGTTTTTTACTTAAAGAAAATGATTGATAATCGGTTAGTTTTGACAGATATTTTTGATACCGATATTAAAGAGTTTTCTGTGTAAAAACAAATTTTACTCTCTAGAATCTGAAGAACTTTTTTCACTGAATTAAGCTGCAAGTAATGTTATAAAGTGTCGCTCCATTATATTACAGGATAAGTAAAATTATGTATATACATATATGTATAGTGAAACTTCTCTATCCAGCCACCCCTATATGACGGCCACTTTTTTTCGGAACTGAAACTGGTGTCCATAGGGAAGGTTCACAGTATATATATATATATATATATATATATATATATATATATATATATATATATATATATATATATATATATATATATATGCACACACTGGTGTCCAAAAGTTAAGCATAATTTATGTTTATGTGAATATTTAAGGAAATCTAAGTCAGAATGGCGAGAAACGTGATATGAGAGTGTAATATGGTTACACCACAAGAAAACAATGCAAATGAAGGCTATTAATCCATTTTATTATCCAAAGAAACAGTTTGAAAGAAAACAGCGCAAACTAATATTTTATACTTTAGTGAAAACAATTAAAATAAAAAGGTTATTTGGCAGTTTAATAAGGTGTGTGGTCACCTCTGGCCACGCATTCTGCACAACGATAGACCGTATGTGGTGCGGATGAGTTGTGGCCTCAAAGAGTTCCAAGCATTTTGGAGAGTTCTTTCCAGTTATGGAACGGAGTTCAGTGGAAGGGCTGCAATTTGCCTCCCGAGCATATCCCATACATGCTGCAATAGGATTATGATCAGGAGAGTGAGCGGGCCTCTGAATGCGCTGGTTATTTTCACTTTCAAGGAAGTTGTCAACCAGGATCGCACGGTGACAAGGCGCGTTATCATCCATGAATATGAATTCAGGACCGACAGCCCCCCGAAACAGCGAACATAAGGTTCAAGGACTTCTTCTCTGTAACTTTCAAAAGTAACAGACCCCTTGTCAAAGACGTGGAGATCAGTGTGGCAATCCAGCATTATGACCGCCCACACCATGACGCCCTTTGAAGGAAACTGATTTCTTTCCGTGATGTTTCTGGGGTGAAATCGAGTTCCACGTTCTCTCCATATCGTTATCCGACAAGAATCGGTCTTCAGAGTAAACCGAGACTCTTCACTGAACATCACATTGGCCTACTGTTTCAAGCTTCAGTGCTGATGTTTCAAACTCCAGTATAGGAGAGCGCGTTTATGCGCAGGCGTGAGAGGAATGTAAACGGCTGATCGTCTATCAGACAGACCAGCATGATTGAGTCTCCTGCAAACAGTTTTCCTTGAAACTCGCACTCCTGTGGCGGCAGTGAGCACTGAACTGAGTTGTCTGGAACTAATGTCCCTCTGACGTCACGCAGTTATTGCCAAATATCGGTCTTGACGAACGGCTGTTACTCTTAGTCGACCTTGTACTGGTCGTCGGGTAAAATCTTCCGTACTTTGAAACCTCTGCTACAGTCTTGAGATCACACACTGAGGCACATTCAAAATTTGAGATACTTCGGTTGGAGATCGTCCACATTCCACCTTCCAATAATTCTTCCTTTCAAAAACATGTCCATTTGGCATCTTTGTGACATCCTTCAGCCTTTTTGATCGTTTAACTCGCTCCTCAGCACAACAATTACACTTAACCTTCGTGATCTCCGTATGGCACGTGAACCGGTCTTATACTCTTTCTGACGTGCGCACATGTTTTGCGCATGCCGACGTCGACTGAAATGTTTTGCAAATGCACACTGTTTCACCTTCAAACGGTTATTCTCCACAAGTGATTTTGTACAATTTGACTAATATTTACTCACGTTCTTCCACATTTTACGAAATATGCTGAACTTTTGGACACCAGTGTATACACACACACATACACACACACACACACACACACACACACACACACACACACACATATATATATATATATATATATATATATATATATATATGCCAACTGGTTGAGAAACCAACGCCTGACGCTCCAGGGTCATTGTTTCTTATAAGAACCACTTTTCATTCCTCGACTTATCAATACCTGCATAAGAACATATACTTCTTGGATATTTATCATGCAATTCTCATGCTATGTGGAGTTGGTGGAGTATATTATGATATTTTTTAACAGACGGGGTAAATCAACCGCAAAAAAGTGCATCTCTTAGACTGTCTTCACTGGCCATAACAATTTTGCGATACTCAAACATACTTGCTAGTGATATGCGCACTTGTTATGCGTTGTTCATGAACATTTCTAAGTAATTGGTTGGAAGGCGAGAGCAGAAATGGATAGCAGACCGTTTCTAACGCATCAGATCAAGTCTAGGGATAACTTACAAGTATACACTACAAGCTTGATGCTAGGGATACTGACTACCTAAAAGTGTGTTATCGAACATGATGTTATGTGGTACTCAGACACACTTCTTAAAGACACGCACACTTGTGTGGTGGTGCTCTTTATTAATTAGCTAATTAATTACAAATCAAGGCTAGTAACTTTTGGTTTTATCTCTTTTATTAGTTGGAGGTTGCTTACTCATCATCAACATTAAGTTGAGATGAATATTCTTTAAAAAAAAAATTAACTTTGGTTTACTTTAAACTTAAGTCTTAATCTAGGTAATTAACTTGCTCGGAAACCCTGGTCTGTGATAACTTTAAACCGAAAAGTTTGAATTTGATATTAACTTGTTTTAAACTTTTTCTTCTTTTTTTTTCTCGTTCATTTTTTATCATTAAATGTGTAAAATAATTAAACATATTTAATTATGGTAGATAGCAGCTAATTTTATTAACTATCTTGCTATTGTTAATTTCCTGTATCTCTTAACATCTTAGCATTAGTGTTCTGTCAAACTCTGTTAAACTTTAATTTCGGGTCAGCCTGAATTTTAATTAAATTTCTCGCAATTATGTAATTTTAATTCGTTAATGATTAAGAAGTTCATTTGTGTGTCATAAGCGCCTTGTACTAATAAGCTTTTGGGGTGCTGTGTTTTTTTTTTCTCTCGCTGCGGTATCCTTCGTCACGGGTATGATGTTCAAAATCCATGTTTTCTTTAAGTGAATAAGTGTATTTTATGTATTATTTAATTCACTATTTTGTTTTAAATTTGTATAACGGCCTGTTGTAATATTAGAATATCCTATGTTTTTACTTTGTAATCATTAACGTGGTAGAAATCCAGCAGTAATTTGCCGTTTTAATGTATTGTCGGTAATTTCTGGTAAATTTCTCACCGACTCAACTTCAATCACGAATCTCCCCAATTTTGGCTACTTTTTAAGCAATTCTGTTCGTTTTGCGATCTATTTTTAGCCCAGCTCCCTGACCCGGCCGGGGTCAGCGAAGAAGGGGGTGTTCGCTGGACACCTGTTCCTGGGTCATCCTGTATCACTGCGCGGGCGTGGGTGTTTTTCCCGCCATTTTGGAAGGAACTTTTTACGGAAAGGCGCTGTTGTTGAGGGTACGCGGAGTTTTTTTGGAGTGAAACTTCCCACCCTTATAGGGGGGTGCGCGGGGTTTTTAGGAGGAGAGGAGTGACCGAGGGCCGTTGGAGGAAGATTTGATCTGTTAAGAAGGGGTTTTGGTCCCCGGCGTCCAGGCCTACTAAAACATGACTGCGTTATGCAGTTTCCATCGTCATAAGCAACCGACATCTAGATTTTGTGTCACCGGGAGACTGAGATAGCCAGCCTTCAGAACGCGACGCTCAGCATCCGTCATCTAGATTGTGTCACCGGGAATCTGTGATCGCCAGCCTTCAGAACGAGACGCTCTGCAACCGACATCTAGATTGTGTCACCGGGAATCTGTGATCGCCAGCCTTCAGAACGCGACGCTCAGCAACCGTCATCTATATTTGTGTCATCGAGTCGGTGAGATCTTTGCCAAATTTTTATCATTTTGGATCCATTCTAATCAATGAGATGAATCTTGATATTTTAACTATTCAAACTTAAGCTAATCTAGAAGTGTTATAATATTTATGTAGGTCACAATGCTTACTCACGATTTTTGGGTTAGCCGTTCAGGCTTAAATTTAAAAGTTACATATATATAATGTTTGGGGGATAGTAAAAATTTTGTTATCACTTTGTTTAAAATAACTTCTCATACCCCTAATAATGAATAAATGTGTTATTTTTTTACCTGTCATTTGTGTCTGTCAATTATTTGTTTCTCCCTCACACGTATCAGAACATGACTGAACTTGGGTTGTCCTTTGGACCACAACGCAATCTTCTTTAATCACTAAGGTTTTTTTTTATGTGCTCACTATATAACTTAATAACTTGTGAAATTATTACCTTAAACTAAATAGGGGGTAATTAAGTTACTACAAATGGTGCCGTGCGGTAACAGTCATGTTTATGTGTGAGAAATGAAGCAAATATTGGCAACTTATATATACATATTTTTGTTTATTTTTTATTTCTCATGGTAAATGGTTTTATGTGTGCTAGGGGTGACCAAATTTTGTTTTAATCATGTCTTTCCCCGGGTCTCAAGACAAAGAATCCCAGGCTGTGTCAGGTCCTTCACCTGTCCCCAATCTGCAATTTTTTTCTACCGTACCCACATTGGTTGGAAGTAACGCGGTAGATTTTTTTCAGTATTTTGGCCAGGTGGCCTCGTTAGCTAATTGGTCAGAGAACCAAAAGGTCGCTATTGTGTTACTCAAATTAGCGGGGCCTGCTAAAACCTTTTATGAGTCGTCCCTCAAGGAACTTAACATAACTACTATAGAGGAGTTAAAGAGCCACTTCCTTAAGCAATTCACGCAGAGCAGGTCTTTGGCTGAGGCCATGACTGCTATAAATTATTGCATTCAAATCCCAAATGAAACTGTAGCAGATTTCGCTATCCGGCTGCAAGGCGTGGTGTCGAGTGCCCTGACCGGAGTCATCACTTCTGGTCAGGTTACTCAGGATTTTAAAAAGTCGCTTCTCTTGTCTCAATTTGTAACAGGCCTTAGGCCCCAAATAAAACACCAAATCATAATTACCAACCCACAAACCTTAGAAGAAGCCACCTTGTTAGCTTCTAGAGTAGAACAAGCGTTAAATGTTACTTCCCCCCATGTCAATGCAATGGTTGGACCTGGTACTTTCAATCCTTTTATGGAAGCCCAGTCAGCCAATTCAGCTTCCGTGGAAAGGCAGAATCTAGGGGACCTAACTAAACTCATTAAGGACACGACAGAGACTTTCACCAAGTCTTTAATGTCGTTAACAGAAAAATTAGAAGTTTTGACTGTCAGGGTTGACAGTATGTCAAATGTTAGAGCCCCGGTTAACGACAGGAGAGCCTCCCAAAGAAATATTACTTGTTTTTATTGCCACAGACTTGGCCACTCCTCCCGCGAGTGTTTTAAGAAGAAGCGTGACATGCAAAATATTCCCCATGTAAATTCGAACTCTCAGGACAGTAATGGCGCAGGTAATCAGGGGTCTTTAAACCCTTAGAGGGTGGAGACAGTGTTTGTGATCCACTAGTTTCCTCACAGCCCATGCCGGATCCTGTGTGTGTACCTCAAAATATGTTTAACTTGCCCATCATTCCTGTGTTTATTGAGGGTAGGCAGCTTCGTGGTTTAGTTGATTCTGGAGCTTCGATAAGTGTAATCTCTAAAAATTTTGTAAATTATTCTGTTTGTCATGTTAAACCTTCTCCTCATGTTGTATTGAAAGCCATTACTGGCGTTGATATTAGGGTCACAGAAGTTGTGACATGTCACCTAAACATAGCAAATCATGAATTCACTTCTAACTTTTTAATTTCGGAATTCCCACTGTCTCAAAACTTTGATTTAATTTTAGGATTGGGCTTCCTTCAACTGTTTAACTTTAAAATACACTGTGGTGATTCTGTGTTGTCTAATCCAGATATCTCCATATCTTGGAATCCAAATGTGTTGCCTCTAAACTCTAATAATAATCTAAATTCAAATAATACTGATGTAAACATTAACCTAAATACTTCGGATAGTTCAATTTCCCATGAGTGTAATTCTATTTTTGGCTTTCTACCTACAAAATTAAAGCTAAAATCTAACTCTGAGACCAGAGTGAGTATTAAACTGCCTGATTCTTCTAAATTTAAACCTGGTGACCTTGTTCTGGTTGAACCAAATAGTAAGTTGACTTTTGATACCTTTGTTGTTGCAAGATCAGCTTCCGTTGTGAGTGATGATTTATCTTGTTTAGTCCAAATTATTAATGTGTCTAATAAAAATATTACCTTAAACAAAAAGATAAAATTAGCTATTGTCTCACCTATGCAACTTGATTCTAATGATTACTCGGTCAATACCCTTAGCTTTGAGGATGAGATAGTTGATTTCGACTCATTTGGAGGAGAACTTGATTTGTCACACTTAGAGAGTAATGAGAGAGAATTAACTGCTAAATTAATTAAGAAATATCAGACTGTTTTTGCTAAATCTCTTAAAGATCTTGGCTCGTGTGACATTATTAAGCACCGCATTAATTTAACTGATTATATCCCTGTTCGTTCAAAGCCCTATAGAGTACCGTTTAGTTTAAAGTCAGAAATGAGGTCCCAGATTAATACACTCCTAGAGGCGGGTATAATTGTTCCCTCGACTTCTAGTTATGCTGCTCCTGTCCTGTTGGTGAAGAAGGCAGATTCGTCGTTCCGCTTGGTAGCAGATTTAAGGAAGATTAATGCAAAAACAATCCCCGATAACTTCCCTTTACCTCAGATGAGTGAAATGATAGACAAACTTGGTGAGGCTAAAATTTTTTCAACTCTTGACCTGACCTCAGGTTTTCACCAGATGTTGATGCATCCTGATGATGCTCATCTCACAGCTATTGCCACTGAATATAATCTCTATCAGTTTAACCGTCTTCCTTTTGGTCTCCGTAATGCCAGTAGTTCCTTTCAGAGGCTGATGTCACTGGTTTTGGCGGGTTTATCAGACTTATCAATTTTTGTGTACATTGATGACATCATTGTAGCCTCATCCACCTTCGAAGAACATCTCGAGAGGTTAGAAATTGTCTTTAAGAGACTAGAGGAGGCTAACCTCAAGCTTAAGCCAAAGAAGTGTAGATTGATTAGTAAGGAGATAACTTTCTTAGGTCATAGGATAACGGAAGGTAGAGTCCTACCAGACCCTAAAAATATCAGTGCTGTTAAAGATGCCGCTCCCCCAAATTCAAAAAAGGGAATCAGGTCCTTTCTAAGATTAACAGGGTTTTATAGAAAATTTATTCCAAATTATTCTAAGACTGCCCTACCCCTCACTAATTTAACTAAGGATAAAGTAAAATTTAATTGGCAATCTGAACATCAGGAAGCTTTTGAGACTCTTAAGGATTACATCATTAAGGAGCCATTTTTACTTTTACCCGATTTTAATAAGCCCTTCACCTTAAATACTGATGCTAGTAATTATGCCTTGGGTGCAGTTTTAATGCAAGAGGGACCTTCTGGTGTTTCCCAGCCTGTTTCTTATGCTTCCCGAAAATTAAATCCTGCTGAGTGTAATTATTCCACTGTTGAGAAGGAGGCCCTTGCCATTGTTTTTGCCATTAATCATTTCAAGCAATATTTATATGGTCAACACTTTATTTTATTCTGTGATCAGAGATCCCTTTCTCAGTTGTTCAAATTAAAAGACCCTACTTCCAGAATAGCTCGTTGGATTATTGCCCTGCAACAATATTCATATACTATTGTACATAAGCCTGGTAAGCAAAACTTGGTCGCAGACTACTTGTCCAGAAATGTCAACACTCTTGAAGTGCAACCCTTAACATTTAATTTAAATTCGTATTCAACTGATGATTTAATTCTTCAACAGAAGTCAGACCATCACTGTAAGAAAATTGTTAACATGCTAAACTCTAATTCTAAATTCCCACCCACTTCTCCTAAATATTTTATGTTTAATGGTATACTTGTGTGTAAAACACGTATTCAATCTCTTCATAATGATAGTCCTAAGCTTGTTGTTCCTCATTCCTTAATATCTGAAGTTTTAAAATTATGTCATGACAACCACACGGTTGCCCATCCTGGCCTTTCTCGAACATTGCACAGGGTTAAAGAAAATTTTTATTGGGTTGGTCTGTATCGTATTGTCAAAAATTATGTTAAGTCATGTCATTCATGTATTGCACGTAGAGGTTTATGTAAGAATAAGATGGCTCCTCTTCAACAAATTCCTGTTCCATCCAGGCCTTTTCAAAAATGCTCTTTGGATGCCGTGGGTCCCTTAATTACTTGCAATAAAGGAAATAAGTTCATTATTGTAATTACTGATTATTTCACTCGATACCCTGAGGCTTACCCTGTCCCTAACATACAAAGTAACACTATTGCTTCTGTTTTGGTGGACTTTATTTCCCGCCATGGTCTCATGGAAATGTTATACTCTGATAAAGGCTCAAATTTCTTATCTGAAGCGATGAATCAGGTTTATGACGTATTGGGAATATCTAAACGTAACACGGTTAGTTATCATCCGATGGGGAACGGAATATGTGAACGACTGAACAAGACTTTAATTGACTCGCTTAGCCACTTGGTAGCAGAAAATCAGGTTGATTGGTGTGAACACATACCCTTTGCACTTTTGGCTCATCGTACTGCTTTCCACAGAACCATTCAGGAAACCCCTGCTTACTTAACCTATGGTAGGGATTTAAGCTTACCCTATGATTTGATTTTTAATAGTAAATTTCGCTCTTACTCTGATACCCGTACTCTTGCTCATGATGTAACTGTAAGACTCCAAAAGTCATTTGAAATTGTTAGCCAAAATTTAACGAAGGCTGCTGAAAACCAGACTCAACAGTCACTTTCCAAGCCATTTTCTAAAACAATTCAAGTAGGTGACACTGTTTTTCTCCATGTCCCTGCTATTAAACCTCATCTTAGCAAAAAGCTGTGTAAACTTAACAAGGGTCCTTTTCGTGTGTTAAAAAAGTCCTCCCCCGTCCTATTTGTAATCTCAGAAATTGCTAAACCCAGTAATGTACAAAAAGTCCACATCAACCGCTTAATTAAAGTTGTCGACAGGGAACTTTTTCCAAATGTTGAAAATCAGCCATCCATTCCTGTTAATATTTCTCTACAACATCCTTCTCCTGATAGTGTTAATTTAAACTCAGAGTCCACTGTAGTAAATTTCAAACCCTTTGGCTTACCTATGGATTTATCTTGGTTTTCTGATAATTGTAATTTTACCCTTCCCCCTGTGCTTACGCCAGTTCAACCAGATACTGCTGTTGCTACTAATTCTCCAGGGCCATCAGATGTCCAGAGTGATGTTTTTAGGGATACCTCTGTATCACCGCTTTCCTTCTTGGATAATATGTCTGATGATTATATGGATAGTTGTAATGTAACTCCCAGTACTTCAGGTACTCAGCTCATTCCCTTGTCCAGTACTACTCATGGGTATTTTTTAAGGCCCAGAGATCAATATGGTTTTGTGGTTAAGAGCACTAAACCCTAGGCTCTAGTGCATGTAGGGGATCATTAATTTATTTACCTTTGTTTTGCTCACATATTTTTCTATTTTTGGCCTCATACCTATCTCACAGTCATTATTTTTTTTTATTTTGGGGCCTTTTGTTGCCTTATCATTGGGCATCTCTGGTTTACATCTCTGGAGTATATATATCGTATAACCTGTGACCAAAGAATTCAAGTGTTATTTTATTTCATGTGCTGTTGCAATATTAATACCTAAGGGTATTCATGTGTTATTAGGTATTATTTAGTTTGTCGTGTGTGGTCATGTTCTTCTGTATTTTATCATTGGGCTGCGGGTTTGCTCAGCTTATTCAAATTTGGTTTAAATTTAAAATTTTGTGTATCAATTTTTTTTTGATTGCTTGTTGTTATTAAACTCCAGAGGCTTTTTCCTCTGCTTTTTTTTACACCGAATTGTGTCTCCGAAGAGTGTTGATTTCACTAATGCTAGCATAGTGACTCCCTTACTTATTTTGTGAAAAATTTTGTAAGCATTTGGCCATGTGCCTCAGTTGTGGAACTAGTCAGTTATTGATCGGTGACGGTTTGTGTCTGCAGCTCATTCCTGTCCTTAGGTGCTCTCTCACATCTCTGTATTCCTTTGCTCATGAGTATTTGTTGGACAGATGTTTTGTTTGCAAGTATTGCTGGTCAGGGTATTCAGAGGGTGAGATTCCCTACTTTCAATTTGACAGTTCGCCTTGAGTTCTTGGTAGTAATCCCAACCTAAATGTCCTTATAATGCATTTTTGTTTTCAATTACTTATCCCTATGCTGGCATAAATCTTAAGGTGAACAACTCTTCCTTAATTATGTCATGGTATGCATACCCCCCACCGATTAAGTCATCACTGTGTATATATTTTATTTTTATATATTCTATTCCTTTCAGCGCCTGATTGCGATTTTTTATTGTATATATATGTCTATTTTTATGTTATGTGTTATTATCTATGATATTCTACTCATTTTTATTCGTATTCCATTATATATCCCAAATTTTAATGTGCAATGTTGTTATATTTTAATCATAATTTAAAATATTTTACACTGTTTAACTTGAAACAGTTATTGTGTGGTTGATATAATATCACCCTAAACATTATTGGTCAAATCTTGTCATTCCATGAGATGTAAACATATTCTGCTTTTACTATTTACAGATGCTCAGCTTGGGTCACAAATTGGTTGTTTTGATAATATTGAGGGCTTGTGTTACCTTGTGAGGATTGAAAATTTTTTTTGTGTGGCTTACCTCATGAATTTGTTTCTATTTGTGTTTACTGACTGTGAGGCAGGATCGAAGGTATTCTTCTATTTTATTATTTTACTTTTATTTACTGGTGTGTCATTTGGTGGAAATCCAGGCATGGGTAGTGAAGACTCCTTATTTGGGCTTTTGTCTCGTATCGTTTTGGGTTGATGAATCTGTGTAGTTAGATTTTTTTTTACCGTTCATTGTTAGGTGGATATAAAGAATTTTTTTGTGTTAGGTGTAGTGTGACAGGTTACCCTGTTAAGCTATTTTAATTTTCCCCTTTTTATGTGTCTATTTTGTCGTTGAACATACCTCGAACCTTTTATTAATCAACCTTTTATTATTCAACTTTTAATCTCAAATTGGAGATTGTGTTTTTTTTGGAGGGGTCCTTGTGTGGGTGTCCTGGGGATTTTTTTTTTCCCTGCTTGAGACTCGGAGGAGTAGAATCATTGTTATGATGTCTTGTCTTTTATACATTGGTTATATTGTGACACTTTTACCTGCACCTTAAGTATTTGACCAGTTGTTAAGATTTTGTTTTATCACATACCATTTATATTCTGAAATAGTGTGTTTTGTTTTAAGATGGTTTGTCACTTTTGTTGGTTTCAATATCTGTGTAAAAATTTTTATTGCATAAAAATTTTTTTCAATGGGACGGAGGATATTTGTGGTGGTGCTCTTTATTAATTAGCTAATTAATTACAAATCAAGGCTAGTAACTTTTGGTTTTATCTCTTTTATTAGTTGGAGGTTGCTTACTCATCATCAACATTAAGTTGAGATGAATATTCTTTAAAAAAAAAAATTAACTTTGGTTTACTTTAAACTTAAGTCTTAATATAGGTAATTAACTTGCTCGGAAACCCTGGGCTGTGATAACTTTAAACCGAAAAGTTTGAATTTGATATTAACTTGTTTTAAACTTTTTCTTCTTTTTTTTCTCGTTCATTTTTTATCATTAAATGTGTAAAATAATTAAACATATTTAATTATGGTAGATAGCGGCTAATTTTATTAACTATCTTGCTATTGTTAATTTCCTGTATCTCTTAACATCTTAGCATTAGTGTTCTGTCAAACTCTGTTAAACTTTAATTTCGGGTCAGCCTGAATTTTAATTAAATTTCTCGCAATTATGTAATTTTAATTCGTTAATGATTAAGAAGTTCATTTGTGTGTCATAAGCGCCTTGTACTAATAAGCTTTTGGGGTGCTGTGTTTTTTTTTTCTCTCGCTGCGGTATCCTTCGTCACGGGTATGATGTTCAAAATCCATGTTTTCTTTAAGTGAATAAGTGTATTTTATGTATTATTTAATTCACTATTTTGTTTTAAATTTGTATAACGGCCTGTTGTAATATTAGAATATCCTATGTTTTTACTTTGTAATCATTAACGTGGTAGAAATCCAGCAGTAATTTGCCGTTTTAATGCATTGTCGGTAATTTCTGGTAAATTTCTCACCGACTCAGCTTCAATCACGAATCTCCCCAATTTTGGCTACTTTATAAGCAATTCTGTTCGTTTTGCGATCTATTTTTAGCCCAGCTCCCTGACCCGGCCGGGGTCAGCGAAGAAGGGGGTGTTCGCTGGACACCTGTTCCTGGGTCATCCTGTATCACTGCGCGGGCGTGGGTGTTTTTCCCGCCATTTTGGAAGGAACTTTTTACGGAAAGGCGCTGTTGTTGAGGGTACGCGGAGTTTTTTTGGAGTGAAACTTCCCACCCTTATAGGGGGGTGCGCGGGGTTTTTAGGAGGAGAGGAGTGACCGAGGGCCGTTGGAGGAAGATTTGATCTGTTAAGAAGGGGTTTTGGTCCCCGGCGTCCAGGGTACTAAACATGACTGCGTTATGCAGTTTCCATCGTCATAAGCAACCGACATCTAGATTTTGTGTCACCGGGAGACTGAGATAGCCAGCCTTCAGAACGCGACGCTCAGCATCCGTCATCTAGATTGTGTCACCGGGAATCTGTGATCGCCAGCCTTCAGAACGAGACGCTCTGCAACCGACATCTAGATTGTGTCACCGGGAATCTGTGATCGCCAGCCTTCAGAACGCGACGCTCAGCAACCGTCATCTATATTTGTGTCATCGAGTCGGTGAGATCTTTGCCAAATTTTTATCATTTTGGATCCATTCTAATCAATGAGATGAATCTTGATATTTTAACTATTCAAACTTAAGCTAATCTAGAAGTGTTATAATATTTATGTAGGTCACAATGCTTACTCACGATTTTTGGGTTAGCCGTTGAGGCTTAAATTTAAAAGTTACATATATATAATGTTTGGGGGATAGTAAAAATTTTGTTATCACTTTGTTTAAAATAACTTCTCATACCCCTAATAATGAATAAATGTGTTATTTTTTTACCTGTCATTTTTGTCTGTCAATTATTTGTTTCTCCCTCACACGTATCAGAACATGACTGAACTTGGGTTGTCCTTTGGACCACAACGCAATCTTCTTTAATCACTAAGGTTTTTTTTTATGTGCTCACTATATAACTTAATAACTTGTGAAATTATTACCTTAAACTAAATAGGGGGTAATTAAGTTACTACACTTGTTATGCACTGAATTTTACCGTTTCTAAGTTACTGGTTGGTAAGCGAGTGTTGAATCGTACAAAATATAGAGGTTCATTGCTGATGCATGTGATTCTCGCTGGGGAAACTTACAAGTGTACACTACAAGCTTGAATCTGGGTATATTGACTACCTAAAAGTGTGTTTTTCAACATGCTGTCATGTCTTACTCAGACACACTTGCTAGTGACACGCACACTTCTGATGTGTTGATCCGAACCATTTCTAAGTTACTGGTTGTTAAGGGAGTACTGAAACCAATAGCATATCATGTCTGATGCATAAGATCCAAGTTGGGGAAGACTTACAAGAATATATTATAGTTTTGATATTGAGGATATTGCATCTCTAAAAGTGTGTTTTCCCAAGTTTAGTCATTTGCTGTCAAGAGCATTCAAAATTTACTAGATTTCGACTTCTTCTAAATATTGTTGTTTTATGATGATCGAAGAAGTCTTGCAACTCATTAAACAAATATGAATGTTTTGTTTACTCTATACAGAAATTTATAATAAAATACACTATAATAAAACTTCTATTCACAATTTAATAAGAAAAAGTTAACATTTTACCTCAAAACATCAACAATGGCTTAAAACAGAAAACATAAAACACATAAATTACTTTACCTTGATTTCAGAGGAAAAAATTCAAAATTAGAGTGTATAAAAAATGAAAGAAGTGATCTATTTCTTAGTGTTTATTATCTGCAACAGAGAGAATACATGAGAAATTATTCATGAACATAGAAAACCAATTTTATGTTTTCTATTTAAAAAAAATTATGCGTGTGCTTTGCTTCAGAAGTTAGAAATTACATGATTCTTTTATAGTTCGACTATGCTTAAATATTTGTAACGGTTGCAACATTTATTATTTGAAATTCATTGCTGATAATCTTAACGTATTTCGAAATTGAAAATATTTCTTTTGGATCTTCAATTTTAAAGCTTTTCGTGGATTTAGGGTTTTATTTTGATATCAGAGTATATTGAAATAAATTGTGATTAAAGATCGCGTGTTTTAGTTAAATGCATTCATGAATTTTACCGGAGAATCTACTTTTCTTTTTATTTTGGACAGTTTAAAGAAGACGCATGTTCAATTTGTTTCAAGGCCCTTTGAGAGATGCGATAATACAATTTAAACATCATGTTAGTAGTAAAACACATTTTAGGTGTTATCAATTACAGAAGGAGGATTGATTAATAGTGTTTATATATATATATATATACACTCAAGAGCCAAAACATTATGACCACCCCTACATTTTGCAATGAATTCGCCTGGATGACGTGGAAGGCAAGTGATCAGGTGGAAGTGGTATTTAACTGATGCTGGAGAGTCTGAAGAATCATTCTTTCACTTACTTCTGTGTGTGATGGGAAAGGCTGCGGATCTAAGCGATTTTGATAGAGGGCAGATTGTAATGGCTCGAAGGCTCGGAACAAGTATTTCCGAAACTGCACGACTCGTGGGTTGTTCGCGACTTACAGTTGTTAGTACTTATGCAAAGTGGATGAATGACGGTGAAACCAGCAGTAGACGACATGGTGTTGGACGTCCACACGCTATCAAAGAAAAAGGTCGTCGGAGACTGTCTCGCATGGTGAAGCAAAACCGGAGCCAGACAGTGGCTCAGCTGACAGCCCAATACAATGCAGGGCCAAGTAGAATAGTATCGCAGCACACTGTTCAGCGGACACTGTTGGATATGGGGCTACGCAGCAAACGTCCCACTCGTGTGCCTTTGCTGACCAAGCGTCATCGCGAACTGCGCCTGCGCTGGGCCCGGGAACATCGCGACTGGCCATGGATCAGTGGGAGAGAGTTGCCTGGTCAGAATCACGGTTTGTCATTTATCACGCCGATGGCCGTGTCAGGATACGCCGTCTTCCAGGCGAACTGTTGCTCCCTCAATGTACAGTAGGTCATACACAGGCCGGTGGTGGCGGTATTATACTTTGGGGGACGTTCTCTTGGGCGTCTCTGGGACCCGTGGTTGTAGTATAGCAGACCATGAATGCTACAGGGTATCTGAACATCATTGCGGACCAGTTGCACCCTTACATGGCCTCTGTTTTTCCAGCTGGAAATGGAATGTTCCAACAGAACAACGCCTCGTGTCACAAGGCTAAAATTGTGTTGGAGTGGTTCCAGGAACATGATGCTGAATTCCAGTTAATGTCCTGGCCGCCTAACTCACCGGATCTCAATCCGATAGAACACATTTGGGATGTCATGGGACGGCAGCTCAGAGTTCAAAGACCACCAATTCGCAATATCTCGGATTTGCGTGACCGTTGCTTAAACATCTGGTACAATCTGTCTCCGGCCATCTACCAAGGACTTGTGGCATCCATGCCAAGGCGGGTTGAAGCTGTGTTGCGCGCCAAAGGTGGGCCAACTCGTTATTGACAGGTGGTCATAATGTTTTGGCTCTTGAGTGTATATATATATATATATATATATATATATATATATATATATATATATATATATATATATATATTTGAAACATACCGACTCCGTAGGAACGATGACCGGAGCCGGCATATCACATCAGAACAGGAAAATGTAGTCGAGACTAGAGCAGAGATGACACTCATTACATTGGACCAAATATTTATTTAGGCGAACATTAACACAGCTGCTCGGGGCAGTTGAAGATGACAGACAGCACTACATCTACAAGTGCGAGCTCTTTTATAGACGATCTCGTCATGTGATCTTTGTAGTGGTGTCTAATTGGTAAATGTTTAAAATTGACGTGATAATGCTCATTAGTGTTTAATTTAGGTACCCACGCTACCCGGATTGGAAAAAGGAAGCCATGTTCAGGTGTTTTCACCCAAGGGAATTTAGAACTTAGAATCGAAAATGAAATTAGCTCGAACGCCGAAAGAAATTTAGAATAACTAGAATTTAAAAGTATTATGGGATTTTCAATGTTTACATACGTAAATGTTTACATACGAAATGTTTACATACAATGTTTACATACGAAATTTTACATACGTAATGACCACTTTGTTATAAGTAAATGATAAGAAAATCAAAGAAAATGGATAATTTATTTCAGAGAAAAAGGCAAAATACCGGAGGAGTTAATACTCCGTTGGTCCCCCTCTAGCGCGAATGCACGATGCGATACGATCGGGCATTGAGTCATACAAGTTCTGTATGATGTCTTGAGACATTTCGTTCCATATTTGCTGTAACCTTGCCTCTAGTTCGTTCAAACTCGTGGGATGCCCAACTCGTCGTCCCAAATGATCCCAGATATGCTCGATTGGAGACAAATCTGGGGATTGGGCAGACCAAGGAAGGGTAGTAACAGTGCGGAGACAGTCTTGTGACACCCTTGCCGTATGAGGCCGAGCATTGTCTTGTTGAAAAATGGCTCCTGGGAGCCGTTGCATGAGTGGCAACACATGTGGTTGCAGGATTTCATGAACATACCGCTGGGCTGTCATGGTGCCACGGAACAATACTAGGGGTGACCGTGTATTGTAGGCAATGGCACCCCATACCATCACACCAGCTGTGGGAGCGATGTGTCGCTGTACAGCAAAGGCAGGATTGAAGCGTTCACCACGGGCTCTCCACACACGAACACGATTGTCACCACTGCCGAGATTGAATCTGAATTCGTCGCTAAAGACGACCTGGTTCCATTCCGCTGCAGTCCAGTTTCCTCGTGCGCGGCAAAACTCCAAACGGAGGCGTCGATGGGTGGGCGTCAAGGGCAGCACACGTAATGGGCGCCGCGATACCAACTGTCCTTCAGCCAGGCGCCTTCGTATGGTTCGAGAAGACACAGAGGCCCCTAGTGAAGGTGCTACGTGTGCCTGGATGGCGGCCGATGAAGCAGTTGGCTGTACGCGTGCTTTTCTTACGATGTGGCGGTCTTCGAGGGCGTCCTGAGCCTGGTCTTCGTGTACATGACATCTCTCGGGTCCACTGGTCCCTTCACCTCCTCACAACACAATCAGAGCGGCCTAATTGACGAGCTACTCGCCTAGCTGACCACCCAGCTTCCATCATCCCGACTATTCTCCCCCTCTCAAACTGCGACAACTGCTTATATTGTCTTCGAACACGGCGTAATGACATGTCTATCTCAGCTCTTCCTTTGTAAATGTTTCAGCACACTCAAACAAACTTTGGTTACCTGTTTTATACTCCACAGAGTACGATGTTCAACGCCCTCTACCGGCTATGCGTAATGCGCAATCACGCTGCATTTCTAACCATTTGCATATCTCCCCGACATGTACCTTCATTGCAAGTTTCGTTACGATCCCGCAATTATTTCTTGGTGCGCTAATTTTTTTGTCCATGAGTGTATATATATATATAATGATAAACGGGTACTTTCATTCACGAATAACTTTAACTGTGTAGAGGAGATGAATCACGACAGTGTAGACCTAGCCAGAGTGGTAACATTTCTAATAGACTGGTACAGGTGTTGGATTCACACTTTTATAGACGTGGTGGGGGACAGATTCGAAGATAGAGCAGGAACGCACACACACTTGAGATCCAGAGAGGAACATCTTTTTCAGGGGCCAAAATACATCGGAGAGGAAATAACCACAGAGAGGAGAAGCATTAATGAAGACGCACAACACTGATGCGATACATATTATTTTTATTATTTCACAAAACGAAGACATTACGTATTCAGCTAGACACATACAAACAATACTGGGGGCACCCGGGTCGGCTGCCGGGGCTTGGGAATACAGATTTTACATTATGGTATAAGATTGGAATCTAAAAAATCCTCTATCTCACTTTTTATCCTGAGTAACTTCTGATTTTGGCGCTAGGCTTAGAATTATTTTAATTCGTTCACCCCGATCTTGAGGTATTTCTTAGAAGGGCGATCGGGATCACGGAAGTCTAAAAATAACTTTCTCGCGAGTGCATTAAGAAAATATTAGGTTATTTTGATTCCTGATTTCTTTTTTGAAATAGGGCTGGGCTTATTGAGAAAAATTTCGGATACGCGTTAGATGTAGGACAATTAATATTAGTGGGGCGTTATTATATATATATATATATATATATATATATATATATATATATATATATATATATATAAACCGGGTGGTTATAATTAAACTTCCCCTATAAACGGCATTCTACAGCGCAAACGGGTGAACGGAATGGCAACGAAATTTTGTATATGGGCTATACACGAGATGAGCTCACAGAATTTCGTAAAATATTTAGTTCCAAAATGTCGACCAGAGGGCGCCTTTTAGAGAAAAAACATGAAATTTAACACAATAAATGACCAAAACGGAATAAAGAAACAATATTAACATTTATTGACTTGTTTCTGATCACCTTGTCATCGAACCACATTAAGTAAAGGTAAGGGAGAAACAAAAAAAAGTTTGCAGAAACAAGAACAGATTAGGACGAAATTGCACAAGAGGAGCAGTTGTTAATCGTGTCCAGGATGATGTAGGGAAAGCTGCTCCACGTGACCACCTTGGTGTATCGGGGAGATGTTGCGACGTTGAATGACCTAAATAAATCCATAACTGTTCATGTGCGAAGCCTCACAGCTGATCAGTTACGATCTGCTGTTGAACACACTACACTGTCCATCGACTTGAAATTTTGCAGGTGAATGAAGGTGGTCACGGGGAGCAGCTTTCCCTACATCGTCCTGGACACAATTAACAACTGCTCCTCTTGTGCAATTTCGTCCTAATCTGTTCTTGTTTTTTCAAACTGAACTGTTTTTGTTTCTCCCTTACCTTTGCTTAATGTGGTTCTGTGATGTAGGTAAAATACACTTAATAATTAAGATGATAGTTAATATATAACGCGCGTAGTAATGTCTGTCTTGAAATATATTTGCATTGTTAAAACTCTGTAAGCCTCTACTTGTTCCAACTAGCGGCGATCCAATTTTTTAATTGCTTGATTATTACTGAAGATTATTACAAAAAGGTGCGCAATTTTTTTGATAATGGGAGGTAGCATGAGAGTATATTTAAATATTGGATCACGGCAAGCACTAATCATTGATTCCTTAACTTTACTAAAAATTTATAATTAAATAACTAAATATGACTGTGACATTTATGTGCATTTTATTCTTTTACTTGTTACAGTGGCTGGTATATTGTTTTTTTGGTGGCTGGTATATATTCAACATAGTTGATTATTAATTTTAGAGTGTTTTATTTTTGTTTTTTCAATTAATAGTAAATTTTGTATAATGAACCCAAACCCTTGTGTAAGCTGGGCTGGTAGGCAATGTAATATCCACGAGATCTTCGCCATTTTCACAGTATTTTTACAGCACATACCCAGGACTACGCCGGATAAAGGGATTAAGAAAAGTATCCATTTCAAGAAACAACCCCTTTTGCAGCTGGCCAAGAGATAAGCGAAACAACCGTTTTGATGAGGGGTAGGCGCATGGATACGCCAGAGATAGACAAGCGCCGCGCTTAATCCCCGAGTTTTAAAAAAGAAAATCCCGATTTAATGCAAGATCAAAGTTTGAAAAAAAAATACTACACAGCCAAATTTTTTATAATCCAAGTCCCTCGAATTCTGGTGGTCCGGTTTTCCTTTTTAAAATCAAGGAGCGAAGACGCCCTCTTTTCACCCACGCGTAGCCATACAAAGAGGTGAGAAGGTCATCGAATGGAGAATTTTGGAGGGGGGAGTGAGTTTTCGGTAGGCTCTCTCTCTCGACCGGTGACTTTGAAAAGTGGATAAGCTCTCAACTCCACTAGCCCAGAGATGCGAGTTCCAGAGATAAAGATGATGTTGCCTGAGCGGACCCCTGATGTCTAAGGAAGGATAGAGACTCCTGAGCCATGACGAGACCTGCTGGCCCATCCCATTAATTAATTCAGCTAATGAAGGCGGTACCGTCCCCCCTTTTTTTATTTATTCGCTCCAGCTATAACGATGTTTTTCCTTAAATATTTTTATTTTATTTAACTTAATTATCAATGAATTATAATTTTTGATTACAAGCCACTTACGCGAACTTGTTTAAATTAAATTATATTGTGAAAGGTGATGTTGATGAAAATTATAGGAGAGTGTATCCTCAGTGTGTAATCTGCCTATAGGCAGTGTAAACTTAATGGTCGAACAACGCTCAAATAAATTATGTTAATTTTTGGTATAAATTTTGTAATGTCGTTCAGTTGCCTCGTAGTTTTTCTTCGTTTCCTTTTAGGTAATTTTATTTCAGCTTTCTTTTCAGTGAATTTTTGTCAAGTTAATTTAAGGCAATTTTCGTGATTCAACCCTCTACAGCAGGGGCATCAGCAGTGAACCAGATATTTTATTTTAACGGGTTACTGATTATCACAACCCGCATCTTTAAAAGGTACTAACCACGACGCAAGTGAATTAATATGTTTCATGTAACCTTTTTTAAACACCTCTAAGAGTGTATGTAAGCTTTAACAATCTTAACAATTTATTTTAATTTAACTCTCCCCGTTATAAGGATATAAACGTAACAGTTCCATGACAAGGTGATCAGAAACTAGTCAATAAATGTTAATATTGTGTCTGTATTCCGTTTTGGTAGTTTATTGTGTTAAATTTCATGTTTTTCCCGAAAAGGCGCCCTCTGGTGGACATTTTGGAACTAATTTTTTTTCCGAAATTCCGTGAGCGCATCTCGTGTATAGCGCATATACAAAATTTCGTTGCATTGCGTTCACCAGTTTGCGCTGTAGGACGCCGTTTATAGGGGAAGTTTAATTTAACCACCCGGTATATATATATATATATATATATATATATATATATATATATATATATATATATAGATGAGAGGAGGGTATTATGGAATACCATTTACATTTCTAAAAATAACTTTACTGGTTTTTGAATAAAAATCCTGAAAATCATCATGAGTACATACTATAACTAACTGTAACGAACTGTCACTTGTAAAAAAATACTATTTATTTTGTTGTTATAAAAAAATTATTTTAAAAAAAGTTACAAATGGAAGTTAATATGAAATAGTCGGGTAAAATGGAATAGGCGGTTTAAACCATTGAAAAACTAATTAGACTTCATAAAACACAGTTATTTTTAACTCTAAAAACCATATTTTTAAGATTATGTGAAGTCATTTCTGCTTCTAGTCTATTTACAAAAATCACAGATATCATCTTTCTCTGTTCCGGTACAGTCAAGGTGAGCCCGCAGAGAACAGCTGAAGCATTGAATCCGAATATCCCCTCATTGATCTTCGGAGAATTTTCCGTTACAGAAGATACATTCAGCGTCTTTGTTTTCCAGTTCTTTAGTTGATGGCATGAAGTCCATTACAGATGATACATCAGAATGGAAAGATTCATCGCTGCTAACACTGGAGTCATCTTTAGGTATTTAAGATCGGTCTAAGTTTAATTTCTTAACAGGGGGGTCTTTGAATGTTCAGTTTCTTTGGTTGTTTTGAAGTTTCTGGTTTCTCCTTTATGTCCTTTTCTTTCAGTTCATCCTCTATTTTTTTATATGGGGAGTAGGTTATTATAGAAGATCTAGCTTTCCTGCCTATAAGGGGATTATGGAATACCTAGTATTCCATAATACCCAACGCGCCATCATGGAAAATGAACCTTTTAATTCATGGACAAAACATTGTTAGCTAAAAAACGACCACATTATAACAAACTACAATTCTTTTAGTGTACATTATGCTTAACATCAATGTTCAAGTCACATGTGTACTAGTAGGTTAAAATGTTTGAAAACTTACCTGCAAAAACTCTTGAAAATCACAAAACACATTTTTTTTGTAGCAAGTTGTACAACAGCAAGCGGTCAACTCTCAGTGTACTGCATCATGGGAGTCTTTCTTGAGTAGTTCATGGTATTCCCTCGTGATATCAGCACCAAACAGAGCTGAAACCTCGGTATTCCTTATTACCCCACTATTCCATAATACCCTCCTCTCCTCTCTCTCTCTCTCTCTCTCTGTCTCTCTCTCTCTCTCTCTCTATATATATATATATATATATATATATGGGGAGAGAGAGACGTACTTGTAAATATCTTTATAGTTTCTACTATTTTTCGAATATCTGGGTTTAAAATTTAACTTTTTCTTTGAAAGTTTTTCAAAGTAAATAGAAACGTTCTTAAAAATGTTAAATATTTGGAAAGCAGATGAATACCTGTACCTGATCCTGTCTAGTTCTGCAAATATTTGAGTAAGTAAAAAACGTGTTTGATACAAATATTCCCGACTTAAAAAAATAGCTTGTTCTCGAGATTTAAACAAAAGCTAGACAGTCTGGAAGAGACTTATACGGGTAACCATCATGATAGCGGTAGTGCATAGAAAAGAATAGAGATGAATTTGTACCTATACACGGGGAGGTACGAGTATTTATTTATTTATTTATTTATTACAGCGAGTTTATTATGAATGAGAGATGGATATATGCAGATATTCACGACTTACGACTGAGATAGGGAACTAGACATTGTTGGTAAGTTGATTTGGCCGTAAGTCGAGTTTCAAAATGTTTTTTTATCTACAGACATATATTTTTCACTGTCATACATACATACGTAATTTAAAATACATTGTACTTTATTTAGAAGGCATAAAATCTTCTTTTCCATCATTACTTATTATGTTAGTCCAATACAATACAGTACAATGGTCCAATACAATTGTTTATACAAATTTATACAATCCAATGTTTCAGAATTTGCGACAGAAGGTAGGTTGCAAGTTTTTTTAACAAAATTATAAAAGGTAGTTTTTAATAGTCATATAATACCTACATACTACCTATACCTATATAATATGTACTGTACATTAAATCAACAATATTTTTGAGAAAAATATAAAAATAAGTTAAAAAAAATCGGTCGTAAGAATGAGCGGTCGTAAGTCGAGTGTTCGTAAGTCGAGGAATACCTGTATATTTAAAAAAAAATTCTTCATATTTCAGAATAAAATATATGTGCTGTCTTGGTTTTATTTCGTTTTGCTGGCCTACAAATTTACTTTATAGATTTCTTTCTCAATTGTTTTTGCTTGGCGTCATTCTGTCAAGTTGGCGCGGCTAATACATAATTAGAATAAAGGCAGACATCACACGTTCAAATTAGAACTTTAATTGGCTAGTTACAGCATATAATATCAGAATATAATTATTTCTGCTACTTCTTCAACTGCAACATCTACTTCAAATACGAGCTCCACTTCTGTAGTACCAGATTCCTTAGCTGTTGGGCTCTTTGAGTTTTCATTTGAGTTCATTAAATGAGAATTCATCAGTCCAGCAGTGACAATATACAGGGTCTTCGAAAAAGTTTGGACACATTTCGAAAGCTCATAATTCTAAAAGAAATCGAGCAAAAGCAATAATATTCTTTTCAAACAACTTGGCAAGTGCCGAAGATTTCTAAATGTGACTGGTACGCAACCGTGACGTGGGACGTTGAGTAGAAGCGATGCAAGGTGGAAGAGGTCTTCGTTCGGCTTTTCGTCGGTGCAATGGCGACCGATCAGGAGAAAGCTCAATGTGTGTTGCGGTTAGCGGAGTTTAAATCTGGGGTTACGTCAAGAACATTGTTTACAGCGTAAAGGCACGGGACTTGACACATTTACGGGAGAAAATTGTCGATGCAATTGCCACAGTGACGCCGGACATGCTCCGTAACACCTGGTTAGAGATTGATTATCAACTTGATATGTGCAGAGCAACCAACGGTGCTCATATTGAAACTTATTAAGGTAAAAGTCTGTTAAATTCTGCACATTACAACGAAAGAAATGTTTGTATTTTAACTATTTCATTAAATAGGATTATATGAAATGTGTTCAACCTTTTTCGATGAACGTGTATATTTAGGATAGTGACTCTCTCTATTTTTTTATTATTCACTCAATAGAGGCAAATGCTAACAGGGGTAAGTTCTCTTAGGAATGCATTTTGAGCTTGTAAATACAAAAATATAGCTTACTTTATTTAAGCAAATGGCAGGAACTGTATGAGCTGCAAAAGTGATTGAAATTTAATTTTAATATGTGTTCTATCTTAGAAATAAAGTTTATAAATCTGTACCGGTCGTACCTAAACAAAACCTAGATTGAACGTTGATGTTAGGTTTTAAAACAGAATACAGGATGTGTTGTGTACAGGTATAAAACATTGAATAGAAATAAATAAAAAAAACAACTATTTGAGAACAGTCCTGTTTAAAAAGTATGTGTTTATCTTTTAATCACTGAGTTGATTCTTCCCTTTAACATATAAATTGACTTTAGTACAACAGTACAAAACACAAAAAATGTTAATCTCTTACACTATAAAGACATCTTTAGGACATTCATGAATGCATGTTCTATTTTATTTTACATTTAACAATTTTCCCCAAGAATCTATGATGATTAAAATTAAAGCTTTTGCCTGAATGAAATTACACATCTCTGAAAAACTTGAAAAGTACATACAGTTTTCAAACACCATTTCAAAAAATTTTGGTTAAATATCAATCTATACATGTAGTTTTACTCCCTATCATTTCAGTACATTTATCAAAGAAGATATTCAAACAAGTCCTTTATTGTAAAAAAAAATGGCCATTAGAGAAATCCCGCTTATTTCTAACAAAAATCTCTTACACTTGAAAACATTGTCTATCCAAGCTATTTCCCTTTACACTATTTCATTTTTTTTCACTCTAACCACATCTAAGTCCCAATTTGATGAAGGGAGATATTTCTGTTAATTTTGTACTTCACTTCGATTTTTTGTCTATTATCGTATGCTACTGCAGTGTACTCTCTATTATCCGTGTACGAATTATTTAATTTTAAAATTTTCTGAGTAGAAAACAAGCTGAAATGATTAGCAAAACTAACACTTACAGTAAAACCTCGTTTATCCAGACTAACTGGTACAATTGGCAATCCGGACAGTCGAAAATCTGGATAATCCGTGTAATATGGGTAATAAGCAAAACAAAATCGTTAACTAAGCAGACTAACCGTTTATTATTATAAAAACTATGTTTTGCTATAAAATTCAACAAAAGCAACAAAATCAACAACACTCTACAAAAAGCATTTTATTAACATAATTCATTGTACAATCTATGCAGGTACTGTACATTGAATCAAAAAAAAAAGCGAATATTTGACGTACTTATAGTTACATTCTTGCTATCATAGTTAAAAATTATTATCTTATGTGAACAGTAAATAAAAAAAAGTCTATAAATCTTATCCGGATTATCCGGAGATCCGGATGGACGAGGGCCTGATTAACAAGGTTTTACTGTACTTAATTTATTGAAAACTGCTTGCGCATTTTTTCCGGCATACATATACAAAAAAAAACAAGATTTTAAAAATAAATGTTTGTACTTATTGAGATGATTTTTATCTGATAAAGGATGCGATATTGCACTAAATATAACTAAAAATAAATAATCCAACAGAGCAAGCTAATTATAGGAAGAATGTAGACAAAAACAGAAAACAAGGACTTAAGGCTACACGCACCAAAGGTAAGATACTGCAGCAGTGCCGGAACTAAACCAGAAATCGAGGTAACCGACAGGTCTCTTCATCAGGGAGCCTAACCAAATCAGTTACCTCAAGGGGAACTTTCTGAATAGGATGCAGGTATAACCAAAAGACATCCCAAGGCCCCGAGATCCCCATTGAAACATGACACGGACAACTTGCACTAAGGGCTCAACGCAAGTACACATACTAACCTAATGCAAAGACAAAAGGAAAGATGCAAACGTACCCTAAAACAGTAAGTGACGGTTATGGTAAAACAGCAGCCAATATTTACCCTAGTAGATACGTCACTGTAGCAAAACCACAGAGCCACACCCCCAATGAATTTAAAAAATATAGGAAACAGAAACCCTATCCTAAACGTCTTTAAAATAAACCCGAGTTTAAATTCCATTTTTTTAAAACATTTAAATTGCCAAATTATAAGGAAAATTGTTCTTACGTAGGTTTTCCTCGAAAATGCTGCATGCCTCCAAAAAATCATCGGAGTTATTACAAATGTTTTTTATTCTGTTAAGTTTTGAGTGAAAAATATTATAATAAATTTTATAGTTCAGGTAGCTATGGAAATGGGTAAACGTGATAATCTCAAAGTTAAAATCTAATCTTTTATTATATATCCCAATTATAAAACGCTAATTTGAATTTTAATTTTTATATACAGATAAGTCGCAAAATGATTATTTTCATAAGTCCTGTTTAAAGTTATTTCCTTTGGGTAGATTTGATTAAGAAATTCCAAATCGTTACAGTTAAAAATTATCAGGTCATCAATATACCTAAATCCGGTAACATTATTTGAGTTAAGAAATTTAGTTTCGTAAGAAGTATTCAAAGTTTTCGCAATATTGCAATAAAATAACACATCTTTAATTTTCCGTGGTTATGAATACAGTGATATCATATCATGTTAGAAAAATTCATAGTGATATCAAAAAACATATCTCAGTTTCGTTTAACACACAAAAATATTTACAGATTGAATACATAAATTAAATTAATATAATCGAAAAACAAGTTTAGTATTATATTTTGAAGATACAATGCAATTGGATAGAAATCGGATTATCTGTGATTTTTCGATTACGTGTGCTAGTTTTCCCCTCCGTTAACACGGATAATCATTAGTAAACAGTATTCATAAATACACCCGTTGTATACTTCGTGTGTATATATTACATTATATACCCGTAGACTACGTGTAACCGAATTAAATTTAGATGTGTCGGCAAATTAGGCAACAATACAATAGATTATTTTATTGTAAATATTGTTATCAAATATTTTCTCTTGGCTGACATGCTACTAATGATTTTAGTTGTACTTAAATATTAAGAGAAGTAATCGCCTCTTGATGTACGACACATTTTTAAGCAAATTTTCCGACATCCAATAACGAAATATTTTGGATTTCCATGTTATTTTTAAGCAAGTAGTTTGGAGGGAAAGAATTGGCTGATGATTTCATAATTGAAAAGAAAATCTCAATGTAGCAAATGGTTTCAAAACATATATTCTCTTGATGAACGTAATATGAATTCTTACGTTAGATGTGAGAACAACTATAAGCAGTTGGCACACACATGAACACACTTGCGTAAGATCCTGTAAGTTATATGAGTGGTACAAGCTTTAAGGTTGTAATTAATATATATATATATATATATATTAAGATTTATATATATATATAACATCGCACCAGTAATAATTATCCTATAATGATGACTTCCCATCAGATATCAATTCTATTCCATCAATTACCTATATTTAATATTGACTTTCTCCTTATGTAACTACTCGAGTTTCTTCATGTGGTACCTATCTGTCGTTGGGCATATTGGAACATAGATAATCACGGGGACAAACGAAATTAATTTTCCCTTTTGGTGTGAGTGTCTCGATTTAACTCGATTTTTAGTATCAGAACTATAACTTTTGATTTAATGGTTTTTCGATAATATAGTAAGTTTGAATTTATATTTTATATTATGATATAAATAAAGCTCTATAAAATTCCTGTGGAGGGACGTATTGATGAAATTATGTACGGCAGACGATATTTGGATTTTAAAAAATTAAGGTGATTTGAAATTTAATTTTTATTTAAATTTGGAGATGTTTTTTTAAAATTAATTGAAGAGAAAGATAATTTATATAAAACCATTATAATTACTTCATATAAAAGCATGAAAGGAATTTCGTCAGTAATTATAATTAAAAATTTTTTAAAAATAATGAGATTAGATCTATATATGCATTTTACACATCCATGATACGAAGCTCATTTTAAATATTAAATTGCTTTTCGTATTTTCGGTATATAAGCGGATTAATTAATAATTAATAACTATTATTTTTAGTACTACGTAAAGTTTCATAATTCTGTAATCGTGATTATTCGCAACAGCTATCATAGATTTCGAAGTCTGATACAAATTAATTTTATTCATCCTTTTGAAATGCAGGGATGTGTTTTATTTATACTTTCCCGGACTGAATAATTAACTTTCAACTCGTTAGTTTGTTTGCTGTCAAGTGTCTATATATATATTTGCAATCAAAAAGAGTACTTGAGCAAGGAATATTTCATTAAAAATTAATAATTCCTCGTATATATTATACAAATATCTCCAGAAGATAACCTGCGATAAATTAAAGCAAAGTTCTCATATTTCTAAATTTATTGCTGTATCTTTATATGAACCTTTAATAAAGCATCAGCCATAGAGTCAGATAAAGTGGATATTTTAAAGAAAGAATGCTGGATACGGGTCATTATTTTTATGGGCAATTTAAAGTGAAATTTCCGTTTGTAGTTTCGAATTAAAAACTGTTTACCTTTTATGAATAATAACGACAGTAATTTTGCATGCTCAGTATTTTAGATAGTATAATTTAAAATTTATTAACATCGAGGGATTAGGAGTTTATTTGTGCGAGAACTGGCTCGAAGTAATAAAATTTCGTTTTGAGGAGGGTATTTTTTTCCTTTTTGAAAAATAAAGTATCTTTCCTCATAAATTTTAGGGTCTTTCAACTCCAGTGAATCAAGTTAAAGGGGGATGAATATTGTGTATGCTATTACTCCAGTATCGATTTTTAGATTCGATAAATGAATGTCATGAAAATGAAAATATTAAAGGTATTCGTGGTTCCGATTCATTATTTCATGGAGCTAATGTAACCGATATTTCTAGAATCAAATGCACATTTAGGTTACTGGTATATTTTAGTAGAAAATACAGTTGGTAAAGTAGTATATCGTTGTCCTAATTAACAAGCAACATTTTTTTTTGGATTAAGGCGACAATGGAACTTCAATGGAACTTGACAAAAATATGTCCCCAAAACGATTTTTTTTTCTTTCAGAAAATGATTCTGTAACTCGTCAGCTTTCAATTAAAAAAAAGTATGTCGATCCAATCATTATTAACCGAGTTATAAGTATTTTTTCAAATGTAAACAATGGAAATGTTAGTCAAATTAAAACTTTAAATGCCAATTTCTCAAAACAAGATTTCATGTCGTTACGGTAAATTAAAAATGTCCATGCGTCATAACTTTTCTTGAATTTTCATAAAATTTTATAAAATGATTATTTATATATGTTAGAATAAAACTTAATAATAAATTAATTATACTATTTTAAAACAACTTAATATTTTTACAATAAATATTTTTTTTGATAAAATTTTGCATAAAATGACCTTTTTTATCGATTTCTTTTCTAGCTGTTATAAATATGACTGTAAATCAAATATTGCTACTAACTTTTATTATAACTATATAAAGCTAGCTTAAGAGAGAAAATTAGATATCTGAGACAAATATTAATGGGCATAGAGCATTTTTAAATAGAGTAATTAACAAACAGATTTTAATTAACATCTTAATTAATTACATTCTTATTTTTTTTAAATGTAGAATTTCCATCTCTAAACAACACTGTATAAGTATAGAAAATTTCATAGCAATTGGTTAATAAATAAATAAAAAAATTTCATGGTCCATTGTCGCCTTAATAAAAATCTGATTTATTCGACAGTGAAACGATAAATCATCATCGTTTGTTCTTAAAAATAAATGTTAAAGTGTTGATATATATATACACACACACACACACACACATATATATATATATATATATATATTTATATATATATATATATATATATATATATATATATATATATATATATATATATATATATATATATATATATATGCACACAAATATATATACACAAATATATATATATATATATATATATATATATATATAAATACACTGCACAAAAAAATTAGGGGAGCAAGGAAAGAAGTTATTAAAACCGTGCGAGACAGCCACGTATTGACATAAAATGGATAGTACATGCGTATGAATGCCCAATACAGAAAAAAGTCGTAAAAAATTTGTAATTAAGCTTTAATTATTTGAAAATATGGAAAAAACGTGAAAAGATGATTTAGGGCAACAATTTGGTTACATGTAAACGATAAAAAAAGTATTGTTTAGAAATGATGCAAGATTTATAATATGGCGTGTGGTCTCCTCGACCAGCTAAGACTGCTGCACACCTGTTTTCCATGGATGCGATGATGTTATCGATAAGACTTTGGGGAATACTGTTCCACTCCTCAAGAAATGAAATCTGCATGTCTCGGAGAGTAAAAGGAGGCCTTGGTCTCATAGCAATGCGTCGTCCGAGCATGTCCCAAACATGCTCGATTGGATTCAGGTAGTACGCTGGAGTACTACCCGAGTAGATTCTGGTAGTACTTTGGATTGGATTCTGGTAGTACTTTGGAGAGTACGCTGGCCATTCCATACGCTGTATTGTTTCAGCTTCAAGCATGTTCTCCACAAGGCGAGCTGTATGCGGTCTGGCATTATCATGCTGGAAAACAAAGGAATCTCCAATGGCTGCAGCGTAAGTTATGACATGAGGTCTCAGTATCTCGTCTGCATACCTTCGGGTCGTCAAAGTAACATTCCGAATGATATGCAGGTCCGTACGTCCACCTATGCTGATTCCACCCCATACCATAAAACCACCTCGTCTGTATTGTGACCTTTCACGAACGAATGTGGAGTTATTTCGAGTGCCACTTTCCCTCCATACCAAAACACGTCGGGTGTCACACTCCAGACTGAATCGGGACTCGTCTGTAAACAGCACTTGGCTCCAATCATGTTGCTCTCAATTTCGATGTTCAGCAGCCCATCTTCTTCGGGCCGCACGGTGGCGTGAGGACAGCGCAGACCATTGCGTGAGGACCACGCGTGAGGACAACGCAGAGGTGAATGCAAACCATTGGCCTACGTGCATAGAGACCTCCCTGATGAAGCCTATTACGTACTGTTTGGCTGGACACCTTTCGTCCTGTTGCCAAGAGCAACTGTCTTTGCAGCTGAGTAGCATTGTCTGTTCTGTTTCGACGAGCTGTTAACAGTATATACCGGTCATCAGTTTCTGTAGTGGCGTGTGGCCGACCTTGGCCTGGTCGCGTTTAACATTCCCTGTTTCTTGGAATCGATTCCACAGCCTTACAATGCCATTTTTTGCGACTCCAACAGCGTCCGAGTCACTACGTTGCGTTTGCCCGGATTCAAGTCTGCCTATAATACGCCATGCCATGGATTCCGGTAAATCACGTTGTTTATACATTTTCAAGTCACCTTTTCTCAAAAAGAATAACTAAGCAATCAAATTTCACAGTTAAGGCAGTGAAACAGACGTTTCTGCAACATCCCGATTTTCGCCCTTATGTTCTTTTTCTGGTTTTTGACTTCATGAACTTTGATTTGCATATGAAGTTTTCTGCTTCTGTTTCCTGCTAGGCTTTAAATTATGGATGATTTATTTTATGTTACTTATCGGTGTAAGTATTTGTGTAATTTCGTTAAAACCATGTGCTCCCCTAATTGTTTTGAGCAGTGTATATATGTTACTTTGTTATGAAATCAAACCTCTTCTTAATTAAAGTGGAGTTACAAGAATAGCAACATTTAAGGAGTTACGTTGTGCGTGTTGTATTAACTTTTTTGGGATGAATTTTTTTTTAGAGTTTTGAGGTTCGACAGAGTTATACAGGCACCATAAACCAATGTTATAACAAATGCGTGAAAATACCAAAATCGTATATTTTTTTAAAGTTACGTGGTTTGTTAATTTGGCCAACGATGTGTAACAATTTGTCCTATAGTGTAGTCCAGAGAAATGATTGAAATAAAAGAATCTAACATTAATTAATTTTTAAAATAATATATCTACTCCTTTTCTGCTTTTCGAAAATCGAATTCAAAGATTTTAGTTTAATATTTATTCAATTAATTGAATGTTTACAAAATACACAAACTCAGAAAAGATATTAAAAAATAGCTAAGATACTATTACACTTCCGATTTACTACTGTATTAAATTTTCTATATATTTTGGGACTATAAAAAAGTTTTCAATTCGATTTGAATTTTTAATTTATGATGACTTTTTCAACTTTTATGTATGGATAAGACATAAAAAACTCTCATATCGGATACAAAATATTTTTGCATGTTTTGGAAGTTGTTGATTAAATATTTCTTCTACTGCTGATATCCCAAAGGAATCAGAAACGGATAGTTTACATCAAGGATGTAAACATCTTAATACAATCTAATGTTTACGTCTAAATAAGGTAAATTTATTTCATGAATTATATGTTATGACACTTTGTAAATCATTATCATTCAAGGACGTTTTTAACATTATTCTTAGAGTAAAAGAGAAAAAAAGTACATTATTCAAAACTAAGATTTTTCCCAATGAGAGTTAGCTAGTTTATTTCATTTATTGAATGCTAAAAATTTAAAGGAATAATTTAAAGTAAATAATTTAAAGATAAAATACAGGTTATTTTAATTTAATAAAAAAAGGCATATTTATTTCATGAACTATATGTTACAACAATATTTAGATATTCATAAATTGAACAGTTCAAACGTTTTAAACGATATTCTGAGAGCAAAATCAAAAAATTACTTTAGTCAAAGCTAAGGATTTTTGATAATAATAGTTAGCTAGTTAATTTCTTTCAATTTCTTTATTCTCTAAAATAAAGTTAATATCCAGTTAATTATTTTTTTAACTTTGTTTATGGATTAGGTAAAAACACTCAGTTATCATAAACAAAATATTTTGCATGTTTCAAAAGTTGTTGAATAAATATTTCTACAGTCTCAGATATCCTAGCAGAATCAGAAACGGATATTTTACATCAATTAACTAAAAAAGGCAATTCTATTCTATGAATTATATGTTACGACAATGCAGAAATCATCACAATTCAAGACGTTAACATTATTTCAGTGAGAAAAAAACTACCTTATTCAAAGCTAAAATTTTTTTGCAATAACAGTTTGCTACTTAATTTAATCTAATTTCGATATTTTTCGAATGCTGAAAAAGTTAAAGGAAAAATTCAAAATCAATAATTTAAAGAAAAAAAATACAAGTTATATTAATTTACTAAAAAAGACAGGTTCATTTCATGAACTATATGTTACAACAATATTTAAATAATCAAAAAAATGAGCAGTTCAAAGGTTTTAAACAAAATTCACAAAGCAAAAGACAAAAAATAATTTTAGTCAAAGCTAAAGGTTTTTGATAATAGTTAACTACTTAATTTTTTTTCAATTTCGATATTTGGCAAAATAAAGTTAATATCAAGTTCATTATTTTTTACAACTTTGTTTATCGATTAGGCAAAAACACTCAGTTATCATAAACAAAATATTTTGCATGTTTCAAAATTTGTTGAAAAAAATTCTACACCCGCAGAATCCTGGTGGGATCAGAAACGGATTGTTTACATCAATTAACTAAATAAGGTAAATCTATTTTATGAATTATATCTTACGACAATTATGAAATCAGCACAATTGAAGACGTTTTTGCCATTATTTAAGAGGAAAAAAATTACCTTATTCAAAAATAAAATTTTTTAAACTACAGCTTGCTAGTTAGTTTAATATACTTTCTATATTTTTCGAATGGTTAAAAATTTAAAGCAAAAATTCAAAATCAATAATTTAACCCTACACTGCACAGTGATGCATATATGAATCAATTAAAATTTCACCGTGTACTAAATATACGAAAAATGAATTTGCTTTTATTGCACACTGGTTCATACATAAATCAATCCTTTTATCCATTTCATTCTGATTTTCTGCACTAGATGGTAGTACTAGACTGTTATACCGTTGAAAGCAAACTTTATTTGAGAGTTGCACGTGTTCACCATTTTGCTATATTTACATTATACATTGTGCTCGTATTTTTTAACGCTGAAACCAAGGAATTTTTTTCTTAGTTGATCAAGGTATGTAGTTTCAATTTTATATCAATATTTTTCTTTAAAAATATTAATTGAGTTTTAAAACTATTTTTTATGATTGATTCAAATATGCATCAGCATTTTATGATTGATTCAAATATGCATCAGAGTGCATTAAGTCCTAATTCTAAAATAACATAATACTTTTTCTTTAGATACATTTATTTCCAAAATTACTTACATAATACTAAAATCTAAAATTTATAAATACATGTTATACAGTCAAAATTAATTTTTAATTTGTATTTCCTATACTTAGGCCTTTTTTTTTAGAATGGAAAAAAATCTTACAAAACGTAGGAAAAAATATTTGAATGATGCAGAAATTGCTGAACTTTGGAAGAGTTTACCTTCTGATAGTGAAGATAGTTTAGAATTTACAGATTCTGATGATGATCCAAGTTATATTAGTCATAATAGCCCTGTTACTGACTCTGATTCAAGTGATAAAGAAAATGCTATTCCCAATGTAATTCCATTAGTATCTACTGCATCAGTTGTAATGCAAACAGCACAACAAATTTCAACACCTACGACTACGAATTCAATATCACCTCCTATTTCTCCCGCCAGTATTTCAAATAATTTAAGAAAATTAGTATGGAAAAAGAAAAACATCTCTGTTAAATCTGATAGTATAAAGTTTTTGGGAAATACATCTATGCCGCAAATAATTTCAGAATTACAAAGCCCTTACCAATATTTCAATTATTTTTTTTTCTGATAAACTTTGCGAAAAAATAGCTGCAGAAACAAATTTGTATAGCACTCAAAATGGCTCTAATAGCACATTTTCTGTTACTCTTAATGAAATAAAAAAGTATTTAGGAATTGTAATTATGACATCTATTCATGATGTTCCAAATGTACGGTCATATTGGAATGAAGTAATTGGTAATGTCATGATACAAAATACCATGACATTGAAAGTCTTTGAAAAAATAAGAAAATATCTACACTTTAATGATAACTATGCACAAATTACTGACCCTCAAATTCCTGGATTTGATAAATTGTATAAAATCAGACCTATAATTGATGAACTGAATGCAAAATTTTTATCGGTTCCAATGGAAGAATGCCTTTCTGTAGATGAGCAAATATGTGCTAGTAAAGCAAGACATCACCTAAAGCAATATATGCCCAACAAGCCTCATAAATGGGGATATAAACTATATTTTCTTTGTGGTCAGGATGGGTTTGCACATAAATGTGAAGTTTACACAGGCTTAGAAAACCATTTCACTAATCGTTTATCAAATGAACCAGATCTAGGATGCAGTGGGAATGTTGTCGTTCGATTATGCAGAGAAATACCTCCCAATAAAAATTTTAAGTTGTATTTTGATAATTTTTATTCATCAATTAGCCTCATGAAATACTTCGCTGAAAATGGAATTTTGTGCTTAGGCACCGTAAGGAAGAATAGGATACCAGGATGCAAACTGCCTTCTGATGAAGAAATGAAAACAAAACCTAGAGGAACAAGTGTTGAATATGTTACAAAATACGATGAAATAGAAATATCCAACATTATATGGAAAGATAACAAAAATGTTCTTTTCATATCGACTTTTGCAGGGCAGAATCCTATGGACCAGATTGAGAGATATGATAGAAAAAATAAAAAAAGAATTCCTATAGATTGCCCATATGTTGTCAAAGAATACAATAAACATATGGGTGGCGTGGATTTGTTGGACAGTTTAATAGGCCGATATAAAATTACACTAAGATCTAAAAAGTGGTACATGCGACTTTTTTATCATTTTATTGACCTGGCAGTAATTAATGCTTGGTTATTGTACAAAAGGTCAATGTTTGCAAAAGATGCCAGCAATAAAAAAATATTGAAGCTTGCTGAATTTCGACAAGAAATAGCAGAAACTCTTTGTCAAATGGGTCAGACTATCACCCCTAAGCGAGGGAGACCTACAACATTACAGGAAAATTACATTGCAAAGACGAAAAAAGGCCCAACAGCTTATATTCCACCTATTGCAGTAAGGCAAGATAAAGTAGAGCACATGCCTGTCTGGAATGATACCCGTACTCGGTGCAAATTACCAACATGTAAAGGTCAATCCTTTATAGCATGTGAGAAGTGTGGGGCTACTCTTTGTATTAATAAAGACAGAAACTGCTTTAAAATATTCCACACAACTTAATTTTTCAATTGCTTTTAATATCTTTTGTAGTTTAGATTGAAGAATGTAGAATGAAGAATAAAAAATCTAGATGTGTTAACAATTCTAATTTCTTGGTGATTTTATTATATGGCTTTTTATTTACTTTCTGTATTATTTTATATTCAAATTTTTTAGTTATAGTCTAATTTTTTTAGTCATAATTTTTAGATATGAGACACCAATAACCTGAAGTATGCATAGAAAAAATTTAACTTAATGCACAGCGATTCATATATGCATCAAACACAATATTTCGGTAAAAACAGTAAAATAATTCATAAAGAATTTTTTTAATATTTTTTTAAGTATTGTCTAGGCCCAAATATGCGTGAAAAAAAATATAGTTATGAAAGAAAAAATCGTGCAGTGTAGGGTTAAAGAAAAATATACAAGTTATAGTAATTTACTAGAAAAGGCATATTCATTTCATGAACTATATGTTACAACAATATTTAAATTTTCATAAATTCAAACCTTTAAAACGATATTCAAGGAGCAAAAGGAAAAAAAATACTTTTGATAATAATAGTTAGTTAGTTAATTTCTTTCAATTTCGATATTCGGTAAAATAAAGTTAATATCAAGATTTTTTTTAAACTTTGTTTACAGATTAGGTAAAAACACTCACTTATCATAAGCAAAATATTTTGCTTGTTTCAAAAGTTGTTCAATAAATATTTCTACACTCGCAGATATCGTGGCGGAATCGGAAAGGATAGTTTACATCAATTAACTAAATAAGGTAATTCTATTTTATGAATTATATGTTACGAAAATGGTGAAATCATTACAATTGAAGACATTTTAACGTTATTTAAGAGGAAAATAATACTTTATTCAAAACTAAAAATTTTTGCAATAATAGTTTGCTAGTTAATTTAATCTAATTTCGATATTTTTCAAATGATAAATATTTAAAAGGAAAATTTAAAATCAAAAGTTAAAAGATAAAATATATAATTTATATTAATTTACTAAAAAAGGCAGATTTATTTCATGAACATATGTTACAACAATATTTAAATAATCATAAAATGAGCAGTTCAAACGATTTAAATGGTAATCACAGAGAAAAAGGCAAAACATTACTTTTTATTATAATAGTTAACTAGTAAATTTGTTTCAATTTCGATATTCCGTAAAATAAAGTTAATATCAAGTTCATTTTTTTTTTACTTTGTTTATGGATCAGGCAATAACACTCAGTTATAAAAAGAAAAATATTTTGCTTGTTTCAAAAGTTGTTGAATAAATATTTCTACACGCGCAGATATCCTGGCGGAATCGGAAACGGATAGTTTCACCAAAAACACGCGTCCGCAAGCAAGTTCTTTGACCATTGTGTCTCATTTACATAATTCTTATCCCTCGAAAGTATTTTCAACCCCATCTCCCCCGAAAGTATTTTCAACAGTTACAGAAAAGTTACTATCTTTCCAAAATGCGTACTTTTTTGGTGCAAGATAAAACTTAAAAAAGGTTAACGCTATCTTAAATAATGAACATGTCCGAAAATTTCTAAAATCTCATAAAACAAAAGAAAAATATTTTCCCCAGAAAGATAAATTATCAAGTTTCGGTATTTCAAAAATGCAGAAAACAAACTAAAATGAATGAATCGGCCCGAAAATTTCTAGTGCTGCTTTTAAAATAAACGGAAGCGTAAAAAGTTTGAAAATAAAATTTGCTCAAAAGGAGAATCATTTATAAACATGAAATGTGTGGCGATATATGAAATGCTTACTATAGTTTCGAGTGCTAAAAACTAAGTCCCCCCCCCCTCTTTCGAAATTCTCTATCCTTTTTTTTTAGCGAAGGGCTTTACTTTTTCAGAATAATTAATTAATGTTTAAATCATTTGTAGTGTTTTATGAGTTCTGGAACATTATTAATTCTTTTAAACTTTAATTAATTGCAAAATTTACTGAAAATCATTGCAAGTACTTTTCAAAAGTATTGGAGGTATGTAAAATTCATTTGGTAACATAATTACTCTCTCTATGTTTTGTTTGAAAAAGTAACAAACGATATTTATCCTTGCATGTGAGAAATAAATTAATTTTCACTGCATGCGAAAGAAATTAAAAATTCGTAAATTGTTTAATGACAATGTTTTTAAAATTCCTTCGAAAGCGTGATATCTAAGAACTAGTATTTCCGTTTTTAAAGATATAGAACGTATGTTATCAATGTTAAGAAAAATAATCATTTTAGATTTATATGTGGGCAACCGAGCACGTTCTTATATAAGAAAAAAACATTTCACCTGAACAAAATTTCTTTTTTCACTTAGTTGCATACAAATATATACTCTTAAGTCTTTTTATTCCATAAAAAATTATTTTTAACTGTTCAAAAAGATGATTCACAAACTCTTGAAATATTTAAAAAAATATTTATAAATATTGTAGTCAACAGATATACAACGTTTTAAGGCTGTTATTGATTGCTGTATTTTTATTTCTTTTATGCAATCATATTTATTGAAATTATTATTTTTTCATGTGATTAGGAATTGTTTTTCTTAAGTCTCTAATTTGCACAGCTTTTGTACTTAATTAATTTGTGTATATTTTTTTCTTATAGATTTATTTTTCGCTTGATTTTTGCCGCTTGTGTTTGGTTTGTTGGGTACATCACAAACCAATCTCAACTTATGCCCTTTCCATAGTTGATTCTGTTATGGTACTGCAGAGAAGATTTCCGAGATATCAGCTCTTTAATACTCTGACTCTGGGTATATTTTGTACCCACTCGAAGAAGTGAAGAAAACTATTTTTTTTCCAATGCGAGGTAGTTGTCAATTAAGATATTCGCACTCTATCCGTGTCAGTTGTTGGTTGCTTTCAATGGGGGTGCACAATATAGATGATCCAACATCATGTCCTGGTGCCACCTCAATTTTAACCGGGAAACTTTAGGTCTTTCCCAGGAGTGACATTTGTGGGGTTCATACCTTCTACCCTCATCTCTGACTTCATAGAATGACTTTTCATTCAATGTATTTAACGTGCCCATACCCGGCTTAGTCACGAAGTTATTTGATAGCGTTCGCTGGGATCCGCATCATACAGTTCCATGCCCAAAGCTTTACTACTACATATATATATATATATATATATATATATATATATATATATATATATATATATATATATATATATACAGGGTGTCCCAAAACGACCGCATAAACTCTGCACAGCTAGATTCATCGTTGGGAGTACATAAAAACTGCCCAAAGAAGCATTCCTGTACGATCCATAGTTTACGAGAAAAATACGAAAAACAAAGTATGACGTCACTGCCAGTGCAAGAAAAAACACTTTATTGAACATATCAACAGCATGCACAATTTAAAGCAGATGTTCAAAGCGTCCGTCGTGCATGTCGAGGCAGGATTGAGCACGCTGTGGAATGTCTGTCATCACACGTTGCAGCATCGCGGGGTCCACCGAAGTACAAGCAGCATGCAGACGAGCAACTAAGTCCATATGTGTTGTCACTACTTCTCGATACACCAGTTACTTGAGATGTCCCCATAGGAAAAAAATCCAACGGTGTAAGATCTGGCGAACGCGGCGGCCATAGAACCGGACCCCCACGTCCGATCCAGTGGCCGGGGTATTCCATATCCAGCCAACCACGTACAGGAGCACAGAAATGCGCCGGAGCCCCATCATGCTGGAACCAAAGTCCCTGTATTGCCGCTAATGGTATGTCATCGAGGAACTCGGTTACGACCTCATTGAGAAACACCAAGTACGACTGTCCCGAGAGCCGTTCAGGCAACAGATATGGTCCAAGCAGGCGATCCCCGAGTATGCCGGCCCACACGTTAAGAGACCAGCGTTCCTGATGTTTCTGCGGCCGGATTGCATGCGGATTCACCTGGGACCACATATGGCTGTTGTGATGATTGAATACCCCATCACGAGTGAAACATGATCCATCAGTCCACAGGATATGTGCAATGAAACCATTATCTGTGTTCTGTTGCTGCAACAGCCATTCACAGAAGGCCACGAGTTTCTGAAAGTCATCTGGTTTCAGACCTTGCACGGTTGTGTACCGAAATGGGTGTAGCCTCTCAGACCGTAAAAGCCTGTGCACAGTACTTTTACTCGAAGTCATCTAATGCGCGTGTGCTTACCTCGGGCGTCTCTTCTACCCGTTGCAGTATTGCATCCGCCTGTGCTACCGTCAGGCCGCTCCGCGGTCTTCCAGTATCGTGAAGATTGGCTGTTGGCAAGACGCTTCCCGTATTTCGCAGTCTGTCGTCCAGCCTACGGATGACGTTTACATCGGGAGGACGGCGGGACGGATATCGACGGGCATACTCCCTAGCAGTTCGTAAAGCATTTCCATTACATCGGCCGTACATCAAGTAGATGTCGCAGTAGTCACGAACGGAGTACATGGCCACCATACGAAGACTACCGGTAGCTGCAAGATGTAGACTTTTAAATACCAGTTCAACGGCGGCTTAACGTCATTCCATGGCGCGGGCGTATGCATGGCGCGATATGCGCGGCGAACTTTTTAAACATTATCGTCTGGAAAGATATGCAAATATTGTTGTTGATATGTCCAATAAAGTGTTTTTTTCTTGCACCGGCAGTGACGTCATACTTTGTTTTTCGTATTTTTCTCGTAAACTATGGATCGTACAGGAAGGCTTCTTTGGGCAGTTTTTATGTACTCCCAACGAGAAATCTAGCTATGCAGAGTTTATGCGGTCGTTTTGGGACACCATATCTATCTATCTATATATATATATATATATATATATATATGTACAGGTGGTTATCAGAATAATGGAAACACCTATCAATATTAGTGGTGTTTATGTATGTGCTTCGTACTCCTTAAAAAACAAGTCTGGCCACCAGTATTTTTTATATAATATAGTGTATGTATTATTCTACTGTCAGGTAGCAGCATAGGCTTAGCCGGCATCTAACTTTTTAGGGGAGGCACGAACTGAATTCATTTAGGGAAGCTCCTCAGCGCATTGACTGCCGAACGGTCCTTAAAATATGAAATATTATGTTTTTTTAAATTTTGAATAACAATAGAATTGATGTTTGAATAGTTTTCAAAAGTTATACAATGAAACAAATAAATATAATATAAATAAAATGAGAAAAAAAGTATAGCGTCAAATTTTTGTTATGGCTCATATATATAATTGTTAAAAACTATGTTAGGGCTAAAGACATAATCGGAATCTTCAGTTTCACAGTTTGAAAAAGCGGGAAGAAACCAACTTTCATAAAAGTTTTCTAAGATTTTCCGATTTTAACTGAACTTCTATTAACGTTTAAATTTATTTCGAGTTAAGTTGGGGGGGGGGGGAGGTTCACGGGCCATTCCTACGCCTATGGGTAACAGTAATGGAGCTAAGGGCATCGTGTATTTCGGGGGAATAGCCTAAAATTGTCAAACCACAAATTGTTGGAGTGCCACAAATTGTGAGCAAATTGTTGTAGTGCGTTTAAATTGGAGTATCTGTTACTGCAACCTCCAAGTTAATGGGTGCTTTTCGAGCTATGGTATCGAAAGTCGTGATAGCATACAGAGTGCACGGAAAAACATCATTTGCCAAACAGAATAGCAGACGAAAGGAAGAGCTGGGTGAAAGAGACGGACGAGGTATTGAAGCTGATTGTAACATGATGAAAGAAAAGAACTGCAACCAAAATGACCGAAGATCTCAATCTGCATCTGCATGTTCCGGTATCAAAAATTAGAGGTAGAAGGGAACTTCACAAACAAAGCATTTACGAAAGAGTAGTTGTTCCCAAGCCACTTGTAATAGATGTCACTACAAAATATCGTCCACAATGGAGCCACGAGAGCAAATCCTAGTCGAGTAATATGTCGAAAAACGGAATTTGGTGCGACCAATCATTGTTCACATTGGTCATTGGAAAAGGACGTGAGTATGTCTGGAGAACACCTGCACAAGCGTAAAATCTGGCTGCCTCATCTCAACTGTCAATCATGGAGATAGATCTATCAGGGTTTGGGATGACATCTCATGGTTTTCTTCAGACCCTATTGTAACTCTAAAAGGGAGATTGAAAGAGAAGGATATGTCGAAATTTTACCTCACTTCTCCATCCTATGGTGCAAACATTGTTTCTTGAAGCAGATGGCGATCTCCAGGAATACAATCCTCCTATACATACAGCTAAATCTATCAAGTATTGGTTTGAAGAGCATGAAAAAGAAGTCAAATATCTTACATTGCCCTGTACAATACCCCCGACTATATATCATCCAACCACTGTGATCTGTATAAGCGGATAGAGCTAGGTATCGATATCCACCACAGCAGCTCTACTGGAACCTTCATGATTTTCCCGTAAAGAAGGGTATAATATATTCTTAACCCTTATTCATGACTTGTATAATCCAATTCTAAGGTGAATCAGGTGGTATTGCATGACTAAAGGGGATCCTGCGCTGTACTAATAAAGATTTTCATGATGTTTCTTAGTTTTTCCATAATTTTGATAACCACCTGTATATATATATATATATATATATATATATATATATATATATATATATATATATATATATATATATATATATATATATATATGTGTGTGTGTGTGTGTGCGTGTGTGTTCGTTCCCAAATGTATAGTCTAAATGACACATTTTTTTTGTAAAATTTTATATACATGTAGAGAAGCACACCTCAAATGATATTAGAGAGGATGCATAGATTATCGCTTTATCTAAAATAAATGTACACTGCTGGCCACTGTAAATGCAACACCCTGAAGGAAACATGCAAATAACATGAAATTTACAACATGCATTAGCGGAGGTGAGATATGCCAATGATTAGAATTCCAGCGGAGACGCACATCACGCGCGCCTGTGGCGCCACTTCAAAGCGTTATTTAAGGCTTGGAGATTTCGACGATTTCAAGTTCGGCTATTGTGTTTTTCTTGTTGTTTTTTCAAATAAACGATCAATTATGCCTCGTCGAAAACAGCGATCATCTTTTGATCAAGTATCCGAGTTCGACAGAGGAAGGATAGTGGCCTACCGAGATTGTGGATTATCTTTCAGGGAAATCGGTAATCGTGTTGGACGAAACCAAACAACTGTAATGCGGATATGTGATCGTTGGATGCAGCAGGTTACGGCGGACCGGCGTGTTCGATCGCATTCACCTCAGCGCACCACTTCACGTGATGACAGGCAAATTGTGCGCATGGCAGTGAAGGATCGCTCAGTCACATCACGAACCATAGCACAGCACATGCAGTCTGTAACGCATCATCCAGTGTCTGCGCGTACCATTCGACGCCGTTTACAGCAGAGTGGTCTGTCCGCAAGACGTCCATTGCTTTGTCTACCCTTGACGCAGAACCACAGACGTCTCCTCCGCCAATGGTGCGATGACAGAAGGATGTGGACGGCAGAATGGAATGAAATTGTCTTTACTGACGAGTCACGCTTCTGTCTGCAACACCACGATGGTCGCATTCGAGTCTGGAGACACCGTGAAGAGAGGATGCTGAACAGCTGCGTTATGCACCGCCACACTGGTCCTGCACCGGGTATTATGGTATGGGGCGGTATTAACACACCTCTAGTACGCATTACCGGTACTTTAAACAGCCAGCGCTACATCTCCGAGGTGTTGGAGCCAGTTGTCCTACCTTACCTTCAGGGCTTGCCCACAGCCATATTTCAACAGGATAATGAGCGACCACACATGGCACGCATTTTCCAACGGTTCTTCGTCAATCGCCAGATTGAATTGCTTCCCTGGCCGCCTCGCTCTCCGGATCTTTCACCGATAGAAAACATGTGATCCATGGTTGCTCTACGATTGACCCAGATTACATCCCCAGCTGCCTCAGCAGATCAACTTTGGCAACGTGTGGAAGCTGCTCGGTCAGCTGTACCCCAAGAACTCATCCAAAGTCTCTTTGAATCAATGCCGAGGCGTGTGTCAGCGGTGATCTCCAACAATGGCGGCTAATCTGGCTACTGATTTTGGCAGGAACCACACTTCACAGAAGTCTATAAATTTAATCATTTGATACTTGGTCAACATGTTATCTACAAAATAAATTTTGCTGTGATATCTCTTGTCTTTCTTGGTGTTGCAATTTGGGTGGCCAGCAGTGTAATATTCTACTTAAGTTCTTTGATTAAAGTTTTAATTTAAATGTAAAAATGAAACAACTAATCATCTGTTGCAGAAAATACGAGTTTCCCTAGTATATTAGAGCTAGAATAATTCACATGTTCCATTATTTGAGAAAGGAAAATTTAATTAAACGAGAAAAATAAAGCTTTTTATATTCAAGAATATATGTTCTGTTCCGAGTCCAATGCATTAAAGAAAACAATTTACATCTGTATATTTGATATCGCGATTTCAAAGGAATTTTTGAGTTATTTTGATCGCTGATTTAAATAAATAATACTCTATTCAGATATTTTAATGTTATGAAAAGAATTTATATTATTTACACTTCATTAACTTAATTTCTATTACCGCTTGAAAAAGTTTTAAATCGCATTAGTTTCTTTTCTCCATTATTACTTTAAAATTCAAGAAAAAATCTTCCTGTTAGAAAGTTCTTTGTTTAATTATTGATTTTTATATTTGAAAAGAGAGGACAGTTTAGTTGACCGGGTGTTTTTTCATTTAAAAAGATTCAAGGCTTTATTTTAACGGTGTTGGGACAGGAAGTTCCTCCCTTGTTTGTGGTGTATTTCAGACATTAAATACAAGAACTAGATACGTGTTAATGTTTAAATACAAATCGGGTATTTATTTAAAAAGTTTAATTTTTACAAGCTTTAATTTATCATTCATTGAGAAGACCAGTAATGTGGAAAAAGTCAATTAATTTTAAAAATTAAATGCAGGAAAATCGTGTCAATCCGTAAGATGTCTAAATGACAAATAATTGTTTTTTTGTAAAATTTTATATACATGTAGAGAAGCACAATTCAAATGATATTAAAGGTACGTGACAATTCGTAAGAAGTCTAAATGACAAATAATTTCTTTTGTAAAATTTTATGTACATGTAGAGAAGCACAAGACACATGATATTAAAGATACGTGTCAATCGTAAGAAGCCTAAATGACAAATATTGTTTTTGTAAAATTTTATATACATGTAGAGAAGCACAACTCAAATGACATTAAAGATACATGTAAATTTATAAGGAGTCTAAATGACAAATAATTCCTTTTGTAAAATTATATATACATGTAGAGAAGCACAACTCAAATGATATTAAAGATACGTTTCAATTCGTAAGAAGTCGAAATGACAAATAATTTCTTTTCTAAAATTTTATGTACATGTAGAGAAGCACAATTGAAATGATATTAAAGATACGTGTCAGTTCGTAAGAAGTCTAAATGACAAACAATTTTTTTTGTAAAATTTCATATACATGTAGAGAAGCACGACTCAAATTATATTAAATATACTCTATAGCAAAATAAATCGATGCACCATGAAGGAGTTGTTTGATTGCTACAAAAATTGGTGGATAAGAAGAACGTGAAGAAACAAACAAACAAACAAATAAACAAAAATTAAAATTGCAGAATAATTGAAGGATTTATTCTAGAGTTTAATCGTTACAAAGCGAGGAAGTCAATACGGATTTGGTCCCCATCTGGCCTAGATACAAGCTGTCATACGGCGCGTAGACTTATGAAGTTCCCGGATGGTGTTCTGAAGGATTTCTTGCCCAATTTTCTCCAACTGCCCGGCTAAATCGGCAGAATTCTGGGATAGTCGCAATCGTCTTCCCACCACGTCCAAAATGTTCTCTATAGGGGGAGAATCCAGGCGACCTAGCTAGCCAAGAAAATACATTGGTGGCCAGAATTGCGGACAGTTTTTGAAATTTGAATGTTTTCAACTTTTAATGCTTATACAAACTGTCACACTTCACGCAGTGCAATGACCCATGTATCAGAGGAAAGGAAATTCCCTGGATATTTTGATGTTCAAGGAACTGGTCAATGGTTCGGTAGGACTCAGGAGTGTTAATATTAATTCGGATTAGTGAACCCGTGAGAACTGCTTCTACATCGGGAGCCATAGCTTTAATCACCTGGAGCATGCTGCGACATTTGCTGCAGACTTCGAAGAAGACTTGACATCTCCTTGAAATAGTATTTGAGCTAGTATTGGGACCAGCCGCCTGATTCTTGGTATCCATATCGGATTCCACAGCATCGAACTGCTGGGTGCTGGCGATTTCGCTAGTTTCGTTGCTTAGGGCAGCGAATCTATTTGAAGTTACAATTTCAGCAACCGAATGGCAAATTTTATTAGCTTTGCGCTTTTTATTTCCGCAAAGCATGATAGTTAGTTTTGAATTAACTCTATACACCCTCACATTAAGTGGGTACAATACATTATTAACCTTTTCAAAGAAATGAGCATAGTACAAGTCGAACAGCTTTAACACCAGGAAATAATTAATATCGGTATAATTTGAATAGAGCACATTGTATAATGATTCAATAAATTTTCTCACTGCGGGTGTCTCAGTCGTGCTGCAAAGAGTTGATCCGGCATAGTCCAGGAAGACCCGTACCGGGTGGAAATACTCCAAGACCCTGGGGTATTTGGTGTCGAAATAATTATACAGTTCATCGAAAGTCCGTATGGTAGGCGGCGGAGCAGTAGCAGAGTCCATGATGGAAGCGTTGGTCGGTGAAGTGGAGATATCGGCAAAAGGCATAGCGGCGGCGGTCGAAGCACAATTCTCGATCGGGTCAGAGTTACTCATATTTGAAAAAACAACAGTGAGAAGAAGCAGGAAAAAAGTGAAAAAAGCTCGTCGCTATCAGTGACTGGTTACTCACACGCAAGATTCACACCCGAGTGGTCACACGCCAGAAATTCCGAAGCGAGGAGAAAGTAACACGTGTATCATGTGTTAGGCTTAACTGAGTGCTAAAAGTACACGTCCTTACTCAAGCGAGTCAGGAACGGGAATGAAACGAAAGGAAACAAGATCAATACAAAACAAAGAATTTCCTTCTTGCATTGCATTAATTGTGCTTCCTGATAGTGTAAAAAAACTTTCGTACTCCTGATGTTGGCACATTCCCACCAACTTCTCTCGCAATTGCTGCGTACGGAACACCATTTTTCCATAACGCAACCATCCTGGATCTCTTGACCAGTCACCCTTTTCCTGGATGACATTGTTTTATGTAGGCCGTAAAAAGTGCACAAAAGCTGTTGATGGTAGGAGAATAAAAGGAATTTGCCTCAGGGAGAGATGGATGTCATCTGCGGGCATTAGCAGTGAACTGAGTGCCACTGGTGTTTCTGTCAGTGCAAGAACGACTCGGATTAGACAAATGGAGTTTGGATAAAAGTCAGGATTCCCCCAAAATGCCATTGCTGAATAAAAAGCAGCGGCAGAAACGAATAAGTCGACAAAAGAACACATTGCATGGACAGAAGGTTAGTGAAAACAAGTGATATGGGGTGACGAAACTGAGATATCGATATTTGGTAGTGATGGGAGAAAATATGTGAGACGTTGCATTGGGGAAGACGTACATCCAGATTGCATTCACGCAACAACAAAGAATCTTACAAGTATTATGATCTGGGCATTTGTCAATGTCATAGTGTCAATGTCAGTAGGTGCTGTAGGCCACCTTCAAGTTATAGATGACACAGTGAACAGCAGGAAGTACATTGACACTATCGTACAACCAAAATTTCTGCCTTCTATCAGGTAACTTATTTCCAGATGATGCCCCGTTTAACCAGTTGGATTCAGATCCCTGTCACACTGCACGGATTTGTCAACAGTGTTTCACAGAGAATGACAAATAGGTGCTGAGATGGCAAGGAAACAGCCTAGATCTGCACTCCATAGAATATTTGTGGCTCCGTTTGAAAAATCAGTACTCTTAGGCGTTCATCCAATAAAAGAGAATTAATTCAGGCTATAATTGTCTCATGACGCCACATAATAAAGAAGAAAGAGCTCAAAATATTGGTTGACTCAATGCCACGTCGCTGTGCTGCTGTTTTGAAAAATAAACGATACCCAACAAAATACTGATAGGACAGTGACATAGTAAGTACACAGGGATTTTCACCCTAAATGCTGTTTTTAGTGCATAACTTCCCTTGTAATGCAGGTATTTGACTTCTGTTTTTTTGTTTTGAATTTAACATTAAATTTCCTTTCATTTGATATATAAATCATTGCATTACATTAAGTGTAACAGTTTTTATAAGCATTCAAAATTGAAAAACATTCAAATTTCAAAAAGTGTCCTCAATTTTGGACACCACTTTATTTGGCAAGCTTGAAGATAATGTACAGCAACATGTGTCGTATGCGGTCGGGTATTATCTTGCTGAAAAGCAAATCCTAGTGGCGACAGAGTAGCGGCAACAAATATGGTAGCAGAATGTCGTCTACGTACCGCTGTGCTGTAAGTGTGTCACTAATGAATTCCAAAGGGGTCCGGCTATCAAAAGAATTGGTACCTAAGAGCATAACGCCCTTTGTGGGCTTGTGTGGCGTGATACCCTAATAAGGGCAGGATCGCCACGTTTCCCTGGAAAAATCGACATCGGTGGTAGTCAAGAGTGGTCGTCAGGACACAGTTTGAAACAGGACTTGCCACTAAAGACTACACTTCTCCAGTCAGTGCAGTTCCAAGTTGATCGAGTTAAGCACCATTGTAATTGGACTTGACGCAATGTTTTATTTGTTGGAATATGGGAACATACAGGAGGTAATAGTGATACATGGGGCTACATATTCGCTATGCATCCGATAAAGCAAGTGTCCAGGCGCTTGCTAGATTTTGGATATCCTGAGAATGCCCGTGGTTGCCTGCGGAACTAGTCTTGGACCTCTGCATTGCTAGCAAACCGGCGGTATTTAAGAGATTTATTCAGCGAGTCAAATATATGGTACTCTCAGAGCGACTGGTCGGGACTACAGAGGCGATGGTCGAGGACCTCCCAGCGGAAGCGTTGGAACAAATATTTTCCAAGGCCGTCCATTTCATGGTGATGGCCAATTTTGCTTGAGCAGGTCTCGGCATGTCCCGCTATCTCACGTCCTTTACGAAATTTACTTAACCATCTGGAACAAGGTATACTGTGACATACACTCATGTCTATACAAATTCTTCTTCCGACAAATAATTTTGGTTTCACTAACACCTTCTGCCATAATATATGTTCAATAACCTTTTTCGATGAATGCATGTCTCGACCATACGTTGTCACCTTGCTTAAACATTTTCAAACAGCACACTGACACTAGTTTTCCTTCGTAAGACAGTACGTCATATACTTGAGCAAAAGCAAAGCTCTCAGTACTTAACTACTGCCTCTAATACAAAAATCTCATTTTCATTTGAGCCAACCTTATATTAAGCGTATATTGTTATTTTTTATGCAAGAAATGAATAACGTCAAACTGAACTTTTCTTCTGAGTATGTTGTATTGAGAGGTGAAGTTTTATGAGAGTAGGATTAACGATAAAATTTCATACTTGATAATTTATGTTTGGTGATATGTATATATTAATTAGGTATTTTACTCATCAGACTACTGTTAATATCGTTGATTCTAAAAACTTCTTAAAAAATAATAAAATTCTCTAACGGTTACTTTGTTTTTATTACATATGAAGGGTTTATGCGTCAGTGGATTAAAAATCTAACAAAACTAACAGATTATTGTGTTGTTCAACTCATACGTGTTTTAAATTAGGTAACTTATTTTCTAATAATCTAGACTACAGGGAATGCAAACTCATTATTCCATCTGAGGTAAAACTTAGTTATACAGAAGTAAATTTTATTCTAAAAAGACTAATATGTATATGGTTATGATGGTTATAAATTTATTTAAAAAATGTATTTGAGCTGCGTATTTTACCAGATAATACATCGAAATATTTCTGCTGGGAGCTTAATTATTTTTGAATTACCATTCCTCTTATTTCACATAGTTTGTTTCTTTTATCTCATATGATAGTTTGTTCCGTATGTTAGGATTTAGAGGAAATTCTTAATTAATGGAGTTAGACTTAAAAGATTTGAAAGTTTTAATAATAAAAAAAGTATTTTCAGTCTAAATATTTAAAATCCGAAAATTTTAAATGAGAAAATATTTTAAATTAGAAAGCTGTCCAAATAAATAAAATGAGTAAAATTCCGTTACATTTCAATTTTAAAATACCTGTTCTGGTTTTTTGAAACTGTTGTCCAATTTTATTTAAATTATAAATGTAACAGCTTATTACTTGCCATGTTTTAATGTACCGAAGCATGAAATGCGTAGACACATTTGCATCATCTAATCTTTTATGACGAAAACATTTCGTTACATCGTCTGTTATATAAGTCGTTTTCATAATGTGTTTACAAGACATCATTTAAAAAGACAATATTTTCTATTAGTAACGGTGTTACAGAAATTTTACTAACAAATGTCTCTTTGGTACGTAAAGTATGAATGATAAACAAATTCTAATATGATTATGAAATGAATAAAGGATACAATTCAAATTATGTGTAACTGAAAGAAAATTCGGCTGCTTTATTGTGCTGCCTTAGGATAAAATATCCCATTTAGCCATGAACTATCCTCAGTTCTTACAAAACGAAACTACACTTGATTGATCAAACATACATGTGTGATATCATATGTTCTATTTATCCAGGTATATACCAAAGTTTCACCCTTTCTATGCGTTCCTCAGCATGATGGACAAACTAACTGGAGGGATAACAATTCCGTAAAAAGGAATTACTTTATTGTTTTATCTTTTGACTGACAATCAAGGTAAAAATTCAAGGTAAAAATCAAGGTTTAGGTATAAAATTTAAATTGTGTGAAGATGAAAAAATATCTTGAAAATACTCTTGTTATGGGTTTCTACATAATAGGTATGGGTTGCTACATTAAAGGGTGCGGCAGTGTGGACTACCACATTTCTGAAGATCATTGGTATGGGGTGTTGGAGATAGAGCTGTGCGTGAGGTGGCAGCAGTTCGAGCCGATTGTCTTGCTGTCAGTAGACACCATTAGTTGGTCTGGTGAACATCGCGGTCTCATTATCAAGGAGTTCTTCAAAAACAACGATCCTGTAACCGCAACACCGAGGACTTTTAGGACGTGCTTCGGAACTGATGCCGGTCCTGATCGAAATTCAATCCTACGATGGCTTTCAGTCAAAAGAACAAGTTGGTCTGCATTACCAATCAAATCAAGTGCTCGTCCTCGGAATATTAAAACATCTGGAAATGGGCTAAGAGTCCAAAGTCAGCTATTCGGGAGGAATTTGCCGCAATCCCCTCCCCCAGGAATGACCAACAGAATGATGAAAAACTTTAGCTTTATTGCTTCGGCAGTACATTGCAAATAACGGACTCCGAGGGATGTTAATTTCAATTCCTAGTGAAAGTTTGTTTATAATATCACTTTTCGAAAATTAAAAGCTTCTTTTATGTAAATTGTTTCGTTCGTTTTTTATTACTCTTTTAAATGTGGGAATTCAGTCTGCCGCACCTTGTATCAAAGAAACGCTACCCCAAAATTAAATATCCTCGAAGTGTATAAAAATATTACAATAAAAATTTCAAAATCAATGCAAAGCAAAAGAGAAAATACTTTAAGTGAAAAGAGGGCCAGAATTGAGACATCTTACTAAGAAAAATCTTTCAATAGGTTGTTAGTTATCAAAAAAGTATGGGATAGCTCAGTAAATATTGGAAATAAAATTTAACACTAGAAAGAGAGGCAATTTTTTCTTATTAAAAAGACTGAACGCCGTCATTTTGACGGTTAAATATAAAATTAAGAATTTAAAATATTTAATTTTTTTAAATGGTTAAATACTTTAAATTTTGAACTATTTCATCCCAATATATAATATTAGTATACATTTAGATATATATTTATGCAAGTATGCCGAGCTGACAACCTGGTATGGTTTTTTTTATTGTTTCATTTGAAATCTCCTCATGCACCACAAGGTATAACATGAGGCTTACAGAAGTAAGTGAAAAACACAAAACAAGAAAAAATTAAACATTTACATTACAAACAAAATTTTGCAAGACAGCAAGACTTTCAACACTCATAACGAGGTCAGAAAGAACAGGAGGCCAACAAATGGACAGACGTCTCAAGTCCGCCTTTAATATAGCTTGGGCACTCGCATGTAATTTGCAGTGAAAAAGAAAATGTTCAACATTTTCATCAGCATCACCGCAAGCACTAGTCACCAAATTAAAACGAAGCAAACAGCTCTTGAAATTTCCATGGCCAGTTAAAACTTGAGTTAAGTTAAAGTCAGTTGAAAAGTGCTTACACTTTAAACGCTGAAAAATAGTTGGAAAAAATCTTTTTGTCCACAATGCCTTTGACGAAGCAAGAAATTCAGTATTCCAGTCCAAAACAGTTTTTTCCCTAGCGACACGCTTCCAGAGAGACTCCGGGTCAGACATCACTAAATCTATCTTATGAAAAGTCGCTTCTTTTGCCAACTGGTCCGCTCTTTCATTGCCAAGATTGCCAGTATGGCCCCAAATATAAGAAAAATGAATCTCAACAACATTTTAAAGATCGTGCAAAATTGAGTGAATTTCTACTACAAGCTTTCCTGTAGAAGCCGTATTACGCAAAAGAAAGAGGGAAGAAAGATAATCTGAGCAAATTAGATATTTAAGCGTTCCATTCTCACGGAAAGAATCCTGAATCGATTTTACAACCAGGTTTAAGGATAAAAGTTCGGCTTCGAAAATAGAACATTCATCAAGTAATCGATGCTGAGCTGTAACCTTCACTATACCATCTTCATAAATCACAAAAGCAAGACCAACCCTTCCATCTAGCTTACTACCATCCGTGAAACATATAGTTTTATACTACTGAAAAACATCCTCTCCATAGTTAATAACTATAATAGGTTTCCTACTTGCAGGGTGTGGCAAACAAGAAATAGGAAGCTTCCCATCCAGGGTGTTACAAACGTTGTCTTTTATATGGCTCCTCTTAACCTCAAGATTATTTAAAATAATTAAATCAATAGGCGGAAGACCAAAAATAACAAAGACTGCATCATAACTAACTGTCCTATAACCCCGAATAATACGAAGGAGAAATCTTCTTTGAATTCTTCTAAGAAGTCTACTATTTATTTTCTTTCTCAAGGAGTGTCCCCAAGATCCTGAAGCATAAGAGATCAATGGTACAATACCCTGATTATAAATCAATTTCAGAACATCAGTTTTGACCCCATAATTGTTTTTTGCAATTCGCAATAAACCAAGAAGAATTTTTTCACTTTTACTGGAGACATAAGAAATATGTTGCTTCCACTGCAGTTTATTATCAACAATACGTCCCAAATACCTTATCTGCTGTACACTTTCAATAGGTTCACTCCCAAGAGTTAAATGAATTCCATGAGCCGGCCTCGATTTTTTATGTATCATCAGAACTTTAGATTTTGAAGAATTAAACTCTAACTTATAAAGTTCCGACCATTCAAAAATGCAATCCAGGATTTTTCGAGATATAACGGAGGCATCATCAAAGTTTTTACACTGAACAGTAATCAGTAAATCGTCTGCAAAAGCAATTTTATAACTATTTTGGAATTTTGAGATATTACGGAGGAAGTCATTCATAATAATGTTCCAAACAAAAGGTCCCGTAACGGACCCCTGAGGACAGCCTTTTTCTAACAAAAAATGTCTTGTGGTATTTCCCAATGTAAGATCTGCTGAGCGAATTTGCAGGAAACTCTTTATTAGGTAAAACACATTCTTAGGAACTTTAAGACATCTAAGCAAGTGCAGAATACCAGGCCACCATGTATTATCAAAAGCAACCTTAATATCCAAGAAAATAAGAAAGGTCACATAATTCTTACGTTTCCTTTGCTTAACAATGTCGCATAGGCGGATCAAAGCATCCTCAGCTGACCTTTAAGGAGTAAATCCATATTGATCCTCACACAAGAGGCTGGATCGTCCTAGATGGTAGTTAAGTCTATTTATGCTGAGTTTTTCAAGACACTTACCCAAACAAAGAAGTTAGCAGATGCATCGAATATTATCAATATTTGTCCTCGATAGCTCAGTACTTTTAGGAATAAGTACAACTTTTGCTCTCTTCCAGGTCCTCGGAAAAACACGAAGATTTAAACAAGCATTAAACAAAGCCATCAGCACAGAAGGACAACTACCATGAAAATTCTTAATTAATTCATTTGTTATTCTATCGTATGCTGGAGCCCTGTTTAAACTTAAATTTTACATTACACAATCAACTTCCGCCCTAGAGAAAGGAACATCATCATCGCCGTCATACACCAATTCAGCTTCGTCACGCAAAGACCTATGTCTAGAACTATCCTGAAAATGAAAATCACGAGGGAATGATTTATTCAATATAGCATCAATTGTATCCCCAAAAATATGAAGTAAAAGGACCAGGAGAAACTTCGATACCCGAGATTTCAAGCCTTTTAGCAAAATTGGTTTTAACCCCAAAAGTATAAATTTTCTTCCACACATTCTGCAGAGTAATATCAGCAAGAAAATCCTTCCAAGAATTTAATTTTCTTTCCTCAAGTTTTAAATTGTATTTAACCCTAATTGTAAGATAGTTTTTTCTATAAATTTCCCTTGAAAAGGAATTTTTAGCTCTTTGATATCTCCTACTAGCATCATTCAACCGTTTCCGCATGCAAGAAATTTCATTCGACCACCAAGGAACTTTATGCGAACCACATTTTTTCAAAGGAATACATTTTTCTGCAGCGGAAACAATCAAATCCTGTACATCTTGAACGCATAATTCCAGCATGTCACGTTGAGTACAGATTTCTATGGAATTTAAAATACTCGAGTTTGCATCAGTACAAAGAAAGTCAAAAAGTTTCCAGTTTGCTTTTTTAATGTTAAAGAGATTTGATGTTTCAGAAATACTAAAAGCATTGTTAGGTTTTGGGATTTTCATTTCAAAGGAAATCATTTTATGATCAGACAGAGAATCATACTCAGGTATACACCATTTCTCAACAAGCCGAAGAAGTTCCTGTCCGACAACAGTAACATCTATATAACTTGTTCCCCGCGTCGCACTAAAAGTAAGTCCATAATCCTCATTTAACACAAACAGATACCACATACTGAAGAACTCGCTCAACTTAATACCCCTGGAGTCAGTTACAGGGCTAAACCAGACCTCAGACTTACTGTTGGCATTCATGCACCAAATAAGTCTCTTTAAACTTTTATTCGAAAAAATATGCTCAATCTTTTTAAGATCTAAATCAATATTAACGGAAGGCTGAAAATAATAAGAAAAAAGAGTAAAATCGCATCCCTTATAAGAGATATCAACAAGTGCAGCATTATAATCAAAATTCGGATAATCTGAAAAAACTGTAATCGCACTATTATAAACAATAATAGCTGCCTTAATAACATCCGATTTTGCGTCATAGAAAATTCTGTAGGTATTTGGAAATCCAGTAAGTTTGCCATGAAAACAGTAGGGTTCCTGAATAAGAGCAACATCAACATCATCACATTGAAGATTTAAAATAAGTTGCTGAGTAGCTAGTTCTCTTTGACTTATGCAAATTAAGCTGAGCAAAACTAAGATAATCTTTAAAAACCTTAGCCATAATCCGTTCGAGCAATCATACTATCCCTCATAAAAGTATGACAAGAGCAACTCTGAAAAAAGGTTTATGCTTAACATCCACTTTTTTAACTTCACTTTTTAACATTTTATTGCATCTAATACAATTTACACAAACTTGATCTTCAGAATTCTGGCTCTCCGAACTCTTATGCTCTCCGGAGCAAAAATAACAAGACAATTTATTTCTACAATCCATAGATCTATGATTGTAACCGAGACATAAAAAACACCTATTTATAACTACAAAATCATCAACATTACACATATTCCACATCATTTTCAAGAATCGTAACGCAATAATTTTTTTTCCGAACTTTCGGATGCACTTTAACAACAGATCTAACATGTTGGAATTTCTTCAAAACAAAGCGAACTCTTGACTCGTTCCAACATTTATCAGAATCAAAAACTTTTGGATTTTGTTCCCGAATCGTGTCTAATATTTATGAATCTCCGATATCATTTGGCACATTTTTAATTAACAACGTAGTATTCTTCCGCTTAGGAACAGTTGGCTTCAAAATTTCTGACTTTGTTTCAATACTTGTCTTTAATTTATTTCTATCTACTTCAGATGCACAATGAACTAACACCTTATCTTCACTAATACTTTTAACATGTATAATTCCTATTTTATCTTTTCTGGGGTCAATTTGTGCCTTGAAAAGTTTTTTAACATCTTCCGAATTGCAATTTTCAGCCGAAATCAAGAGAGAACAACTCGATGAATTCACCCTGTTCTGCTGGCCAACAACAGATGGCGCCACGGCCCCGCTGTACAATTTTTTCCGAACGTAATTCAAAACATTTTCATTGCAAACTTCACGATAAACGACAGACTTACTCTTCTCAAATTGCCTTGTAACAAGGACTTTCAACTCACCCAACGCTTTCCTTGCATCTTCACACATCTGCTGATTCATGTTGCACTTAGAAAGAAGGGCAATTTCCACTGTATTTAAATACGAATCAAGAGAGTCGTAAAACGCAACAGCCTCACTATCCGCCATCTTGAATCCAACCTGGTATGGTTTATCCGTAAAAATATAGGCATCGTTTGTGCAGTCTGCATTTTTCAACACCAATATTTCCGAGGGTGCACTATTTCTGTTATTTGCTAAAGGGGAAAGTAACTAACATTTTTCTGGAATTATTTTAAAGATTTCTGCCTGTTTCCTATATTGCCGTCAAATTGACGGCTTTCAGTCTTAGCAGGTATACAACTCATTTTCTCCCCCTCTTTACAATCGAATATAATTTTGTAAATGTGTGTGCATATTTTGAGTAAAATTAGAAAAAGTCATAAAACTACAGAAGCCTGAGGACATAAATACAGACATAGCGCTCAATAGTATGTCCAGAACCGTCAAAATGACGGCAGCTGTCTTTCTAGTATTAATATTTTGGAATTTAAAATTCCTTGAATTACATTGTGTCATGTTATAATGTCAAAGTTTTCTACGTATTTAGATTTACACGCTAAATTTCATCTTACATTATTATGGATTTATATAAAACTACGAAAAGCATCATTAAAATGGATATTAAATTACCCCCAATTCAGTCCAGAGTTTCTATGAATTAGACAATTTCGCTCTGTTCTCGAGTTTCGCGGTGGTTCACTCCAAATAATTTCTTCCTTTAAAGGTTAAGTGGTTCAATAATATCTGAGACAAACGTGTAAAATATTTGTATGCTGTAAAACACGATCCTTTTCAAAGTGATATTAAAATGCAAATGTCAGTTTTATGCCTCTCTTACTTTTTATGAAAGGAAATAAAGACACCTTAAATTAATTATCAATTTGTACCAGCACGCTAAGATTTTTATATTACGCCCACCTTGAAGAATAAAATCGTCTAGACGATATTAGAAATAAAAATATCATGCATAATTCTATATTTTGTTATTAAGTTCCAAAGAATGTATTAAGGTATCTCTTTTATGTTACTAATATTTCATTTGAAATCACCCGTATTGAAAGTTTCAAAGATGTGTAATATATTTTTATGTAAATAGTTTGTGCAAAATTGTTATAATGTTATTATAATCCTAGTGCTTGGAGTAAACAGAATTTTCCTTTGTGATAGCAGAGAATTGTATATATTATATGCTATGATTTTACACTTGAAAGGGTATTTAAAATTGAAGCTTTATGTTTTAATACTTGTATGATAAAAATTAGATTTTAAACACCTACGATCAAAATAATATTTTGGTACATTTTAGTAAACATTCAATGTATGTGTGGTATGCGAAAAAAACAGGAGAGGATTTCTGCGCTGAACTGTAACATACATTAATTCCTATTTTAAGAATTCCATCTCATTTACCAGTTTGTTTAATTACAGAGATTTCTAGATACTGCTTAATTTTGAATACATTTTTACCTATAATATTTCAGTGAATTCCTATGTTAAATATACTTTTAAAAGTAGCTTAACTTGTAATGGAAGTATAATATTGCAAAATATCGAGCGATGATACTTCATTTCAATTAAAGTTCTAATTCAAAACTTCCATTATATTATCTGTCTCTGTACGTATACACACACACACGCACACACACACACACATATATATATATATATAAATAGATATGCACAGAACAGAATAATGAGGCCAGGCATGAGTTCGTTTTAGAACCATGTCATTTTCGTAATTTATGTATACAATTTTCTTATTAGGCAAAAAAAAAAATTATTAGGCAAAAAAATCACGATACTATTTTATTGATAATTTTGTGTTCCTGAACCTCTGAAGTTACTGACTTGAAATAATCTATTTGAAATTCAACTAGAGAAGAGACTGGAACACAAAAAATGGTGTATTTATATATTAAACGTTACTTACTCAAACAAATCATAAACAATTATGCGTTTGGTTAATATTTATCAAAATTTATTTATATTAACCATGCGTTAAAAACCATGCGTATCAAAATTTATTAATATTAGCCATGTATTTTGTTAATAACATACAATAGAATTTTATAAAATAAACAATGACCGACCGTCTGGACTTGGGATTGAACACGCTCCTTTGGAATTGGGAACCTCATATAGTGAATGTCATTCCTCACAAATACGAAATGGAAGAAGTTGACACGAATAGTTTTATAATGATGAGGCATCCAACAGAATGTGTCCTCTGTGGAAAACGATGTAGCATCTCCATCAGTAGTCTTGGAAAGTAGCTTTGTATTGATTTCCAATGCAGAACTCTTGTCACTGAAAACATTCCAACATAATCGTTAGTTATTTTCAGTGGGCTCTCCGTATAGGAATGTGAACCAACATCAACATCTGATATCAACTCAATTTTGACCGAGCATTCCCAGGGAAGATATCTGAGGGATCGTACATTTTCTCACCCTCTCTTGCCTCATAGCACTTTTCGATTTACGGATTTAACGTTCCCCTAACCGGTATAGACATTAAGGTATTTAATGGCGTACGTCAGTATTCGAACTGAGAATCAATATTTCAAATCTCAACTTGCTGCCACTAGGCTACTTCAGGCCCATGTTTGTAGGCTTGAAAGGTAGCAACAACTAAGTGCTATACACATTGTAAGGACATTGCCATAAATAAAAGATTGTCAGCCTTTTTGTATTAAATGCTTTAATTGAATTTCTCGAATAAATACAGGCTATTTACAATATATATAAAAAGATTAAATTCGTGGGTTCAGGTATCGACGAGGAATATCAGACTTGCGTTGTCGCTGCACTCATTCAAGTCTATCTCGGCCCGACAGTATCTCCTTGTCTCTGGCTTCAGAGTCACTCTAAATAACTTAATCTCTGAATCACTAATTTATTTTGACTCGCGCCCGGCGACTTTATAAACCATCACTGAACGTTCTCGAAAGGTCTAGAAAACGCCACCCTTGTTTATTCAGTTATTGTTTCTAGACGACTAGGCGCCTCCGGCGCTCTAGGCGCAACTTCCCTTTCGTAGCTGACAAACTGTTCCGCTAGCGGTAGCACTTCCGGTCTTTATGTCGCCAAGACTGTCTGTCTCCAGCTTTCTAAATCAATTATATGCACAAACCACGCGTTGCGTGGTTTTCCCGGAATTTCCTCGCACAAAATATTCGCTATTGTACGGGAGTCGTCACAACATATAGTTTCTACCTATACAAAACATAGGTAAGGGTTAGGCTTAAATTAGTGTATAAGAAGTAGTGTACAAGACTTATATTAGAGTATTTTTTTGCAAAAACCGTTGTTTGAATAACATAAAATAATTATGGTTTTAATCATGAAGATAAACCATGTACTTTACAACCTTCAACGTCAGTGATGCATGCCACAATTAACTCGATCACGACTACATGCATCACTGAGTAAAAATCGATAAGCTATATAATGCTATGACTATATAATACGATAATACTATACGGCTATATAATCGATAAACTATATAATACTATTTCCAAAATGCAAACCATGATGGAGGAAAATGGATTTTGCACCCTGCTTAACACTCCTTGTGCAAAGTGCAGAGAAAATTCAATAAATTGAAAATTCGGGAATTGGTTATATTTCTGTAATATATCCACGCTTCTCTTATATCATTGCAGGTTGGATATTTTCATTTTTTTTCCCGATGCCTAGAAAATGCTACATGCATGATATTTTCTTACATAGGTTGAATAGTTCAGTGACGAGTTGAATAGGTTATCATATTAAGATTTCCATCATACTTATGAAAATTGAATAACAGGATGTTAGCAACATGTGCAAAGGAGAGTATACCGAATAATTCAACCTTTTTTTTTCAGACCACTTGGTGTTTTTGGTGTGTCTGTAGTGTAAACTATCGTTACGTTTTTAAAATCCTTCTTCCTAAAACTTGTAATTGAGTGTGTGTATTGCATTTATTGAAAAGACAATTGATAACAAATATACATGTTTGAGGTATTCTCTGAATTTCTTACTCTGTGTCGTTTGCTATTTCGCTGTGTAGATAGCATTACATATGTTATATTTCTTTATTGTACTTTCTGTTTGTAATTCTAGTACTTGTTTGAACCATTGTATACATCTTGTAAACCGTTTTTTAAATTGTTGAATAAAGTTTTAAATGAGGAGAAGTACCAAGGCATTGTAGAATGGTCGCTTGTCACTAGGGGAATTACCTAGGGAAGTTATCCTGGGGAGGGGGGTGATTTTGAAATTTAGGGTCTCACTAGAACACATGACTTTCCTTTAAGGACCCTCGTTAAAGAGGTTTTGGAGGAGAATTGCTGTCGCGTGATCGGGTATCAATTTTATTTTGGCTGTGACGAGGTTTGTTTTCACTTATAACCGAATGCATACCGTTGTACAGATGAAGTCGAATACGGAGTACGTTCAAAATTCAAATATGAATAATTGGTAGATTTTGGTGGTATTTTTGAAATGTTGCAATGCAATATACTTCAATTTTCTTATATTTTGAAAGAGATTAACTGCATAGAGGTCAATGATATACGAAATAGTCAATGATGTATTAAGATATACGTAATAAACACTTCCTCAACTGCACAATAAATTAAAAAAAGGTGCTGATTACATGTTTTAAAATATTTAGTAGTTTTTCAGAAGGCCGATTGAACAATTCAAAAAGGTAAAATCCCAGTGATAGTCACACTAATGATTCTCGACCTGAACTATTAAATGCTATTAAAATTCGAAACATGTAGCCAACACCTTTTTTAATCATTACCATGATTTTATCAACTTGCTTTCTTGTTTGTGTGTCTGTTTGCGTATGTTTGTCGAGTACAAATCTTGCAATCGATTTTAAAACTAACTTCCCGACTGGCTAGACATTTGAAACTTTTAAAATAGCTGAGAACACGATGACAATGCATTTTTTTATACTTTTAGCTATCTTTAAGCAGAATTAAATAAATTTTCAGTTATTTTCAGTTAATTTTGTTTTATAGACTGGTGCAGCCATCTATTGGCCGGAACGGGAACGAAAAGTTAAATTCAAGTTAACTTCCAATTAACTTCATTTTCTTTCCAGTTGATGAGATAATTCATAAAAAAAAATTTAAAAAAGTATTTATTAATACATAGAATTGTCAAGTTTATATGATTCAACAGAAAATTTAAAAACATGGTACATAAAAAGTTCTTTTTATCTTGTAATTATTTATTGTGGAATTGAGGAAGTGTTCATTACGTATTTGTAAACCACTAGTTTACTGTATACCTTAAGAGAGTACTTCAATTTTTAATATTGTGATAACTGGATTCCAACGATTCTCGTAACATTTATTGATTAAAAAGGCTGTTCTGGCAAAATTCATAGCAGAAAAATAATCTGTAAATACGTATTACCCGTAAATGCAGAGTTGTATTCTCATTTCACTGAACAATGCCTCTTTCATTTTCTCCCAACAGAAGTTTTAATTCTTTCATGAATTGGAATTTATGCCATTAGTGAACGCTATTGATATAAATCGTTAAGACATCATTAAATTTATTCATGGAAGTGTTCCCATTTGTTGATTTCTCTGAAATTGGAAAATATTTTCGGAAGTAGAATTTATAATGTGACTATTAAAAATGTAGATTTGATAGCCTTCGTTAAAATAATTTAATCCCTTTTCTCGGGAAATAAATAACTCGAGACTTAGCTTAAAAATATAACAGGACGTTTTGATTAACAGCACGAATAAAATTAGTTCAATTTATCAAAATTTAAAATAATCGGATATTTAATGACTGGCAAAATGAAAAAAAAACACAAAACAAACTTTGAACGTATTCTTGGTTCATTAATAATGCTTAAGATATTTGTCTCATTAGAAAAGACTGGCAAATACTTATCTTAAAAGAATGATTGTTTGACATTTTTAATCTAATTCCTCTTCAAATCTCAGTAATTTTTTCCTGTTTTATCGTATAAGCGCATATAAGTTATAAAAATGAACAAATATATCTTTATTTAATTATTTATTCATACACACATCTGCGCCAGTTCCCTGATTTTGCTTGCATATTTCCCCGCATTTGAAGAATGTAAAATTAATTAACATTATCCGATTCAGCGATGGATAGTTTTTTAAGAAAATAGCTTTTACCACATACTTTGGCATAAGATATTTTGCTCTATTCCTTCTTAATGTATCAATGAAAGTTACAGTGAAATTATTTTATCTGAGAAAGGATCAATTGTATGATCATGAGATCAACGAAAATATTTATAATGATTTAATGTTACTACTGATATGAATAGAACTTGATATTCGACTTTTGAATTTCTTTAATCATTATTTGAAAGTATAAAGCTAACAGTTTAGAACCTGCATTGAAGAATATTGAAATTTAAGACTTGAACCCAAGGTGTATTGGTTAAAACCGCGGGGTATTCCAGTTTCAGAACGTCCTTCGTTACAAAATCCGTTCTAACATACTCTGAAAAATACATATTTAGAAATAAATAAGCTGCTTAAAATTATGCTAAAGCAAAGGGTCTCAAGCATTTCTGGAATTAGTAACACTAAAACTAAAATTACGCAACTGAAAAGTTTGCACGAAAATTGAAATTTATGACTATTTCAAATATTACCAGCCATCTTTCACGCCCCAGTTTTTTAGAAATATTAGTCTAGTACAGGGGTTGGGCAAACTGCGGCCCATTACGGATTTTTTTGTGACCCACCAAGACAGCCAGAAAAATTCGGGCAGTCAGAAAAACTGCCAAAGACAGCCAAAACTCGAAGACAGACAGAAAAATTACCAATATTTCATTTCATTTATATTTATTGATTTTTATGCCTTTTCTGAAATGCAAAGTTAACTAATAAATGCAATAATTTTAAAAGGTGCGGCCCTCCGCTAATCTCCACTTCCACAAAGAGGTTCCCGGGCCAAAACAATTGCCCACCACTGGTCTAGTATAAAGTTACGATTCAGTAAAACCAATTAAACAAGAAAAATTGACATTAAAAAGAGAAATAACTATAAAAATAAGGAATTTATTTATTTTTTGCATATTGTGATGTAAGTTTGCATACCGTATTTCAGTATGTGCAGTTTTGAGCCGCCATGACACTACATGACATGTTAGTGTCATGGTTAGTGTCTTCAGCATCCGCAATGTGGGTTCATGTTGTAATCCGTAGTGTGACGATTTTCAGCTATCTCCTCACAGGGAGCAGTGTTAAATTCTCTAAGTGGGGCTACGTTTCATACCGTATTTCAGTATTTCCCCGTATTCATTTCAGTATTTTACCGTATTTCCGTATTTCAGTACGGTATTTCAGTATTTGCAGTTTTGAGCCGCCTACATGACATGTTAGTGACATGGTTAGTGTCTTCAGCATCCACAATGTGGGTCCAGGTTGAAATCCGTAGTGTGACGATTTTTAGCTGTCTCCTCACAGGCAGCAGTGTTGAATTCTCTATGCGGGGCTACCATCACAAAGAAGCCAACAGATTCATGGTATGGATTAGTCAATACCTTATGACAAGTTGTAAAGTCATGACGTTTTGTATACCACGATGTAAGATGCATGTATATTTTTTACAAAGAAAACTATGAAACGAATAAAATATCTCCAGCTCTAAATCAAGGATAAACAACTTTCCCTGATGATAACTATAATTTATCCATTTTGTGGGTCATTTTTTTCTTTACGGAATTGCTTTGCGATCTTTAGTGATTCACAGTAATAAGACAGTTGGAAGCAATATAATTATTATTATTTTAACTATTCATACGTAAGTATAAGATAGTGGAAAGTATTATCTCTCTATGAACCATTTATGGCCAATATATTACTCTTATAAGTTATGACACTTCACATTATTCTATATATCTAATCTATAGATTTTTAATGTACAAATAAAGTTTGAAGAACAAAACATCACAAATACTTACATTTATAGCTGAAAATTTCGAATTTTCAGGACAAAGCCTGTACAGCAACAACAATTTGCGAGACATAATAAGTTTTGTGAGACAATTTCAGTATTTCTTGGAAATACTGAAAAAGGTATGGATGCCAGCACAATTCTGAAGCAGGAATTGTTTTCCCATCAGTGTTTTAGTTGTGACAAAAAAAATGTTTATTGGGAATTACACATCTCGTGAATGCATTTGAGAAGGCATTAGATGGGAAGCGGTCTACCTTCTGCCCACAAGAGGATCAAACACTTCTTTATGACAACCTCACTTTATTGATTTAACTCTTCATTGCAGTTTACCCATAACACACTGATCAGATAATTTGACAAATGTAAATAACCATTTTACTCTTATACATTAAAATCATAGAATAAGTAAAGGACTATCTCACTTCTTTTCGAGAATTTAGCACTGAATTCGAAATGGTTACGCTAATTTTCTGTCAAACCAAGAATTTAAATACACGCTGAAAGGAAGAGAGAACTCAAAAACCCTTTCCTATCATGCGGTGTTTATATGGCCTAAATAAACTGATCCCGGAAGAGAAATTAAACAATTTGTTGATTTTATTAAGATTTCGGAAGAAGACTTGGAAGTGGATGTATCATAGTTGATTTAATAAGAATTCCCATGTCAGTCGTATAAGAAATTTAGTAGTTTAATAGTACGTGTCCGCTACTAAAAAATTTATTTTAAAGCCTCAACATCCTTTAAAGACAAATCAATTTTTGTTAATGTCGTTGTTATTGTGTTGATTCCAATGCCCCCTGTCCCGAAGTAACTGCAGACCAGATCCATATAGGTTAGGTGGCAGAGGGATGTGGCTCCGGTTTATAATGGAACCACAAGGGTCGGAGTTCGAGTTAGCCAGGTTCCACCTCAATTTTAACCGAGTACCCCCCCAGGGGTGACATCTGGGGGATCGTATCCTTTCCAACCCTCTTTGACTTCATTGAAGGACTTTTCAGTTTACGGATTTAAGGGAATTAACGACCCTTAAGTCGAGGAAATAAAGTATATTTTCATACGTTTTGACTCTTTGAAACTATTTCAATTTACTCCCAATTTTTCCAAATTTTATGCATATGATAAATTGATATATTTATTTTAATAAACAAATTTTCAACTCTCAAAATAATTTTAAATAATTTTTTTTAAATGCTTTAGATATAACTTGATTTTAAGTATTTTTATTGTATACTGGCTTGCGCGCAGAACTATGAAATTAATTTTACACTTAAATGTATAATTCCTGTTTTATATTTAAAATAAATAATTCAAAATACAATCGAACATAAAACATTCAAGATCAAAATATTTTTTCGATTTTTTAAAACTGGTCAAAATATAATTAAAATTTCCTGAAATTTTTGCATTAATTTACCCCTGAAAAAATAACAAAATTTGCAGTGATTGCAATAATTCTAGTTCAGACGCAATAAAATAACATGATTATGCAGTGATAAAAATTTCATTGAATTATGTTTTATAGTTTTTGAGATATCAGTGGCGTAATGATGCAAAATTATATTTTGAGAAAAATAAGTTTACAATTTTTCTTACCATAAACTTGATCAGTAATTAAATATTTAGAATATCAATATCTCCGGAACTAAGCGGAATATATTCATGCGGTTTTCTTTATTTTGTTCACAAATGATCAGGCTTTAACATATATTTTTTTTCAAAAAATCGAATGTTTGAAAGATTTAAGGGTAGTGAGTCCCGTTAACGTGCCCATATCTGGCCTAGACAATGAGGTATTTAATTCAGCTCGTCGGGATTCGATCCGAGTATCCTTAACACTGAAAGCCGTAGGGCTACATCAAACCCTTTTTCGTTAATGTAACTCGTGCATTTACCAATTTTATTAAGCACGAGTAAAAAGAAGAACAGTTGTGGGTATTATACAGTTACGTTCATAATTGTTATATTTAGTTGTTTGGCCGAGGTGGCCTTGTGGTACAGTGCGCTGGCTGTCGGTGCTGAGGGTGCTCAGATCGAATCCCGATGAAGCGCTACTAAAATACCTCCGTTTGTGTCGTCCATTCATAGGGGGTAATGCTGGTCCACCTATATGGTGCCCCCATAATAAAATGGCCAGCAAACCTGTGGTGAATAACAGGCGAATGTCTTTTGACAAGTGTCTCCGATAAAAAATATATAAAAATATCCAATACTCAGAAGAAAAAAATTAGTTGTTTATTATTCAATGGTTTATTCTTAGAAACCCATTGTTAGTTTAAAGTGATATATTTTTATTTTCATCAAAAGAAAAGAAAAAGGTTATTTGTATTAGAAATCGAAAAATATACTCCAGAATAGAGACTTTTCAGGCCAAAATATGAAAACTTATTAGGATTGAAGAACTTTCACTTAAAAAATGAAATATCAAGGAATTATTTTGAAAATAAAAAAATTGTTCTATTCTTAGATATATCCTTTCATTGTATTAAAAATCGTTGCTCAAAATAGTTATATTTGTGAGACGTATGTCAAAGCGACGCTGTTAAAATTAATATTAGTTAAAACAAACAGCGAGTTTCTAACTATGAATTTATAAGCGTGAATTTACAAACATATCAATATTCTAAAATGTTCGATACCTCAACAATACTTTTTATTAAGATTTTTAATAAGTATATCGATATTTTTATGAATTTACTGAAAAGATTTTACTTGTTTCCTGATTTTATTAAAGAATTTTTTTAATTGAGTTAGTTGTTGATTTACTTAATTTTTAAATCATATATACGAAATATGTCTTTGAAAAATATTTTTTTATTTAGTAAAAACTTAACTAAATAAAAAAATACTATTAAAGAACTTATTTGTGAACGTGTTATATTTAGTAAGAAAAATCTTTTATTGTGTATTAAAAATGAGAAATGTAAAACAAATATTCTGCATACCCTTAAACCACAAAAGAAAGCTCGAAAAATATTGAGAGACGCTTATTGACTGACACACACACACACACACACATTCTCTCTCAAAGCTCTTTTAATTTTAAAATTTGTTGCTGAATAAATATTTTACTTTGGAATATCTTGCAAAGGAGAATGCCCGGAGCTGTTTATTTGAGAGGTGTTTTTCTGAAATTCGGTATTTTACCTCCAGGAGTGTGTTACTTTGTTCCATTGCTTAAGAATCTTAAAAATCCACAAAAATAATTACAAAAAGTTGTTTATGTATTACTCTCTCTTAAGAGAAGAAAGCAATAACAAATATAGATAAACAATTCCTAAGTGCACTCAGAATAAGATATAATATATTTATGTAAAAGACATTTCTCATTGCTATAAGACAAATAACTTAGGTTATCAGAACAAGTCAGCATAACAAAATGCATAAAGCCTGCTAAATGGGAGGAGTTTAAAGCAAAAATATGCCTCTCTCCATCGTACAGGTAGCCTTGTTTTCGTCCTGAAATTATTTATGCCTTTACTAACGATGAATTGTATGATTAAATGAAGTGAAATAATTTCTTTAATAATTCACAAGCAGTTTAATAGTAAAAAATAAATTTGAAACTAGAATATGTTTGCCAATACGGGGAACTTTATTTCTGCTCACAAGTCATTCGCACATAATCCGCGATAATCATTGGTTCCTTCCAATGACGGGACCATGTAGGTGAACAAACACTACCCCCTGATACCACCTCAATTTTGACCGCGCACTACCAGGGGTGACATATTGAAAGCTCGTACAGGGTGAAAATTATCCAGCTATATGAATTAAAAAATCAAATTTTAAAAAAAACTACTGATTTGAAAAATTTTATTCAAATTTGAAAAGTAGCAACAGATAATCGGATTTAGTTTATGACCTGTTCTATATGCTTGCCATAAATGGCTATGAAGTGGCGCAGACATAGAGAAAAATTCTGCAAAAATCGCTGAAGCGTCGAGACATCATTGCTTTCGGTGACCTCTTGAATGGCTGTTTTGAGCTCAGCGATGATTTCAAAGTTATTTGCGTAAACTTTTTCTTTAATATTGCCCCACAAAAATGAGTCACAAGGGTTGAGATCAGGAGAATATGGTGGCCAAGAGATTTCCATTCCAGTGGCATCTGGATACCCCAAACCCAGAATGTGCTCTCCATTGTGCTCAAACCAGGACTTCAAACACTCTATTGGTCCGATGGTATCGTTCTCCGTCCTGCTTGAACCACGTCTTTTCAAAATCTGGGTCCCTTTGCATAATAGGGATGAGATCATTTTCTAAAATTTTGGCATGTTGTTCAGCAGTCACCATGCCTTCAATGAATATCGCACCGATGATTCCGCGACTTGGCATTGCACACCAAACAGTTACCCGTTTGGAGCGGAGAGACTCCTCGATCGCAAAATGATGATTTTTAGTCCCCCAAAATGCGGCAATTCTGCTTATTGAAGTACCCATCCAAATGAAAGTGGACTTCGTCGGTAAACCAAATCATAGTCACAAGAAATTCTTGTTTTTCAGCCGTATCGGCGATAGTGTTGGCGAAACAGAAACGCTGTCCATTGGCAATGACGCTCAATGAGTGACGGGTTTGAATTTTATAAGGAAAGAGCTTCAGGTCTTGAACAACAATTTGTCGCAACATCTCCCGGTTGATTCCGACCTGTTGTGAAGCTCGTCTGATCGATGTCATTGGGCTATTTTGAAACACAGTTCGTGTTTTCTTGATATTTTCCGGCGTTTTCACACTTTCTCGACGATTGACATTGCCAACACTGTCATCACAAACACTACCAGATCTCTTGAACTTTTTAATCAGATTTTTGATTGTTATAACACTTGGACCGGTTTTCTTCGACTTTGTACTCGGTAACAAATTTCCTTTGAGCCGCAATCGGGCTGTTATTGCTTGAATAATAGGCCTTGACGACGGATATACGCTCAGAAACGCTGTATTTCGACATTTTCAACGAAAAATGAACAACAACTATACGAGTGCGCATGCTAAAAAAATCCCAATATGCCCTGCATTCAACCGCCAAGTTTTCACTGAATCTTGCCAATACTTCAAAAATCATAAAGTTTTCATAATAGCCGGGCTTCGCCCGTCTAGCCGGTCGGTTTAGGGACCCGCTCCCTTCAGCAATCATTGTCAGAGAATGGAAACACTAAAAAACAACGAATAAAGGTATTTAAATTTTGTGGTGCAAAAATAAATAGCGCAAAGACTATGTAGGTGTCACACTTGATACATCGAATACTGTATCACTCTCGTGGCTCCATCTAGCGACCTTAGCGCAAATCGAATCAAATATTGCATAAAAAATTGAATCAAATTTTTTCTAGAATAAAATTTAAAATTCGGGCTTCGAGATGCTCATACAAATGAACGATAACATAACAAATGCAACAATTTACTTTAAGAAATAACAACAAATGCGATTGAGTACTGAAATTAGCCATATGAATAATAAAAATAAAGCACATTAGCTTCTTGAAAAAAAATAATTTTACCAAGGTTTTATTAGAAAATAATTTAAGCAAGGTAAAAATAATTTTTAACCTACCTGAATCAGTCGATACAGTAATCCGAAAAGAAGTAAGGTAATCAACACTTACAGCACTGTTAGGCACATGTTGTAAATAGATCGGTAATTCTTCGAAGAATCAAAGGTAATTCTTTGAAATGTGTAAAAATATAAATTTTAGATTATAAAAATCTGACTTGAAAGATTATTATTTTCATTTATTATTCTTATATGACTTGAAACTTCTATATATGACTTGAAACTTTTTTATTTTATTTATTTTTATCTTTTCGCTCGCTGTTTGCTTGTTACGCCTAACGTGGTGGCCATATCCAGAGGGGTGATTTTCGGAAATGTAACAGCTTCCATTTACTGTTGTCACCCTTCAAAATTGTTGGTTTTTTATTAATTAAAAATTAACGGTAAGTAAATTTAAAATTCCGGCTTCGAGGTGCTCATCGTCTGCCCTACCTGTGTGTCGAATTTCATGGCTGTAAGTGACATAGAATCGTCTCGAGGCAGCACACACATAAACACACACACAAACACTTCCTTTTATTAATATAGATAGCTCAATAATTGTGACACTGTATCTTCTTCCACCCTATGACATCATAAGACGTTCCGATCTATGGACTGCTGTGTGCTAACCCTATTCGATTCGCTCACCCCAATGTTAATCTATGGAAAAAATTTGTTCAAGGATTGCCGACTTGGATTAAAAGATTATTTTTAGTACTAAGTAATAGAGTAAGATATTTTACTACTCGGGGCATTTTTCGTTTCTAAAAAATGCAAATAATATATTAAAATTTAAATTCTTTGGGTAAAAAATCTGGTATAGTGCGTTTTAAACAATAATAAATTCCTTTGGTGCATGCAATTTATAAAATGAATCATGTTTCAAGGTACAGAAAATTTCAGGCTATCTGAAAACACTATTTTTGTTCGATTATCAGCATTTATGTAGCTGTAAATAGTAGACATATTTTCTCGATAGGTTAACATTCAAGAGAGCGAATACAATGGAGTTAGTACACAGCAGCCTTAACGTGCCTATATACAGCCGAGACGCGAAAGTATTTAAAGCGTTCTTCGTAATTTGAACCAAGAACCTCTAATTCCTAGCCCAACGCACTATCACAAGGCTACCTTACGCACGAAACCAAAATAGTCATCCACTAGAAAACACACATGTTAGTCTTAATATTTAAGAAAAATTGTAGCAGTTTTATTTGGAGTCAAGTAACAAAATTAGAAAACAGAAAGGATTAGCAAATACATGATGACATTGCACATTCTTTATTCTCATCCATTACAAATGCAAAAGTGGAATTACGAGAAAGTTCATTATATAAACATTATTTTGTTATTCGACTGTCATCTCATATATCGAGAAAAATATTAGTTTTCTAGACCGCAATATTATGACATGATCGAGTTTATTGAGGTGCCAATAACGGATGTTGTAACCATAAATGAAACTTGGGGAAAGTTATGTACCTCCAGGGTTCGATGCGTCCCGCTGTTTTAAAACTTTGCCACCCACTGACTTAATTGTTTCAGACAAGATATTCTCATATAATATATTGTAACATTTAAGAAAGTAGAAGTTAGTGTTATCTATGGATATATTTCTTAATATCTTGTGATTATAAATGAACATTCGGTGAATACTGGAGAGTATAAATATTATTTTCTCTTGCACAAATTTACACTGATCAGAAATAACGACACATATAATATACTAACATCTTTCAAATAGAAAAGTTAATTAAAATATGTTTTGTTATTTGTTTGCTTATTATTGTACTATATTGTTTAGAGCTAAATTTTATGAATTTTAAAAATATATCATTTTTAAGATATTGTCCCAGAGATTATCTACATTTTTTGGCTTCCCTATTCAAACTTGTTATAACAGGGATTTGTAATTCTTTCATCACAGAGTCATGAAAATAAAAAAGACAAAAAATGCCTTAATTAATTCTGAAATACTATTTCAATGTTACACCTTTTAAACTTTAAATATTCATATTCTTTGGGTCCCCAGTAGTCTAGTGGTAGCGCGTTGGACATGCTTGGAACTGGGTGTTCTAGATTCGAATACTGACGAATGTCATCAAATACCTCCGTGTCTAGGCCATATATGGGCATGTTAAATCCGTAGACTGGAAAGTCCGTCTATGAGGTTAGAGAGGGTGGGTGAATGCACGACCCCCCGCAACAGATGTCATCCCTGGAGGTCCTCGCTGACAACTGAGGTGACACCGGGGGCTGGGTTTGGTTCAACAACAATACCCCAACTGAAAACAACTAACGATTCTCGCGATTAAGGCGCGAAAGTCTTGACTGATAAGTGTTCCGCATTGGCAAAAAACATATCCATGTTCCTTCTAAAATTTAAATTATCTATTTGTCTATATTGTTTCCATTGTCTTTTCATATCCCAACAGATTGCTCTGAGCTGCGAAACACGATCGGGGCGCACGGAGGAAATTTGCATATGACAGAGGCTAGAAACCAATCACAGAACGCCGCTCGCCAGAATATTCAGCGTAGAAAACCGATAAAAAGCTCTCTGATCGTGTTTTTGTTAGCCATTCGCAGAGCTGTTTTTTGTGCGTGCATAACGCATCCGTTTTTTGTGATACACGTACCGTTCCAACGCTCTTTAAGGTTTTCGCATGCTCTGAGCATTTTGCGAAGGGAAAAAGTGGGCGTTGCCATTTGGAAATTTCGAGTTTCTATACCTAAAACCGTAACCGTGAGCGTCACTGTGTTGCCGTTCTAAGAATCCCGATCTCATACATCTGAATAATTATATCTGAAATCTCATCTCGATAGGTTGAACGGAACGGCCGCTAGAGGACAATATATCGTTTTTGTAGGCCGTTCGCAGAGCTGCATTTTGTGCGTGCATAACGCATCAGTTTTTTGTGATACACGTACCGTTCCAACGCTCTTTAGGGTTTTCGCATGCGCTGAGAATTTTGCGATGGGAAAAAATGGGTGTTGCTATTTAAAAATTTCGAGTTTCTGTACCTATTACCGTAACCATGAGCGCCACTTGGCTGCCGTTCACAGAATCCTAAGCTCATACCTCTGAATAACTATATATGAAATCTCCTCTCGATCGGTTGAACGGAACAGCCGCTAGAGGTCCATATATCGACAAAGTTTCTTTATGACCACCCGGTATATTAATTTACTGTGTACGAGTAAATTAATATACCGGGCTAAGCCGGAGCTTTGGGCTAAGATTTTCCAGTTTTAGTTTATATTTTTGTGTTCATGTATCGCTTCCGGTAATGAATGCTTAACATTTCTCGTACGTTTTTCAAAGGATGAATACCATTTCAATAAGATTAGTTCTTGTTATTTGCAAATATATTAATTTGCTCTGTACGAGATAGCCGTGGACCAAGATTTCGGACCAATGTTTGCTAGTTTTAGTGTACGTTTTTGCGTTCATGTGTCGATTTTTCTAACTGAATACTCGACACATCTCACTTTTACATTTTCCAAAGAGTGAATACCATTTTAAGAAGAATAAATCATGTTTGTTGCAAATATGTCAATTTCCCGTGTACGAGACGGCTTTGGACCAAGATTTCGCTCTCGTTATGGGTCTCTCAAGAAAGCATGGCCGATACACAGTGGATGGATGGAAAGGTACTCCAAATGTGGAATTTCGCTCAATTTTTGGTGGTGACTGAAAAAGAGTGGACATCCAGCAGACTCCAAAAAGAACCATAGCGAACTGTGGTACAAACTTCACAATTTCAGCTTTGTACATACACAACTTTGTTTCGATAACGCTGATTTCATGATGTCTACATAAACATGAAAAGTAATTGACACAAAAGTGAAATCTGTAAAGTTAGAATCAAATGATAACACATGGTCGAATTTTCTGGAAAAAAGTTCTCTCCGATACGGATAAACAACATGTGCTCCAAGGCCTCTTCTTCCACCAAGAAAACTAGATATTTATCTGCAAGTAAATCTCAACAGATACGCCTGGTTGACAATATGTCCAATTCTTTCTTTTGTTGCAACTATGGAAAACCATTCTGGAAAACTTGCTAAAACATACATGTTCATTCGATTACCGCTGATAAAAAGAGATGCGTATATGCACACTAGTTCTATTCCAGAATTTTCATCAAAAGTCTCTATTCCGGTTTTCTTCTTGTTTAATCATCTGAAGAGGGCAATACTAAGAAAAGCAGTTAGAGTTTAGAGGGAAATTTAGTCAACTTGCCTTTTTTTCCCCTTCTGTTATGGCTGCTGTGTACTAACCCTATTGGGTTCTCTCACCTCTGTGTTAACGTATGGAGAAAATGTGTGCAAGGACTGCCGACTTGGATTGAAATAATTTTTTTTTAATGTACACCGTAATAGAGAACGAAATTTTACACCTTGGGGCATTTTTTGTTTTTTTAAATGCGAATAATATTTTAAAATTTCAATTATCCGGGGAAAATATCTTGTTTAGTATGTTTTAAACGTACATAAATTCCTTTAGTGGACAAAATTATAAATTGAATCCCGTTGCAAGTTGCAAAAAAGTGCAGGTTATATGAAAATACCATTCTTATTGAACTATCAGCATTTATGTAGCTGTAAATAGTGGACAAAATAATCCATAGGTTAATATTCAGGTGAGCGAATCCAATAGAGTTAGTACACAGCAGCTTTAACACCACATTGTTCTAAGACACATCAAAAGGTGATATCCTTGCTTTTTAATTAAAAAAGAAGTTTTCCAATTTTTTGAATGCGAAGGCAATAATATAGTGGTACAAACTTTAGAATGCTTGAAGATGGCAAAATGCATAGAGCTTTTTGCTACACAAATGCTTTAACGCGTTTCCCATTTCAAGGTGTGCTTTATTTTCATTTGGTTCTTTCAGATCACGTTTAGAATTATTTCTTATTTTAAAATTCATATTTAAAAATTTAAAAATAAAAAAATTGAATAAATATGTAGGAAAGATATCCTTAATATGGTAAATTCCAGTTTGAATGGGTTTTTGTATTCATATCCTCATTTTAATTAAATCTGCCTGCACCTGTTTTGAAAGCAAATCTTATACAGATATATCAACACATGTGTATATGTTAACTAGGACATGTTGAAAGTTCTATAAATGTAAGTACTTTAATAAATGTAAGTTCTATAATTGTAAGTACTTTAAATAAATTAATAATTTACGGTTTTGGAACACTACCTATAATTTGAGTACATGATATTTTATATATAGTTGGTATTCTTTATAGAGTTAATTTAATTGATATTAAAATGAAAAATATATATATATAACATTTTGAAGCTTACGAAGGATTTTTTTGAGTATTATGCATCATGAATAATTCATGATTAATTCATTAAAATATTCAATTGAATCAAGAAAAATAAGAAGTGCAATATCTTTATATTGCCCTGCTATAGTTAATATTTTCACAGATATTCTACTCGACAGTGTAATAAAATTTTAACATTTTAAAATTTCTCCAATGATTGCAATAATAAGAAAATAAAATCATAAAAAATGAATTCCCAAAATAATATATTGTACTGTCCTTTTTGACTCGTTTCCATTAATTTAATTGAAAACATCTGAATAAAAAACATGGTTTAAAAAAGTTTTAAATCCTTTTAGAGTAAGAAAACGCATTATTATTCAAAGTAATAAATATTACTAGCTGAGTGGCAACCCGATGTGTTGAATTTTCGATTTAAAATGAAATGGTTTTATTTCTTAAAGATTAAAGACTGTTTAATCACTTTTAAAAATGTATTAGAATTTTTAAAAAACGAAATATTTATTTAAAATTCTCATTTCAAATTTCAGTTTTTGGCTTTTGAAATAATTCTTTGAAATTTCTGTTTTCAAATTTTGCTTTTTTAACAAAAAATAAGTTATATTTTAAACAAAAAATTCTAAAGGTTTTAACTTCTCATTTCCTAAAACTAAAATTATTTCTGGTACTTTAAATTATTTCTGAATTAAAATTATTAAAGGACTCGTTCTCAACTAATAAGTTTTCCTTTTGGCAACATGGTCGAATGTAAATATTAAATCTCATGGGGAAAAAAGTGCTTAAAAAATGGAAAGACAGTTCTGATGAATTCCTAATTGGTGGCTAAAGACTCCTCATTAGTTGCTCATTAAGAAGAAAAAAATTCAAAAACTTTCTCGAATTATTAGCGAGTAAAATAATAAGTCGAAAAATTACGAACTCGGCATTCAGTTATATTACGATACTATGGCGATCAGCGCGGGAAATTTCAAATGTGAGTTTTGTAAGTACGCTTTTTTAGAATGATAATAGTTTTTTATTAAATGCATTTGATATATTTTGGAAGCTGAACATCTAGTAAATGCCAATAAATCGTAAAATGGACATTAATAGGTTCAGAAAACCGAAATATTTGTCCATCAAAATTGTCGATTTCGGAAAATTCAGAAAACTGCTTTGGGGAAAAAGCTTCATTTGCAATGAAAATCATTTTTAACTTTTTAAAAATGTGTATATCCTTAAAGATGAAGAGATGTAGAACACATGGAAATAAAAAAATTGTCAATTGGTGGAGGGAAAAGTTGAATTTTGCATGCAAGAAAATAGTGGAAATTTGTGAAACGGAAAGGAGCAATCCCACCCGGAATGTCAGCTGTTTCTCTTGTCCGCTTCTTTTGAGTTCAGTGGTTTTTAATTTAATAATTAAAAAAGTTTAAAGTTTTGAAAGTTCAGGATGGCATCAGTGCACGCGTCTCATTCGTCCGCGTCCATCGGTACCAGTCGCGATATCCTGCTATGTTCGGTTCTTGATATTAGCCTGTCCCCGTGTCTTCTCAATAACAAACATACGTTTGTTTACCTTCAGCTGTTAATAGTAAAATAACTGTAATAAAACTGCAATATGAAAAGTTGGCTTAATTATGAGGCATGATGAATCGGAATATTAAAGATGAAAATTATTATTATTTTTAAATCCTAACCAAATAAATTAATTAAATTTTCCTACATTTTGTGTGCATTATTATTTATATTTTTTAGATCTTTAGGTAAAAAATTTTAAACATAATCAAATAATTTTTTCAAAAAAGTAGCGTTGTATCTTTTTTTTTACTTGCAATATATTTTATCTTATATTCATCTATTGTAATTACTTTTATGTACTATATACGTCATTTGTATCATGGCACCTTACAGTTCAATGACCAATGGTTGAAAACAAGTCATTAGAGAGATATTACAATTTTATGCTTTTGAACAATATATTATGTAAACTTGACATTCAAAATATGATTTCGTATAAGAGTTTAATCAATAAAAGTTGAAAACGAGAAACATCGTATAAAGCATTAAATAGATTGTAGGCAGTTTCAGGACGTATAAAATTGCAAATTAGAAAAAAGATTAGAAAAGTTATTTAGTTGATCGAGAGTCCTTTTCTGGGATCTCTTGGTTTCCTTTACTATTGAAACGTGCTTGGACGTAGAAAAATAGCTCAACGAGGATTGATTTTAAGAGTTATAATAAGGAGAGGAAGTGTTTGAAGCATTTGGTATCCAGTTGTGCATTATGCCTAGGTCAACGGAATGCTGAATAAAAAGTAAAGGATTTACTTTACTGACATACAGTAAACTTAGGTCCTACAAAACTAAAAACGTTGACTGGATGTCTCATCCCATGAACGTTTCCCATGTCAATCCCATGTCCTTTCGCATTTAGAAAAAGTCAGGTTAAAAATTATCAATACTCAAGTTTTTTATAGTTCATCACTCTGTTACTCAAGGGATTTTTTTTTTGCAATAAACAGTTCGTGGTGCGAATTTAACACCTTTTTAACTAAGGGTTTTAAAACCCATAGATAATTAAAAACACGGAAAATATTTAATTGAAAAATTGAAAATCATTATCAGGTAATACTTTAACGTTTATAACATTTGATAATCGAGTATAACGCAAAAGTAAGATGCAAATATTTAGTACGTTAAAACATGTATCCTCTATATAATGTGTATTATTAACAACTGGAAACACGCGAATTTCTCAGTTGAAAAATTTAAAATCATGATCAGGTAAAAAACATAACTTTTATGGTTATTGATAATTGAGTATTTGACAAAAATACTCGTATGATGTATATATT